>OX453246.1:9050837-9440136 GCA_949709985.1 Luffia ferchaultella | reverse complement strand
ATCGAGTACATCGAGTACATCGAGTACATCGAGTACATCGAGTACATAGAGTACATCGAGTACATCGAGTACATTGAGTACATCGAGTACATCGAGTACATCGAGTACATCGAGTACATCGAGTACATCGAGTACATCGAGTTCATTCAGTACATTGAGTACATTGATTACATTGAGTACATTGAGTACATCGAGTACATCGAGTACATTGAGTACATCGAGTACATCGAGTACATCGAGTACATTGAGTACATCGAGTACATCGAGTACATCGAGTACATCAAGTACATCGAGTACATCGAGTACATCAAGTACATTGAGTACATTGATTACATCGAGTACATCGAGTACATCGAGTACATCGAGTACATCGAGTACATCGAGTACATCGAGTACATCGAGTACATCGAGTACATCGAGTACATCGAGTACATCGAGTACATCGAGTACATCGAGTACATCGAGTACATCGAGTACATCGAGTACATCGAGTACATCGAGTACATCGAGTACATCGAGTACATCGAGTACATCGAGTACATCGAGTACATCGAGTACATCGAGTACATCGAGTACATCGAGTACATCGAGTACATCGAGTACATCGAGTACATCGAGTACATCGAGTACATCGAGTACATCGAGTACATCGAGTACATCGAGTACATCGAGTACATCGAGTACATCGAGTACATCGAGTACATCGAGTACATCGAGTACATCGAGTACATTGAGTACATCGAGTACATCGAGTACATCGAGTACATCGAGTACATTAAGTACATTGATTACATTGAGTACATCGAGTACATCGAGTACATTGAGTACATCGAGTACATCGAGTACATCGAGTACATCGAGTACATCGAGTACATTGAGTTCATCGAGTACATCGAGTACATCGAGTACATCGAGTACATCGAGTACATCGAGTACATCGAGTACATCGAGTACATCGAGTACATCGAGTACATCGAGTTCATTAAGTACATTGAGTACATTGATTACATTGAGTACATTGAGTACATTGAGTACATTGAGTACATTGAGTACATTGAGTACATCGAGTACATCGAGTACATCGAGTACATTGATTACATTGAGTACATTGAGTACATCGAGTACATCGAGTACATCGAGTACATCGAGTATATCGAATACATCGAGTACATCGAGTACATCGAGTACATTGATTACATTGAGTACATCGAGTACATTAAGTACATTGATTACATTGAGTACATCGAGTACATCGAGTACATTGAGTACATTGAGTACATCGAGTACATCGAGTACATCGAGTACATCGAGTACATCGAGTACATCGAGTACATTAAGTACATTGATTACATTGAGTACATCGAGTACATCGAGTACATTGAGTACATTGAGTACATCGAGTACATCGAGTACATCGAGTACATCGAATACATCGAGTACATTAAGTACATTGATTACATTGAGTACATTGAGTACATCGAGTACATCGAGTACATTGAGTACATTAAGTACATTGATTACATTGAGTACATCGAGTACATCGAGTACATTGAGTACATTGAGTACATCGTGTACATCGAGTACATCGAGTACATCGAGTGCATCGAGTACATCGAGTACATCGAGTACATTAAGTACATTGATTACATTGAGTACATCGAGTACATTGAGTACATTGAGTACATCGAGTACATCGAGTACATCGAGTACATTGAGTACATTGATTACATTGAGTACATGGAGTACATTGAGTACATTGAGTACATCGAGTACATTGAGTACATCGAGTACATCGAGTACATCGAGTACATCGAGTACATCGAGTACATCGAGTACATTGAGTACATTGAGTACATTGATTACATCGAGTACATCGAGTACATCGAGTACATTGAGTACATTGAGTACATTGAGTACATTGAGTACATCGAGTACATCGAGTACATCGAGTACATCGAGTATATCGAATACATCGAGTACATCGAGTACATCGAGTACATTGATTACATTGAGTACATCGAGTACATTAAGTACATTGATTACATTGAGTACATCGAGTACATCGAGTACATTGAGTACATTGAGTACATCGAGTACATCGAGTACATCGAGTACATCGAGTACATCGAGTACATCGAGTACATTAAGTACATTGATTACATTGAGTACATCGAGTACATCGAGTACATTGAGTACATTGAGTACATCGAGTACATCGAGTACATCGAGTACATCGAATACATCGAGTACATTAAGTACATTGATTACATTGAGTACATTGAGTACATCGAGTACATCGAGTACATTGAGTACATTAAGTACATTGATTACATTGAGTACATCGAGTACATCGAGTACATTGAGTACATTGAGTACATCGAGTACATCGAGTACATCGAGTACATCGAGTGCATCGAGTACATCGAGTACATCGAGTACATTAAGTACATTGATTACATTGAGTACATCGAGTACATCGAGTACATTGAGTACATTGAGTACATCGAGTACATCGAGTACATCGAGTACATTGAGTACATTGATTACATTGAGTACATCGAGTACATTGAGTTCATCGAGTACATCGAGTACATCGAGTACATCGAGTACATCGAGTACATCGAGTACATCGAGTACATCGAGTACATCGAGTACATCGAGTACATCGAGTTCATTAAGTACATTGAGTACATTGATTACATTGAGTACATTGAGTACATTGAGTACATTGAGTACATTGAGTACATTGAGTACATCGAGTACATCGAGTACATCGAGTACATTGATTACATTGAGTACATTGAGTACATCGAGTACATCGAGTACATCGAGTACATCGAGTACATCGAGTATATCGAATACATCGAGTACATCGAGTACATCGAGTACATTGATTACATTGAGTACATCGAGTACATTAAGTACATTGATTACATTGAGTACATCGAGTACATCGAGTACATTGAGTACATTGAGTACATCGAGTACATCGAGTACATCGAGTACATCGAGTACATCGAGTACATCGAGTACATTAAGTACATTGATTACATTGAGTACATCGAGTACATCGAGTACATCGAGTACATTAAGTACATTGATTACATTGAGTACATTGAGTACATCGAGTACATCGAGTACATTAAGTACATTGATTACATTGAGTACATTGAGTACATCGAAGACATCGAGTACATTGAGTACATCGAGTTCATCGAGTACATCGAGTACATCGAGTACATCGAGTACATCGAGTACATCGAGTACATCGAGTACATCGAGTACATCGAGTACATCGAGTACATCGAGTACATCGAGTACATCGAGTACATCGAGTACTTCGAGTACATTGATTACATTGAGTACATGGAGTACATAGAGTACATTGAGAACATGGAGTACATAGAGTACATCGAGTACATCGAGTACATCAAGTACATCGAGTACATCGAGTACATCGAGTACATCGAGTACATCGAGTACATCGAGTACATCGAGTAAATCGAGTACATCGAGTACATCGAGTACATCGAGTACATCGAGTACATCGAGTACATCGAGTACATCGAGTACATCGAGTACATCGAGTACATCGAGTACATCGAGTACATCGAGTACATCGAGTACATCGAGTACATCGAGTACATCGAGTACATCGAGTACATCGAGTACATCGAGTACATTAAAGTACATTGATTACATTGAGTACATCGAGTACATCGAGTACATTGAGTACATCGAGTACATCGAGTACATCGAGTACATCGAGTACATCAAGTACATCGAGTACATCGAGTACATCGAGTTCATTAAGTACATTGATTACATTGAGTACATTGAGTACATCGAGTACATCGAGTACATTGAGTACATCGAGTACATCGAGTACATCGAGTACATCGAGTACATTGAGTACATCGAGTACATCGAGTACATCGAGTACATTGAGTACATCGAGTACATCGAGTACATCGAGTACATCAAGTACATCGAGTACATCGAGTACATCAAGTACATTGAGTACATTGATTACATCGAGTACATCGAGTACATCGAGTACATCGAGTACATCGAGTACATCGAGTACATCGAGTACATCGAGTACATCGAGTACATCGAGTACATCGAGTACATCGAGTACATCGAGTACATCGAGTACATCGAGTACATCGAGTACATCGAGTACATCGAGTACATCGAGTACATCGAGTACATCGAGTACATCGAGTACATCGAGTACATTAAGTACATTGATTACATTGAGTACATCGAGTACATCGAGTACATTGAGTACATTGATTACATTGAGTACATTGAGTACATCGAGTACATCGAGTACATCGAGTACATCGAGTACATCGAGTACATTGAGTTCATCGAGTACATCGAGTACATCGAGTACATCGAGTACATCGAGTACATCGAGTACATCGAGTACATCGAGTACATCGAGTACATCGAGTACATCGAGTACATCGAGTACATCGAGTTCATTAAGTACATTGAGTACATTGATTACATTGAGTACATTGAGTACATTGAGTACATTGAGTACATTGAGTACATTGAGTACATCGAGTACATCGAGTACATCGAGTACATTGATTACATTGAGTACATTGAGTACATCGAGTACATCGAGTACATCGAGTACATCGAGTACATCGAGTATATCGAATACATCGAGTACATCGAGTACATCGAGTACATTGATTACATTGAGTACATCGAGTACATTAAGTACATTGATTACATTGAGTACATCGAGTACATCGAGTACATTGAGTACATTGAGTACATCGAGTACATCGAGTACATCGAGTACATCGAGTACATCGAGTACATCGAATACATTAAGTACATTGATTACATTAAGTACATCGAGTACATCGAGTACATTGAGTACATTGAGTACATCAAGTACATCGAGTACATCGAGTACATCGAGGACATCGAGTACATTAAGTACATTGATTACATTGAGTACATTGAGTACATCGAAGACATCGAGTACATTGAGTACATTAAGTACATTGATTACATTGAGTACATCGAGTACATCGAGTACATTGAGTACATTGAGTACATCGAGTACATCGAGTACATCGAGTACATCGAGTGCATCGAGTACATCGAGTACATCGAGTACATCGAGTACATCGAGTACATCGAGTACATCGAGTACATCGAGTACATCGAGTACATCGAGTACATCGAGTACATCGAGTACATCGAGTACATCGAGTACATTAAAATACATTGATTACATTGAGTACATCGAAGACATCGAGTACATTGAGTACATCGAGTACATCGAGTACATCGAGTACATCGAGTACATCAAGTACATCGAGTACATCGAGTACATCGAGTTCATTAAGTACATTGAGTACATTGATTACATTGAGTACATTGAGTACATCGAGTACATCGAGTACATTGAGTACATCGAGTACATCGAGTACATCGAGTACATTGAGTACATCGAGTACATCGAGTACATCGAGTACATTGAGTACATCGAGTACATCGAGTACATCGAGTACATCAAGTACATCGAGTACATCGAGTACATCAAGTACATTGAGTACATTGATTACATCGAGTACATCGAGTACATCGAGTACATCGAGTACATCGAGTACATCGAGTACATCGAGTACATCGAGTACATCGAGTACATCGAGTACATCGAGTACATCGAGTACATCGAGTACATCGAGTACATCGAGTACATCGAGTACATCGAGTACATCGAGTACATCGAGTACATCGAGTACATCGAGTACATCGAGTACATTAAGTACATTGATTACATTGAGTACATCGAGTACATCGAGTACATCGAGTACATTGATTACATCGAGTACATCGAGTACATCGAGTACATCGAGTACATCGAGTACATCGAGTACATCGAGTACATCGAGTACATCGAGTACATCGAGTACATCGAGTACATCGAGTACATCGAGTACATCGAGTACATCGAGTACATCGAGTACATCGAGTACATCGAGTACATCGAGTACATCGAGTACATCGAGTACATCGAGTACATCGAGTACATCGAGTACATCGAGTACATCGAGTACATCGAGTACATCGAGTACATCGAGTACATCGAGTACATCGAGTACATTGATTACATTGAGTACATTGAGTACATCGAGTACATCGAGTACATCGAGTACATCGAGTACATCGAGTATATCGAATACATCGAGTACATCGAGTACATCGAGTACATTGATTACATTAAGTACATCGAGTACATTAAGTACATTGATTACATTGAGTACATCGAGTACATCGAGTACATTGAGTACATTGAGTACATCGAGTACATCGAGTACATCGAGTACATCGAGTACATCGAGTACATCGAATACATTAAGTACATTGATTACATTGAGTACATCGAGTACATCGAGTACATTGAGTACATTGAGTACATCAAGTACATCGAGTACATCGAGTACATCGAGAACATCGAGTACATTAAGTACATTGATTACATTGAGTACATTGAGTACATCGAAGACATCGAGTACATTGAGTACATTAAGTACATTGATTACATTGAGTACATCGAGTACATCGAGTACATTGAGTACATTGAGTACATCGAGTACATCGAGTACATCGAGTACATCGAGTGCATCGAGTACATCGAGTACATTAAGTACATTGATTACATTGAGTACATCGAGTACATCGAGTACATTGAGTACATTGAGTACATTGAGTACATTGAGTACATCGAGTACATCGAGTACATCGAGTACATTGAGTACATTGATTACATTGAGTACATGGAGTACATTGAGTACATTGAGTACATCGAGTACATTGAGTACATCGAGTACATCGAGTACATCGAGTACATCGAGTACATCGAGTACATCGAGTACATTGAGTACATTGAGTACATTGATTACATCGAGTACATCGAGTACATCGAGTACATCGAGTACATCGAGTACATCGAGTACATCGAGTACATCGAGTACATCGAGTACATCGAGTACATCGAGTACATCGAGTACATCGAGTACATCGAGTTCATTAAGTACATTGAGTACATTGATTACATTGATTACATTGAGTACATCGAGTACATTAAGTACATTGATTACATTGAGTACATCGAGTACATCGAGTACATTGAGTACATTGAGTACATCGAGTACATCGAGTACATCGAGTACATCGAGTGCATCGAGTACTACGAGTACATCGAGTACATTAAGTACATTGATTACATTGAGTACATCGAGTACATCGAGTACATTGAGTACATTGAGTACATCGAGTACATCGAGTACATCGAGTACATTGAGTACATTGATTACATTGAGTACATGGAGTACATTGAGTACATTGAGTACATCGAGTACATTGAGTACATCGAGTACATCGAGTACATCGAGTACATCGAGTACATCGAGTACATCGAGTACATCGAGTACATCGAGTACATCGAGTACATCGAGTACATCGAGTACATCGAGTACATCGAGTACATCGAGTACATCGAGTACATCGAGTACATCGAGTACATCGAGTACATCGAGTACTTCGAGTACATTGATTACATTGAGTACATGGAGTACATAGAGTACATCGAGTACATCGAGTACATCGAGTACATCGAGTACATCGAGTACATCGAGTACATCGAGTAAATCAAGTACATCGAGTACATCGAGTACATCGAGTACATTGAGTACATGGAGTACATTGAGTACATTGAGTACATTGAGTACATCGAGTACATCGAGTACATCGAGTACATCGAGTACATCGAGTTCATCGAGTACATCGAGTACATCGAGTACATCGAGTACATCGAGTACATCGAGTACATCGAGTACATCGAGTACATCGAGTACATCGAGTACATCGAGTACATCGAGTACATCGAGTACATCGAGTACATCGAGTACATCGAGTACATCGAGTACATCGAGTACATCGAGTACATCGAGTACATCGAGTACATCGAGTACATCGAGTACTTCGAGTACATTGATTACATTGAGTACATGGAGTACATAGAGTACATCGAGTACATCGAGTACATCGAGTACATCGAGTACATCGAGTACATCGAGTACATCGAGTACATCGAGTACATCGAGTACATCGAGTACATCGAGTACATTGAGTACATGGAGTACATTGAGTACATTGAGTACATTGAGTACATCGAGTACATCGAGTACATCGAGTACATCGAGTACATCGAGTACATCGAGTTCATCGAGTACATCGAGTACATCGAGTACATCGAGTACATCGAGTACATCGAGTACATCGAGTACATCGAGTACATCGAGTACATCGAGTACATCGAGTACATCGAGTACATCGAGTACATCGAGTACATCGAGTACATCGAGTACATCGAGTACATCGAGTACATCGAGTACATCGAGTACATCGAGTACATCGAGTACATCGAGTACATCGAGTACATCGAGTACATCGAGTACATCGAGTACATCGAGTACTTCGAGTACATTGATTACATTGAGTACATGGAGTACATAGAGTACATTGAGAACATGGAGTACATAGAGTACATCGAGTACATCGAGTACATCAAGTACATCGAGTACATCGAGTACATCGAGTACATCTAGTACATCGAGTACATCGAGTACATCGAGTAAATCGAGTACATCGAGTACATCGAGTACATCGAGTACATCGAGTACATTGAGTACATCGAGTACATCGAGTACATGGAGTACATCGAGTACATCGAGTACATCGAGTACATCGAGTACATCGAGTACATCGAGTACATAGAGTACATCGAGTACATCGAGTACATCGAGTACATCGAGTACATCGAGTACATCGAGTACATCGAGTACATCGAGTACATCGAGTACATCGAGTACATAGAGTACATCGAGTACATCGAGTACATTGAGTACATCGAGTACATCGAGTACATCGAGTACATCGAGTACATCGAGTACATCGAGTACATCGAGTTCATTCAGTACATTGAGTACATTGATTACATTGAGTACATTGAGTACATCGAGTACATCGAGTACATCGAGTACATTGAGTACATCGAGTACATCGAGTACATCGAGTTCATCGAGTACATCGAGTACATCGAGTACATCGAGTACATCGAGTACATCGAGTACATCGAGTACATCGAGTACATCGAGTACATCGAGTACATCGAGTACATCGAGTACATCGAGTACATCGAGTACATCGAGTACATCGAGTACATCGAGTACATCGAGTACATCGAGTACATCGAGTACATCGAGTACATCGAGTACATCGAGTACATCGAGTACATCAAGTACATCGAGTACATCGAGTACTTCGAGTACATTGATTACATTGAGTACATGGAGTACATAGAGTACATCGAGTACATCGAGTACATCGAGTACATCGAGTACATCGAGTACATCGAGTACATCGAGTAAATCGAGTACATCGAGTACATCGAGTACATCGAGTACATTGAGTACATGGAGTACATTGAGTACATTGAGTACATTGAGTACATCGAGTACATCGAGTACATCGAGTACATCGAGTACATCGAGTACATCGAGTTCATCGAGTACATCGAGTACATCGAGTACATCGAGTACATCGAGTACATCGAGTACATCGAGTACATCGAGTACATCGAGTACATCGAGTACATCGAGTACATCGAGTACATCGAGTACATCGAGTACATCGAGTACATCGAGTACATCGAGTACATCGAGTACATCGAGTACATCGAGTACATCGAGTACATCAAGTACATCGAGTACATCGAGTACATCGAGTACATCGAGTACATCGAGTACTTCGAGTACATTGATTACATTGAGTACATGGAGTACATAGAGTACATTGAGAACATGGAGTACATAGAGTACATCGAGTACATCGAGTACATCAAGTACATCGAGTACATCGAGTACATCGAGTACATCGAGTACATCGAGTACATCGAGTACATCGAGTAAATCGAGTACATCGAGTACATCGAGTACATCGAGTACATCGAGTACATCGAGTACATCGAGTACATCGAGTACATCGAGTACATCGAGTACATCGAGTACATCGAGTACATCGAGTACATCGAGTACATCGAGTACATCGAGTACATCGAGTACATCGAGTACTTCGAGTACATTGATTACATTGAGTACATGGAGTACATAGAGTACATTGAGAACATGGAGTACATAGAGTACATCGAGTACATCGAGTACATCAAGTACATCGAGTACATCGAGTACATCGAGTACATCGAGTACATCGAGTACATCGAGTACATCGAGTAAATCGAGTACATCGAGTACATCGAGTACATCGAGTACATCGAGTACATCGAGTACATCGAGTACATCGAGTACATCGAGTACATCGAGTACATCGAGTACATCGAGTACATCGAGTACATCGAGTACATCGAGTACATCGAGTACATCGAGTACATCGAGTACATCGAGTACATCGAGTACATCGAGTACATCGAGTACATTAAAGTACATTGATTACATTGAGTACATCGAGTACATCGAGTACATTGAGTACATCAAGTACATCGAGTACATCGAGTACATCGAGTACATCGAGTTCATTAAGTACATTGAGTACATTGATTACATTGAGTACATTGAGTACATCGAGTACATCGAGTACATTGAGTACATCGAGTACATCGAGTACATCGAGTACATTGAGTACATCGAGTACATCGAGTACATCGAGTACATTGAGTACATCGAGTACATCGAGTACATCGAGTACATCAAGTACATCGAGTACATCGAGTACATCAAGTACATTGAGTACATTGATTACATCGAGTACATCGAGTACATCGAGTACATCGAGTACATCGAGTACATCGAGTACATCGAGTACATCGAGTACATCGAGTACATCGAGTACATCGAGTACATCGAGTACATCGAGTACATCGAGTACATCGAGTACATCGAGTACATCGAGTACATCGAGTACATCGAGTACATCGAGTACATCGAGTACATCGAGTACATTAAGTACATTGATTACATTGAGTACATCGAGTACATCGAGTACATTGAGTACATTGATTACATTGAGTACATTGAGTACATCGAGTACATCGAGTACATCGAGTACATCGAGTACATCGAGTACATTGAGTTCATCGAGTACATCGAGTACATCGAGTACATCGAGTACATCGAGTACATCGAGTACATCGAGTACATCGAGTACATCGAGTACATCGAGTTCATTAAGTACATTGAGTACATTGATTACATTGAGTACATTGAGTACATTGAGTACATTGAGTACATTGAGTACATTGAGTACATCGAGTACATCGAGTACATCGAGTACATTGATTACATTGAGTACATTGAGTACATCGAGTACATCGAGTACATCGAGTACATCGAGTACATCGAGTATATCGAATACATCGAGTACATCGAGTACATCGAGTACATTGATTACATTGAGTACATCGAGTACATTAAGTACATTGATTACATTGAGTACATCGAGTACATCGAGTACATTGAGTACATTGAGTACATCGAGTACATCGAGTACATCGAGTACATCGAGTACATCGAGTACATCGAGTACATTAAGTACATTGATTACATTGAGTACATCGAGTACATCGAGTACATTGAGTACATTGAGTACATCAAGTACATCGAGTACATCGAGTACATCGAGGACATCGAGTACATTAAGTACATTGATTACATTGAGTACATTGAGTACATCGAAGACATCGAGTACATTGAGTACATTAAGTACATTGATTACATTGAGTACATCGAGTACATCGAGTACATTGAGTACATTGAGTACATCGAGTACATCGAGTACATCGAGTACATCGAGTGCATCGAGTACATCGAGTACATCGAGTACATTAAGTACATTGATTACATTGAGTACATCGAGTACATCGAGTACATTGAGTACATTGAGTACATCGAGTACATCAAGTACATCGAGTACATTGAGTACATTGATTACATTGAGTACATGGAGTACATTGAGTACATTGAGTACATCGAGTACATTGAGTACATCGAGTACATCGAGTACATCGAGTACATCGAGTACATCGAGTACATCGAGTACATTGAGTACATTGAGTACATTGATTACATCGAGTACATCGAGTACATCGAGTACATCGAGTACATCGAGTACATCGAGTACATCGAGTACATCGAGTACATCGAGTACATCGAGTACATCGAGTACATCGAGTACATCGAGTACATCGAGTACATCGAGTTCATTAAGTACATTGAGTACATTGATTACATTGATTACATTGAGTACATCGAGTACATTAAGTACATTGATTACATTGAGTACATCGAGTACATCGAGTACATTGAGTACATTGAGTACATCGAGTACATCGAGTACATCGAGTACATCGAGTGCATCGAGTACTACGAGTACATCGAGTACATTAAGTACATTGATTACATTGAGTACATCGAGTACATCGAGTACATTGAGTACATTGAGTACATCGAGTACATCGAGTACATCGAGTACATTGAGTACATTGATTACATTGAGTACATGGAGTACATTGAGTACATTGAGTACATCGAGTACATTGAGTACATCGAGTACATCGAGTACATCGAGTACATCGAGTACATCGAGTACATCGAGTACATCGAGTACATCGAGTACATTGAGTACATTGAGTACATTGATTACATCGAGTACATCGAGTACATCGAGTACATCGAGTACATCGAGTACATCGAGTACATCGAGTACTTCGAGTACATTGATTACATTGAGTACATGGAGTACATAGAGTACATCGAGTACATCGAGTACATCGAGTACATCGAGTACATCGAGTACATCGAGTACATCGAGTACATCGAGTAAATCGAGTACATCGAGTACATCGAGTACATCGAGTACATTGAGTACATGGAGTACATTGAGTACATTGAGTACATTGAGTACATCGAGTACATCGAGTACATCGAGTACATCGAGTACATCGAGTACATCGAGTTCATCGAGTACATCGAGTACATCGAGTACATCGAGTACATCGAGTACATCGAGTACATCGAGTACATCGAGTACATCGAGTACATCGAGTACATCGAGTACATCGAGTACATCGAGTACATCGAGTACATCGAGTACATCGAGTACATCGAGTACATCGAGTACATCGAGTACATCGAGTACATCGAGTACATCGAGTACATCGAGTACATCAAGTACATCGAGTACATCGAGTACTTCGAGTACATTGATTACATTGAGTACATGGAGTACATAGAGTACATCGAGTACATCGAGTACATCGAGTACATCGAGTACATCGAGTACATCGAGTACATCGAGTAAATCGAGTACATCGAGTACATCGAGTACATCGAGTACATTGAGTACATGGAGTACATTGAGTACATTGAGTACATTGAGTACATCGAGTACATCGAGTACATCGAGTACATCGAGTACATCGAGTACATCGAGTTCATCGAGTACATCGAGTACATCGAGTACATCGAGTACATCGAGTACATCGAGTACATCGAGTACATCGAGTACATCGAGTACATCGAGTACATCGAGTACATCGAGTACATCGAGTACATCGAGTACATCGAGTACATCGAGTACATCGAGTACATCGAGTACATCGAGTACATCGAGTACATCGAGTACATCGAGTACATCGAGTACATCGAGTACATCGAGTACATCGAGTACTTCGAGTACATTGATTACATTGAGTACATGGAGTACATAGAGTACATTGAGAACATGGAGTACATAGAGTACATCGAGTACATCGAGTACATCAAGTACATCGAGTACATCGAGTACATCGAGTACATCGAGTACATCGAGTACATCGAGTACATCGAGTAAATCGAGTACATCGAGTACATCGAGTACATCGAGTACATCGAGTACATTGAGTACATCGAGTACATCGAGTACATGGAGTACATCGAGTACATCGAGTACATCGAGTACATCGAGTACATCGAGTACATCGAGTACATAGAGTACATCGAGTACATCGAGTACATCGAGTACATCGAGTACATCGAGTACATCGAGTACATCGAGTACATCGAGTACATCGAGTACATAGAGTACATCGAGTACATCGAGTACATTGAGTACATCGAGTACATCGAGTACATCGAGTACATCGAGTACATCGAGTACATCGAGTACATCGAGTTCATTCAGTACATTGAGTACATTGATTACATTGAGTACATTGAGTACATCGAGTACATCGAGTACATTGAGTACATCGAGTACATCGAGTACATCGAGTACATTGAGTACATCGAGTACATCGAGTACATCGAGTACATCAAGTACATCGAGTACATCGAGTACATCAAGTACATTGAGTACATTGATTACATCGAGTACATCGAGTACATCGAGTACATCGAGTACATCGAGTACATCGAGTACATCGAGTACATCGAGTACATCGAGTACATCGAGTACATCGAGTACATCGAGTACATCGAGTACATCGAGTACATCGAGTACATCGAGTACATCGAGTACATCGAGTACATCGAGTACATCGAGTACATCGAGTACATCGAGTACATCGAGTACATCGAGTACATCGAGTACATCGAGTACATCGAGTACATCGAGTACATCGAGTACATCGAGTACATCGAGTACATCGAGTACATCGAGTACATCGAGTACATCGAGTACATCGAGTACATCGAGTACATCGAGTACATCGAGTACATCGAGTACATCGAGTACATCGAGTACATCGAGTACATCGAGTACATCGAGTACATTGAGTACATCGAGTACATCGAGTACATCGAGTACATCGAGTACATTAAGTACATTGATTACATTGAGTACATCGAGTACATCGAGTACATTGAGTACATCGAGTACATCGAGTACATCGAGTACATCGAGTACATCGAGTACATTGAGTTCATCGAGTACATCGAGTACATCGAGTACATCGAGTACATCGAGTACATCGAGTACATCGAGTACATCGAGTACATCGAGTACATCGAGTACATCGAGTTCATTAAGTACATTGAGTACATTGATTACATTGAGTACATTGAGTACATTGAGTACATTGAGTACATTGAGTACATTGAGTACATCGAGTACATCGAGTACATCGAGTACATTGATTACATTGAGTACATTGAGTACATCGAGTACATCGAGTACATCGAGTACATCGAGTATATCGAATACATCGAGTACATCGAGTACATCGAGTACATTGATTACATTGAGTACATCGAGTACATTAAGTACATTGATTACATTGAGTACATCGAGTACATCGAGTACATTGAGTACATTGAGTACATCGAGTACATCGAGTACATCGAGTACATCGAGTACATCGAGTACATCGAGTACATTAAGTACATTGATTACATTGAGTACATCGAGTACATCGAGTACATTGAGTACATTGAGTACATCGAGTACATCGAGTACATCGAGTACATCGAATACATCGAGTACATTAAGTACATTGATTACATTGAGTACATTGAGTACATCGAGTACATCGAGTACATTGAGTACATTAAGTACATTGATTACATTGAGTACATCGAGTACATCGAGTACATTGAGTACATTGAGTACATCGTGTACATCGAGTACATCGAGTACATCGAGTGCATCGAGTACATCGAGTACATCGAGTACATTAAGTACATTGATTACATTGAGTACATCGAGTACATTGAGTACATTGAGTACATCGAGTACATCGAGTACATCGAGTACATTGAGTACATTGATTACATTGAGTACATGGAGTACATTGAGTACATTGAGTACATCGAGTACATTGAGTACATCGAGTACATCGAGTACATCGAGTACATCGAGTACATCGAGTACATCGAGTACATTGAGTACATTGAGTACATTGATTACATCGAGTACATCGAGTACATCGAGTACATTGAGTACATTGAGTACATTGAGTACATTGAGTACATCGAGTACATCGAGTACATCGAGTACATCGAGTATATCGAATACATCGAGTACATCGAGTACATCGAGTACATTGATTACATTGAGTACATCGAGTACATTAAGTACATTGATTACATTGAGTACATCGAGTACATCGAGTACATTGAGTACATTGAGTACATCGAGTACATCGAGTACATCGAGTACATCGAGTACATCGAGTACATCGAGTACATTAAGTACATTGATTACATTGAGTACATCGAGTACATCGAGTACATTGAGTACATTGAGTACATCGAGTACATCGAGTACATCGAGTACATCGAATACATCGAGTACATTAAGTACATTGATTACATTGAGTACATTGAGTACATCGAGTACATCGAGTACATTGAGTACATTAAGTACATTGATTACATTGAGTACATCGAGTACATCGAGTACATTGAGTACATTGAGTACATCGAGTACATCGAGTACATCGAGTACATCGAGTGCATCGAGTACATCGAGTACATCGAGTACATTAAGTACATTGATTACATTGAGTACATCGAGTACATCGAGTACATTGAGTACATTGAGTACATCGAGTACATCGAGTACATCGAGTACATTGAGTACATTGATTACATTGAGTACATCGAGTACATTGAGTTCATCGAGTACATCGAGTACATCGAGTACATCGAGTACATCGAGTACATCGAGTACATCGAGTACATCGAGTACATCGAGTACATCGAGTACATCGAGTTCATTAAGTACATTGAGTACATTGATTACATTGAGTACATTGAGTACATTGAGTACATTGAGTACATTGAGTACATTGAGTACATCGAGTACATCGAGTACATCGAGTACATTGATTACATTGAGTACATTGAGTACATCGAGTACATCGAGTACATCGAGTACATCGAGTACATCGAGTATATCGAATACATCGAGTACATCGAGTACATCGAGTACATTGATTACATTGAGTACATCGAGTACATTAAGTACATTGATTACATTGAGTACATCGAGTACATCGAGTACATTGAGTACATTGAGTACATCGAGTACATCGAGTACATCGAGTACATCGAGTACATCGAGTACATCGAGTACATTAAGTACATTGATTACATTGAGTACATCGAGTACATCGAGTACATCGAGTACATTAAGTACATTGATTACATTGAGTACATTGAGTACATCGAGTACATCGAGTACATTAAGTACATTGATTACATTGAGTACATTGAGTACATCGAAGACATCGAGTACATTGAGTACATCGAGTTCATCGAGTACATCGAGTACATCGAGTACATCGAGTACATCGAGTACATCGAGTACATCGAGTACATCGAGTACATCGAGTACATCGAGTACATCGAGTACATCGAGTACATCGAGTACATCGAGTACATCGAGTACTTCGAGTACATTGATTACATTGAGTACATGGAGTACATAGAGTACATTGAGAACATGGAGTACATAGAGTACATCGAGTACATCGAGTACATCAAGTACATCGAGTACATCGAGTACATCGAGTACATCGAGTACATCGAGTACATCGAGTACATCGAGTAAATCGAGTACATCGAGTACATCGAGTACATCGAGTACATCGAGTACATCGAGTACATCGAGTACATCGAGTACATCGAGTACATCGAGTACATCGAGTACATCGAGTACATCGAGTACATCGAGTACATCGAGTACATCGAGTACATCGAGTACATCGAGTACATCGAGTACATCGAGTACATTAAAGTACATTGATTACATTGAGTACATCGAGTACATCGAGTACATTGAGTACATCGAGTACATCGAGTACATCGAGTACATCGAGTACATCAAGTACATCGAGTACATCGAGTACATCGAGTTCATTAAGTACATTGAGTACATTGATTACATTGAGTACATTGAGTACATCGAGTACATCGAGTACATTGAGTACATCGAGTACATCGAGTACATCGAGTACATTGAGTACATCGAGTACATCGAGTACATCGAGTACATTGAGTACATCGAGTACATCGAGTACATCGAGTACATCAAGTACATCGAGTACATCGAGTACATCAAGTACATTGAGTACATTGATTACATCGAGTACATCGAGTACATCGAGTACATCGAGTACATCGAGTACATCGAGTACATCGAGTACATCGAGTACATCGAGTACATCGAGTACATCGAGTACATCGAGTACATCGAGTACATCGAGTACATCGAGTACATCGAGTACATCGAGTACATCGAGTACATCGAGTACATCGAGTACATCGAGTACATCGAGTACATTAAGTACATTGATTACATTGAGTACATCGAGTACATCGAGTACATTGAGTACATTGATTACATTGAGTACATTGAGTACATCGAGTACATCGAGTACATCGAGTACATCGAGTACATCGAGTACATTGAGTTCATCGAGTACATCGAGTACATCGAGTACATCGAGTACATCGAGTACATCGAGTACATCGAGTACATCGAGTACATCGAGTACATCGAGTACATCGAGTACATCGAGTACATCGAGTTCATTAAGTACATTGAGTACATTGATTACATTGAGTACATTGAGTACATTGAGTACATTGAGTACATTGAGTACATTGAGTACATCGAGTACATCGAGTACATCGAGTACATTGATTACATTGAGTACATTGAGTACATCGAGTACATCGAGTACATCGAGTACATCGAGTACATCGAGTATATCGAATACATCGAGTACATCGAGTACATCGAGTACATTGATTACATTGAGTACATCGAGTACATTAAGTACATTGATTACATTGAGTACATCGAGTACATCGAGTACATTGAGTACATTGAGTACATCGAGTACATCGAGTACATCGAGTACATCGAGTACATCGAGTACATCGAATACATTAAGTACATTGATTACATTAAGTACATCGAGTACATCGAGTACATTGAGTACATTGAGTACATCAAGTACATCGAGTACATCGAGTACATCGAGGACATCGAGTACATTAAGTACATTGATTACATTGAGTACATTGAGTACATCGAAGACATCGAGTACATTGAGTACATTAAGTACATTGATTACATTGAGTACATCGAGTACATCGAGTACATTGAGTACATTGAGTACATCGAGTACATCGAGTACATCGAGTACATCGAGTGCATCGAGTACATCGAGTACATCGAGTACATCGAGTACATCGAGTACATCGAGTACATCGAGTACATCGAGTACATCGAGTACATCGAGTACATCGAGTACATCGAGTACATCGAGTACATCGAGTACATTAAAATACATTGATTACATTGAGTACATCGAAGACATCGAGTACATTGAGTACATCGAGTACATCGAGTACATCGAGTACATCGAGTACATCAAGTACATCGAGTACATCGAGTACATCGAGTTCATTAAGTACATTGAGTACATTGATTACATTGAGTACATTGAGTACATCGAGTACATCGAGTACATTGAGTACATCGAGTACATCGAGTACATCGAGTACATTGAGTACATCGAGTACATCGAGTACATCGAGTACATTGAGTACATCGAGTACATCGAGTACATCGAGTACATCAAGTACATCGAGTACATCGAGTACATCAAGTACATTGAGTACATTGATTACATCGAGTACATCGAGTACATCGAGTACATCGAGTACATCGAGTACATCGAGTACATCGAGTACATCGAGTACATCGAGTACATCGAGTACATCGAGTACATCGAGTACATCGAGTACATCGAGTACATCGAGTAC
Source organism: Luffia ferchaultella (assembly GCA_949709985.1). Taxonomy (NCBI): domain Eukaryota; kingdom Metazoa; phylum Arthropoda; class Insecta; order Lepidoptera; family Psychidae; genus Luffia; species Luffia ferchaultella. The sequence continues at coordinate 9,420,268 of OX453246.1, read as the reverse complement.
ATCGAGTACATCGAGTACATCGAGTACATCGAGTACATCGAGTACATCGAGTACATCGAGTACATTAAGTACATTGATTACATTGAGTACATCGAGTACATCGAGTACATCGAGTACATTGATTACATCGAGTACATCGAGTACATCGAGTACATCGAGTACATCGAGTACATCGAGTACATCGAGTACATCGAGTACATCGAGTACATCGAGTACATCGAGTACATCGAGTACATCGAGTACATCGAGTACATCGAGTACATCGAGTACATCGAGTACATCGAGTACATCGAGTACATCGAGTACATCGAGTACATCGAGTACATCGAGTACATCGAGTACATCGAGTACATCGAGTACATCGAGTACATCGAGTACATCGAGTACATCGAGTACATTGATTACATTGAGTACATTGAGTACATCGAGTACATCGAGTACATCGAGTACATCGAGTACATCGAGTATATCGAATACATCGAGTACATCGAGTACATCGAGTACATTGATTACATTAAGTACATCGAGTACATTAAGTACATTGATTACATTGAGTACATCGAGTACATCGAGTACATTGAGTACATTGAGTACATCGAGTACATCGAGTACATCGAGTACATCGAGTACATCGAGTACATCGAATACATTAAGTACATTGATTACATTGAGTACATCGAGTACATCGAGTACATTGAGTACATTGAGTACATCAAGTACATCGAGTACATCGAGTACATCGAGAACATCGAGTACATTAAGTACATTGATTACATTGAGTACATTGAGTACATCGAAGACATCGAGTACATTGAGTACATTAAGTACATTGATTACATTGAGTACATCGAGTACATCGAGTACATTGAGTACATTGAGTACATCGAGTACATCGAGTACATCGAGTACATCGAGTGCATCGAGTACATCGAGTACATCGAGTACATTAAGTACATTGATTACATTGAGTACATCGAGTACATCGAGTACATTGAGTACATTGAGTACATCGAGTACATCGAGTACATCGAGTACATTGAGTACATTGATTACATTGAGTACATGGAGTACATTGAGTACATTGAGTACATCGAGTACATTGAGTACATCGAGTACATCGAGTACATCGAGTACATCGAGTACATCGAGTACATCGAGTACATTGAGTACATTGAGTACATTGATTACATCGAGTACATCGAGTACATCGAGTACATCGAGTACATCGAGTACATCGAGTACATCGAGTACATCGAGTACATCGAGTACATCGAGTACATCGAGTACATCGAGTACATCGAGTACATCGAGTTCATTAAGTACATTGAGTACATTGATTACATTGATTACATTGAGTACATCGAGTACATTAAGTACATTGATTACATTGAGTACATCGAGTACATCGAGTACATTGAGTACATTGAGTACATCGAGTACATCGAGTACATCGAGTACATCGAGTGCATCGAGTACTACGAGTACATCGAGTACATTAAGTACATTGATTACATTGAGTACATCGAGTTCATCGAGTACATTGAGTACATTGAGTACATCGAGTACATCGAGTACATCGAGTACATTGAGTACATTGATTACATTGAGTACATGGAGTACATTGAGTACATTGAGTACATCGAGTACATTGAGTACATCGAGTACATCGAGTACATCGAGTACATCGAGTACATCGAGTACATCGAGTACATCGAGTACATCGAGTACATTGAGTACATTGAGTACATTGATTACATCGAGTACATCGAGTACATCGAGTACATCGAGTACATCGAGTACATCGAGTACATCGAGTACTTCGAGTACATTGATTACATTGAGTACATGGAGTACATAGAGTACATCGAGTACATCGAGTACATCGAGTACATCGAGTACATCGAGTACATCGAGTACATCGAGTAAATCGAGTACATCGAGTACATCGAGTACATCGAGTACATTGAGTACATGGAGAACATTGAGTACATTGAGTACATTGAGTACATCGAGTACATCGAGTACATCGAGTACATCGAGTACATCGAGTACATCGAGTTCATCGAGTACATCGAGTACATCGAGTACATCGAGTACATCGAGTACATCGAGTACATCGAGTACATCGAGTACATCGAGTACATCGAGTACATCGAGTACATCGAGTACATCGAGTACATCGAGTACATCGAGTACATCGAGTTCATCGAGTACATCGAGTACATCGAGTACATCGAGTACATCGAGTACATCGAGTACATCGAGTACATCGAGTACATCGAGTACATCGAGTACATCGAGTACATCGAGTACATCGAGTACATCGAGTACATCGAGTACATCGAGTACATCGAGTACATCGAGTACATCGAGTACATCGAGTACATCGAGTACATCGAGTACATCGAGTACTTCGAGTACATTGATTACATTGAGTACATGGAGTACATAGAGTACATCGAGTACATCGAGTACATCGAGTACATCGAGTACATCGAGTACATCGAGTTCATCGAGTACATCGAGTACATCGAGTACATCGAGTACATCGAGTACATCGAGTACATCGAGTACATCGAGTACATCGAGTACATCGAGTACATCGAGTACATCGAGTACATCGAGTACATCGAGTACATCGAGTACATCGAGTACATCGAGTACATCGAGTACATCGAGTACATCGAGTACATCGAGTACATCGAGTACATCGAGTACATCGAGTACATCGAGTACTTCGAGTACATTGATTACATTGAGTACATGGAGTACATAGAGTACATTGAGAACATGGAGTACATAGAGTACATCGAGTACATCGAGTACATCAAGTACATCGAGTACATCGAGTACATCGAGTACATCTAGTACATCGAGTACATCGAGTACATCGAGTAAATCGAGTACATCGAGTACATCGAGTACATCGAGTACATCGAGTACATTGAGTACATCGAGTACATCGAGTACATGGAGTACATCGAGTACATCGAGTACATCGAGTACATCGAGTACATCGAGTACATCGAGTACATAGAGTACATCGAGTACATCGAGTACATCGAGTACATCGAGTACATCGAGTACATCGAGTACATCGAGTACATCGAGTACATCGAGTACATCGAGTACATAGAGTACATCGAGTACATCGAGTACATTGAGTACATCGAGTACATCGAGTACATCGAGTACATCGAGTACATCGAGTACATCGAGTACATCGAGTTCATTCAGTACATTGAGTACATTGATTACATTGAGTACATTGAGTACATCGAGTACATCGAGTACATTGAGTACATCGAGTACATCGAGTACATCGAGTTCATCGAGTACATCGAGTACATCGAGTACATCGAGTACATCGAGTACATCGAGTACATCGAGTACATCGAGTACATCGAGTACATCGAGTACATCGAGTACATCGAGTACATCGAGTACATCGAGTACATCGAGTACATCGAGTACATCGAGTACATCGAGTACATCGAGTACATCGAGTACATCGAGTACATCGAGTACATCGAGTACATCGAGTACATCAAGTACATCGAGTACATCGAGTACTTCGAGTACATTGATTACATTGAGTACATGGAGTACATAGAGTACATCGAGTACATCGAGTACATCGAGTACATCGAGTACATCGAGTACATCGAGTACATCGAGTAAATCGAGTACATCGAGTACATCGAGTACATCGAGTACATTGAGTACATGGAGTACATTGAGTACATTGAGTACATTGAGTACATCGAGTACATCGAGTACATCGAGTACATCGAGTACATCGAGTACATCGAGTTCATCGAGTACATCGAGTACATCGAGTACATCGAGTACATCGAGTACATCGAGTACATCGAGTACATCGAGTACATCGAGTACATCGAGTACATCGAGTACATCGAGTACATCGAGTACATCGAGTACATCGAGTACATCGAGTACATCGAGTACATCGAGTACATCGAGTACATCGAGTACATCGAGTACATCGAGTACATCGAGTACATCGAGTACATCGAGTACATCGAGTACATCGAGTACTTCGAGTACATTGATTACATTGAGTACATGGAGTACATAGAGTACATTGAGAACATGGAGTACATAGAGTACATCGAGTACATCGAGTACATCAAGTACATCGAGTACATCGAGTACATCGAGTACATCGAGTACATCGAGTACATCGAGTACATCGAGTAAATCGAGTACATCGAGTACATCGAGTACATCGAGTACATCGAGTACATCGAGTACATCGAGTACATCGAGTACATCGAGTACATCGAGTACATCGAGTACATCGAGTACATCGAGTACATCGAGTACATCGAGTACATCGAGTACATCGAGTACATCGAGTACTTCGAGTACATTGATTACATTGAGTACATGGAGTACATAGAGTACATTGAGAACATGGAGTACATAGAGTACATCGAGTACATCGAGTACATCAAGTACATCGAGTACATCGAGTACATCGAGTACATCGAGTACATCGAGTACATCGAGTACATCGAGTAAATCGAGTACATCGAGTACATCGAGTACATCGAGTACATCGAGTACATCGAGTACATCGAGTACATCGAGTACATCGAGTACATCGAGTACATCGAGTACATCGAGTACATCGAGTACATCGAGTACATCGAGTACATCGAGTACATCGAGTACATCGAGTACATCGAGTACATCGAGTACATCGAGTACATCGAGTACATTAAAGTACATTGATTACATTGAGTACATCGAGTACATCGAGTACATTGAGTACATCAAGTACATCGAGTACATCGAGTACATCGAGTACATCGAGTTCATTAAGTACATTGAGTACATTGATTACATTGATTACATTGAGTACATCGAGTACATCGAGTACATCGAGTACATCGAGTACATCGAGTACATCGAGTACATTGAGTACATCGAGTACATCGAGTACATCGAGTACATTGAGTACATCGAGTACATCGAGTACATCGAGTACATCAAGTACATCGAGTACATCGAGTACATCAAGTACATTGAGTACATTGATTACATCGAGTACATCGAGTACATCGAGTACATCGAGTACATCGAGTACATCGAGTACATCGAGTACATCGAGTACATCGAGTACATCGAGTACATCGAGTACATCGAGTACATCGAGTACATCGAGTACATCGAGTACATCGAGTACATCGAGTACATCGAGTACATCGAGTACATCGAGTACATCGAGTACATCGAGTACATCGAGTACATTAAGTACATTGATTACATTGAGTACATCGAGTACATCGAGTACATCGAGTACATTGAGTACATTGATTACATTGAGTACATTGAGTACATCGAGTACATCGAGTACATCGAGTACATCGAGTACATCGAGTACATTGAGTTCATCGAGTACATCGAGTACATCGAGTACATCGAGTACATCGAGTACATCGAGTACATCGAGTACATCGAGTACATCGAGTACATCGAGTTCATTAAGTACATTGAGTACATTGATTACATTGAGTACATTGAGTACATTGAGTACATTGAGTACATTGAGTACATTGAGTACATTGAGTACATCGAGTACATCGAGTACATCGAGTACATTGATTACATTGAGTACATTGAGTACATCGAGTACATCGAGTACATCGAGTACATCGAGTACATCGAGTATATCGAATACATCGAGTACATCGAGTACATCGAGTACATTGATTACATTGAGTACATCGAGTACATTAAGTACATTGATTACATTGAGTACATCGAGTACATCGAGTACATTGAGTACATCGAGTACATCGAGTACATCGAGTACATCGAGTACATCGAGTACATCGAGTACATTAAGTACATTGATTACATTGAGTACATCGAGTACATCGAGTACATTGAGTACATTGAGTACATCAAGTACATCGAGTACATCGAGTACATCGAGGACATCGAGTACATTAAGTACATTGATTACATTGAGTACATTGAGTACATCGAAGACATCGAGTACATTGAGTACATTAAGTACATTGATTACATTGAGTACATCGAGTACATCGAGTACATTGAGTACATTGAGTACATCGAGTACATCGAGTACATCGAGTACATCGAGTGCATCGAGTACATCGAGTACATCGAGTACATTAAGTACATTGATTACATTGAGTACATCGAGTACATCGAGTACATTGAGTACATTGAGTACATCGAGTACATCAAGTACATCGAGTACATTGAGTACATTGATTACATTGAGTACATGGAGTACATTGAGTACATTGAGTACATCGAGTACATTGAGTACATCGAGTACATCGAGTACATCGAGTACATCGAGTACATCGAGTACATCGAGTACATTGAGTACATTGAGTACATTGATTACATCGAGTACATCGAGTACATCGAGTACATCGAGTACATCGAGTACATCGAGTACATCGAGTACATCGAGTACATCGAGTACATCGAGTACATCGAGTACATCGAGTACATCGAGTACATCGAGTACATCGAGTTCATTAAGTACATTGAGTACATTGATTACATTGATTACATTGAGTACATCGAGTACATTAAGTACATTGATTACATTGAGTACATCGAGTACATCGAGTACATTGAGTACATTGAGTACATCGAGTACATCGAGTACATCGAGTACATCGAGTGCATCGAGTACTACGAGTACATCGAGTACATTAAGTACATTGATTACATTGAGTACATCGAGTACATCGAGTACATTGAGTACATTGAGTACATCGAGTACATCGAGTACATCGAGTACATTGAGTACATTGATTACATTGAGTACATGGAGTACATTGAGTACATTGAGTACATCGAGTACATTGAGTACATCGAGTACATCGAGTACATCGAGTACATCGAGTACATCGAGTACATCGAGTACATCGAGTACATCGAGTACATCGAGTACATTGAGTACATTGAGTACATTGATTACATCGAGTACATCGAGTACATCGAGTACATCGAGTACATCGAGTACATCGAGTACATCGAGTACTTCGAGTACATTGATTACATTGAGTACATGGAGTACATAGAGTACATCGAGTACATCGAGTACATCGAGTACATCGAGTACATCGAGTACATCGAGTACATCGAGTACATCGAGTAAATCGAGTACATCGAGTACATCGAGTACATCGAGTACATTGAGTACATGGAGTACATTGAGTACATTGAGTACATTGAGTACATCGAGTACATCGAGTACATCGAGTACATCGAGTACATCGAGTACATCGAGTTCATCGAGTACATCGAGTACATCGAGTACATCGAGTACATCGAGTACATCGAGTACATCGAGTACATCGAGTACATCGAGTACATCGAGTACATCGAGTACATCGAGTACATCGAGTACATCGAGTACATCGAGTACATCGAGTACATCGAGTACATCGAGTACATCGAGTACATCGAGTACATCGAGTACATCGAGTACATCGAGTACATCGAGTACATCAAGTACATCGAGTACATCGAGTACTTCGAGTACATTGATTACATTGAGTACATGGAGTACATAGAGTACATCGAGTACATCGAGTACATCGAGTACATCGAGTACATCGAGTACATCGAGTACATCGAGTAAATCGAGTACATCGAGTACATCGAGTACATCGAGTACATTGAGTACATGGAGTACATTGAGTACATTGAGTACATTGAGTACATCGAGTACATCGAGTACATCGAGTACATCGAGTACATCGAGTACATCGAGTTCATCGAGTACATCGAGTACATCGAGTACATCGAGTACATCGAGTACATCGAGTACATCGAGTACATCGAGTACATCGAGTACATCGAGTACATCGAGTACATCGAGTACATCGAGTACATCGAGTACATCGAGTACATCGAGTACATCGAGTACATCGAGTACATCGAGTACATCGAGTACATCGAGTACATCGAGTACATCGAGTACATCGAGTACATCGAGTACATCGAGTACTTCGAGTACATTGATTACATTGAGTACATGGAGTACATAGAGTACATTGAGAACATGGAGTACATAGAGTACATCGAGTACATCGAGTACATCAAGTACATCGAGTACATCGAGTACATCGAGTACATCGAGTACATCGAGTACATCGAGTACATCGAGTACATCGAGTACATCGAGTACATCGAGTACATCGAGTACATCGAGTACATCGAGTACATCGAGTACATCGAGTACATCGAGTACATCGAGTACATCGAGTACATCGAGTACATCGAGTACATCGAGTACTTCGAGTACATTGATTACATTGAGTACATGGAGTACATAGAGTACATCGAGTACATCGAGTACATCGAGTACATCGAGTACATCGAGTACATCGAGTACATCGAGTAAATCAAGTACATCGAGTACATCGAGTACATCGAGTACATTGAGTACATGGAGTACATTGAGTACATTGAGTACATTGAGTACATCGAGTACATCGAGTACATCGAGTACATCGAGTACATCGAGTACATCGAGTTCATCGAGTACATCGAGTACATCGAGTACATCGAGTACATCGAGTACATCGAGTACATCGAGTACATCGAGTACATCGAGTACATCGAGTACATCGAGTACATCGAGTACATCGAGTACATCGAGTACATCGAGTACATCGAGTACATCGAGTACATCGAGTACATCGAGTACATCGAGTACATCGAGTACATCGAGTACATCGAGTACATCGAGTACTTCGAGTACATTGATTACATTGAGTACATGGAGTACATAGAGTACATTGAGAACATGGAGTACATAGAGTACATCGAGTACATCGAGTACATCAAGTACATCGAGTACATCGAGTACATCGAGTACATCTAGTACATCGAGTACATCGAGTACATCGAGTAAATCGAGTACATCGAGTACATCGAGTACATCGAGTACATCGAGTACATTGAGTACATCGAGTACATCGAGTACATGGAGTACATCGAGTACATCGAGTACATCGAGTACATCGAGTACATCGAGTACATCGAGTACATAGAGTACATCGAGTACATCGAGTACATCGAGTACATCGAGTACATCGAGTACATCGAGTACATCGAGTACATCGAGTACATCGAGTACATCGAGTACATAGAGTACATCGAGTACATCGAGTACATTGAGTACATCGAGTACATCGAGTACATCGAGTACATCGAGTACATCGAGTACATCGAGTTCATTCAGTACATTGAGTACATTGATTACATTGAGTACATTGAGTACATCGAGTACATCGAGTACATTGAGTACATCGAGTACATCGAGTACATCGAGTTCATCGAGTACATCGAGTACATCGAGTACATCGAGTACATCGAGTACATCGAGTACATCGAGTACATCGAGTACATCGAGTACATCGAGTACATCGAGTACATCGAGTACATCGAGTACATCGAGTACATCGAGTACATCGAGTACATCGAGTACATCGAGTACATCGAGTACATCGAGTACATCGAGTACATCGAGTACATCGAGTACATCGAGTACATCGAGTACATCAAGTACATCGAGTACATCGAGTACTTCGAGTACATTGATTACATTGAGTACATGGAGTACATAGAGTACATCGAGTACATCGAGTACATCGAGTACATCGAGTACATCGAGTACATCGAGTACATCGAGTAAATCGAGTACATCGAGTACATCGAGTACATCGAGTACATTGAGTACATGGAGTACATTGAGTACATTGAGTACATTGAGTACATCGAGTACATCGAGTACATCGAGTACATCGAGTACATCGAGTACATCGAGTTCATCGAGTACATCGAGTACATCGAGTACATCGAGTACATCGAGTACATCGAGTACATCGAGTACATCGAGTACATCGAGTACATCGAGTACATCGAGTACATCGAGTACATCGAGTACATCGAGTACATCGAGTACATCGAGTACATCGAGTACATCGAGTACATCGAGTACATCGAGTACATCGAGTACATCGAGTACATCGAGTACATCGAGTACATCGAGTACATCGAGTACTTCGAGTACATTGATTACATTGAGTACATGGAGTACATAGAGTACATTGAGAACATGGAGTACATAGAGTACATCGAGTACATCGAGTACATCAAGTACATCGAGTACATCGAGTACATCGAGTACATCGAGTACATCGAGTACATCGAGTACATCGAGTAAATCGAGTACATCGAGTACATCGAGTACATCGAGTACATCGAGTACATCGAGTACATCGAGTACATCGAGTACATGGAGTACATCGAGTACATCGAGTACATCGAGTACATCGAGTACATCGAGTACATCGAGTACATAGAGTACATCGAGTACATCGAGTACATCGAGTACATCGAGTACATCGAGTACATCGAGTACATCGAGTACATCGAGTACATCGAGTACATAGAGTACATCGAGTACATCGAGTACATTGAGTACATCGAGTACATCGAGTACATTAAGTACATTGATTACATTGAGTACATCGAGTACATCGAGTACATTGAGTACATCGAGTACATCGAGTACATCGAGTACATCGAGTACATCGAGTACATTGAGTTCATCGAGTACATCGAGTACATCGAGTACATCGAGTACATCGAGTACATCGAGTACATCGAGTACATCGAGTACATCGAGTACATCGAGTACATCGAGTTCATTAAGTACATTGAGTACATTGATTACATTGAGTACATTGAGTACATCGAGTACATCGAGTACATTGAGTACATTGAGTACATCGAGTACATCGAGTACATCGAGTACATTGATTACATTGAGTACATTGAGTACATCGAGTACATCGAGTACATCGAGTACATCGAGTATATCGAATACATCGAGTACATCGAGTACATCGAGTACATTGATTACATTGAGTACATCGAGTACATTAAGTACATTGATTACATTGAGTACATCGAGTACATCGAGTACATTGAGTACATTGAGTACATCGAGTACATCGAGTACATCGAGTACATCGAGTACATCGAGTACATCGAGTACATTAAGTACATTGATTACATTGAGTACATCGAGTACATCGAGTACATTGAGTACATTGAGTACATCGAGTACATCGAGTACATCGAGTACATCGAATACATCGAGTACATTAAGTACATTGATTACATTGAGTACATTGAGTACATCGAGTACATCGAGTACATTGAGTACATTAAGTACATTGATTACATTGAGTACATCGAGTACATCGAGTACATTGAGTACATTGAGTACATCGAGTACATCGAGTACATCGAGTACATCGAGTGCATCGAGTACATCGAGTACATCGAGTACATTAAGTACATTGATTACATTGAGTACATCGAGTACATTGAGTACATTGAGTACATCGAGTACATCGAGTACATCGAGTACATTGAGTACATTGATTACATTGAGTACATGGAGTACATTGAGTACATTGAGTACATCGAGTACATTGAGTACATCGAGTACATCGAGTACATCGAGTACATCGAGTACATCGAGTACATCGAGTACATTGAGTACATTGAGTACATTGATTACATCGAGTACATCGAGTACATCGAGTACATTGAGTACATTGAGTACATTGAGTACATTGAGTACATTGAGTACATCGAGTACATCGAGTACATCGAGTACATCGAGTATATCGAATACATCGAGTACATCGAGTACATCGAGTACATTGATTACATTGAGTACATCGAGTACATTAAGTACATTGATTACATTGAGTACATCGAGTACATCGAGTACATTGAGTACATTGAGTACATCGAGTACATCGAGTACATCGAGTACATCGAGTACATCGAGTACATCGAGTACATTAAGTACATTGATTACATTGAGTACATCGAGTACATCGAGTACATTGAGTACATTGAGTACATCGAGTACATCGAGTACATCGAGTACATCGAATACATCGAGTACATTAAGTACATTGATTACATTGAGTACATTGAGTACATCGAGTACATCGAGTACATTGAGTACATTAAGTACATTGATTACATTGAGTACATCGAGTACATCGAGTACATTGAGTACATTGAGTACATCGAGTACATCGAGTACATCGAGTACATCGAGTGCATCGAGTACATCGAGTACATCGAGTACATTAAGTACATTGATTACATTGAGTACATCGAGTACATCGAGTACATTGAGTACATTGAGTACATCGAGTACATCGAGTACATCGAGTACATTGAGTACATTGATTACATTGAGTACATCGAGTACATTGAGTTCATCGAGTACATCGAGTACATCGAGTACATCGAGTACATCGAGTACATCGAGTACATCGAGTACATCGAGTACATCGAGTACATCGAGTACATCGAGTTCATTAAGTACATTGAGTACATTGATTACATTGAGTACATTGAGTACATTGAGTACATTGAGTACATTGAGTACATTGAGTACATCGAGTACATCGAGTACATCGAGTACATTGATTACATTGAGTACATTGAGTACATCGAGTACATCGAGTACATCGAGTACATCGAGTACATCGAGTATATCGAATACATCGAGTACATCGAGTACATCGAGTACATTGATTACATTGAGTACATCGAGTACATTAAGTACATTGATTACATTGAGTACATCGAGTACATCGAGTACATTGAGTACATTGAGTACATCGAGTACATCGAGTACATCGAGTACATCGAGTACATCGAGTACATCGAGTACATTAAGTACATTGATTACATTGAGTACATCGAGTACATCGAGTACATCGAGTACATTAAGTACATTGATTACATTGAGTACATTGAGTACATCGAGTACATCGAGTACATTAAGTACATTGATTACATTGAGTACATTGAGTACATCGAAGACATCGAGTACATTGAGTACATCGAGTTCATCGAGTACATCGAGTACATCGAGTACATCGAGTACATCGAGTACATCGAGTACATCGAGTACATCGAGTACATCGAGTACATCGAGTACATCGAGTACATCGAGTACATCGAGTACATCGAGTACATCGAGTACTTCGAGTACATTGATTACATTGAGTACATGGAGTACATAGAGTACATTGAGAACATGGAGTACATAGAGTACATCGAGTACATCGAGTACATCAAGTACATCGAGTACATCGAGTACATCGAGTACATCGAGTACATCGAGTACATCGAGTACATCGAGTAAATCGAGTACATCGAGTACATCGAGTACATCGAGTACATCGAGTACATCGAGTACATCGAGTACATCGAGTACATCGAGTACATCGAGTACATCGAGTACATCGAGTACATCGAGTACATCGAGTACATCGAGTACATCGAGTACATCGAGTACATCGAGTACATCGAGTACATCGAGTACATTAAAGTACATTGATTACATTGAGTACATCGAGTACATCGAGTACATTGAGTACATCGAGTACATCGAGTACATCGAGTACATCGAGTACATCAAGTACATCGAGTACATCGAGTACATCGAGTTCATTAAGTACATTGAGTACATTGATTACATTGAGTACATTGAGTACATCGAGTACATCGAGTACATTGAGTACATCGAGTACATCGAGTACATCGAGTACATTGAGTACATCGAGTACATCGAGTACATCGAGTACATTGAGTACATCGAGTACATCGAGTACATCGAGTACATCAAGTACATCGAGTACATCGAGTACATCAAGTACATTGAGTACATTGATTACATCGAGTACATCGAGTACATCGAGTACATCGAGTACATCGAGTACATCGAGTACATCGAGTACATCGAGTACATCGAGTACATCGAGTACATCGAGTACATCGAGTACATCGAGTACATCGAGTACATCGAGTACATCGAGTACATCGAGTACATCGAGTACATCGAGTACATCGAGTACATCGAGTACATCGAGTACATTAAGTACATTGATTACATTGAGTACATCGAGTACATCGAGTACATTGAGTACATTGATTACATTGAGTACATTGAGTACATCGAGTACATCGAGTACATCGAGTACATCGAGTACATCGAGTACATTGAGTTCATCGAGTACATCGAGTACATCGAGTACATCGAGTACATCGAGTACATCGAGTACATCGAGTACATCGAGTACATCGAGTACATCGAGTACATCGAGTTCATTAAGTACATTGAGTACATTGATTACATTGAGTACATTGAGTACATTGAGTACATTGAGTACATTGAGTACATTGAGTACATCGAGTACATCGAGTACATCGAGTACATTGATTACATTGAGTACATTGAGTACATCGAGTACATCGAGTACATCGAGTACATCGAGTACATCGAGTATATCGAATACATCGAGTACATCGAGTACATCGAGTACATTGATTACATTGAGTACATCGAGTACATTAAGTACATTGATTACATTGAGTACATCGAGTACATCGAGTACATTGAGTACATTGAGTACATCGAGTACATCGAGTACATCGAGTACATCGAGTACATCGAGTACATCGAATACATTAAGTACATTGATTACATTAAGTACATCGAGTACATCGAGTACATTGAGTACATTGAGTACATCAAGTACATCGAGTACATCGAGTACATCGAGGACATCGAGTACATTAAGTACATTGATTACATTGAGTACATTGAGTACATCGAAGACATCGAGTACATTGAGTACATTAAGTACATTGATTACATTGAGTACATCGAGTACATCGAGTACATTGAGTACATTGAGTACATCGAGTACATCGAGTACATCGAGTACATCGAGTGCATCGAGTACATCGAGTACATCGAGTACATCGAGTACATCGAGTACATCGAGTACATCGAGTACATCGAGTACATCGAGTACATCGAGTACATCGAGTACATCGAGTACATCGAGTACATTAAAATACATTGATTACATTGAGTACATCGAAGACATCGAGTACATTGAGTACATCGAGTACATCGAGTACATCGAGTACATCGAGTACATCAAGTACATCGAGTACATCGAGTACATCGAGTTCATTAAGTACATTGAGTACATTGATTACATTGAGTACATTGAGTACATCGAGTACATCGAGTACATTGAGTACATCGAGTACATCGAGTACATCGAGTACATTGAGTACATCGAGTACATCGAGTACATCGAGTACATTGAGTACATCGAGTACATCGAGTACATCGAGTACATCAAGTACATCGAGTACATCGAGTACATCAAGTACATTGAGTACATTGATTACATCGAGTACATCGAGTACATCGAGAACATCGAGTACATCGAGTACATCGAGTACATCGAGTACATCGAGTACATCGAGTACATCGAGTACATCGAGTACATCGAGTACATCGAGTACATCGAGTACATCGAGTACATCGAGTACATCGAGTACATCGAGTACATCGAGTACATCGAGTACATCGAGTACATTAAGTACATTGATTACATTGAGTACATCGAGTACATCGAGTACATCGAGTACATTGATTACATCGAGTACATCGAGTACATCGAGTACATCGAGTACATCGAGTACATCGAGTACATCGAGTACATCGAGTACATCGAGTACATCGAGTACATCGAGTACATCGAGTACATCGAGTACATCGAGTACATCGAGTACATCGAGTACATCGAGTACATCGAGTACATCGAGTACATCGAGTACATCGAGTACATCGAGTACATCGAGTACATCGAGTACATCGAGTACATCGAGTACATCGAGTACATCGAGTACATCGAGTACATCGAGTACATCGAGTACATCGAGTACATCGAGTACATCGAGTACATTGATTACATTGAGTACATTGAGTACATCGAGTACATCGAGTACATCGAGTACATCGAGTACATCGAGTATATCGAATACATCGAGTACATCGAGTACATCGAGTACATTGATTACATTAAGTACATCGAGTACATTAAGTACATTGATTACATTGAGTACATCGAGTACATCGAGTACATTGAGTACATTGAGTACATCGAGTACATCGAGTACATCGAGTACATCGAGTACATCGAGTACATCGAATACATTAAGTACATTGATTACATTGAGTACATCGAGTACATCGAGTACATTGAGTACATTGAGTACATCAAGTACATCGAGTACATCGAGTACATCGAGGACATCGAGTACATTAAGTACATTGATTACATTGAGTACATTGAGTACATCGAAGACATCGAGTACATTGAGTACATTAAGTACATTGATTACATTGAGTACATCGAGTACATCGAGTACATTGAGTACATTGAGTACATCGAGTACATCGAGTACATCGAGTACATCGAGTGCATCGAGTACATCGAGTACATCGAGTACATTAAGTACATTGATTACATTGAGTACATCGAGTACATTGAGTACATTGAGTACATCGAGTACATCGAGTACATCGAGTACATTGAGTACATTGATTACATTGAGTACATGGAGTACATTGAGTACATTGAGTACATCGAGTACATTGAGTACATCGAGTACATCGAGTACATCGAGTACATCGAGTACATCGAGTACATCGAGTACATTGAGTACATTGAGTACATTGATTACATCGAGTACATCGAGTACATCGAGTACATCGAGTACATCGAGTACATCGAGTACATCGAGTACATCGAGTACATCGAGTACATCGAGTACATCGAGTACATCGAGTACATCGAGTACATCGAGTTCATTAAGTACATTGAGTACATTGATTACATTGATTACATTGAGTACATCGAGTACATTAAGTACATTGATTACATTGAGTACATCGAGTACATCGAGTACATTGAGTACATTGAGTACATCGAGTACATCGAGTACATCGAGTACATCGAGTGCATCGAGTACTACGAGTACATCGAGTACATTAAGTACATTGATTACATTGAGTACATCGAGTACATCGAGTACATTGAGTACATTGAGTACATCGAGTACATCGAGTACATCGAGTACATTGAGTACATTGATTACATTGAGTACATGGAGTACATTGAGTACATTGAGTACATCGAGTACATTGAGTACATCGAGTACATCGAGTACATCGAGTACATCGAGTACATCGAGTACATCGAGTACATCGAGTACATCGAGTACATCGAGTACATTGAGTACATTGAGTACATTGATTACATCGAGTACATCGAGTACATCGAGTACATCGAGTACATCGAGTACATCGAGTACATCGAGTACTTCGAGTACATTGATTACATTGAGTACATGGAGTACATAGAGTACATCGAGTACATCGAGTACATCGAGTACATCGAGTACATCGAGTACATCGAGTACATCGAGTAAATCGAGTACATCGAGTACATCGAGTACATCGAGTACATTGAGTACATTGAGTACATTGAGTACATTGAGTACATCGAGTACATCGAGTACATCGAGTACATCGAGTACATCGAGTACATCGAGTACATCGAGTTCATCGAGTACATCGAGTACATCGAGTACATCGAGTACATCGAGTACATCGAGTACATCGAGTACATCGAGTACATCGAGTACATCGAGTACATCGAGTACATCGAGTACATCGAGTACATCGAGTACATCGAGTACATCGAGTACATCGAGTACATCGAGTACATCGAGTACATCGAGTACATCGAGTACATCGAGTACATCGAGTACATCGAGTACATCGAGTACTTCGAGTACATTGATTACATTGAGTACATGGAGTACATAGAGTACATCGAGTACATCGAGTACATCGAGTACATCGAGTACATCGAGTACATCGAGTACATCGAGTACATTGAGTACATGGAGTACATTGAGTACATTGAGTACATTGAGTACATCGAGTACATCGAGTACATCGAGTACATCGAGTACATCGAGTACATCGAGTTCATCGAGTACATCGAGTACATCGAGTACATCGAGTACATCGAGTACATCGAGTACATCGAGTACATCGAGTACATCGAGTACATCGAGTACATCGAGTACATCGAGTACATCGAGTACATCGAGTACATCGAGTACATCGAGTACATCGAGTACATCGAGTACATCGAGTACATCGAGTACATCGAGTACATCGAGTACATCGAGTACATCGAGTACATCGAGTACATCGAGTACTTCGAGTACATTGATTACATTGAGTACATGGAGTACATAGAGTACATTGAGAACATGGAGTACATAGAGTACATCGAGTACATCGAGTACATCAAGTACATCGAGTACATCGAGTACATCGAGTACATCTAGTACATCGAGTACATCGAGTACATCGAGTAAATCGAGTACATCGAGTACATCGAGTACATCGAGTACATCGAGTACATTGAGTACATCGAGTACATCGAGTACATGGAGTACATCGAGTACATCGAGTACATCGAGTACATCGAGTACATCGAGTACATCGAGTACATAGAGTACATCGAGTACATCGAGTACATCGAGTACATCGAGTACATCGAGTACATCGAGTACATCGAGTACATCGAGTACATCGAGTACATCGAGTACATAGAGTACATCGAGTACATCGAGTACATTGAGTACATCGAGTACATCGAGTACATCGAGTACATCGAGTACATCGAGTACATCGAGTACATCGAGTTCATTCAGTACATTGAGTACATTGATTACATTGAGTACATTGAGTACATCGAGTACATCGAGTACATTGAGTACATCGAGTACATCGAGTACATTGAGTACATTGAGTACATCGAGTACATCGAGTACATCGAGTACATCGAGTACATCGAGTACATCGAGTACATCAAGTACATGGAGTACATTGATTACATCGAGTACATCGAGTACATCGAGTACATCGAGTATATCGAGTACATCGAGTACATCGAGTACATCGAGTACATCGAGTACATCGAGTACATCGAGTACATCGAGTACATCGAGTACATCGAGTACATCGAGTACATCGAGTACATCGAGTACATCGAGTACATCGAGTACATCGAGTACATCGAGTACATCGAGTACATCGAGTACATCGAGTACATCGAGTACATCGAGTACATCGAGTACATCGAGTACATCGAGTACATCGAGTACATCGAGTACATCGAGTACATCGAGTACATCGAGTACATCGAGTACATCGAGTACATCGAGTACATCGAGTACATCGAGTACATCGAGTACATCGAGTACATCGAGTACATTGAGTACATCGAGTACATCGAGTACATCGAGTACATTAAGTACATTGATTACATTGATTACATTGAGTACATCGAGTACATCGAGTACATTGAGTACATCGAGTACATCGAGTACATCGAGTACATCGAGTACATCGAGTACATTGAGTTCATCGAGTACATCGAGTACATCGAGTACATCGAGTACATCGAGTACATCGAGTACATCGAGTACATCGAGTACATCGAGTACATCGAGTACATCGAGTACATCGAGTTCATTAAGTACATTGAGTACATTGATTACATTGAGTACATTGAGTACATTGAGTACATTGAGTACATTGAGTACATCGAGTACATCGAGTACATCGAGTACATCGAGTACATTGATTACATTGAGTACATTGAGTACATCGAGTACATCGAGTACATCGAGTACATCGAGTATATCGAATACATCGAGTACATCGAGTACATCGAGTACATTGATTACATTGAGTACATCGAGTACATTAAGTACATTGATTACATTGAGTACATCGAGTACATCGAGTACATTGAGTACATTGAGTACATCGAGTACATCGAGTACATCGAGTACATCGAGTACATCGAGTACATCGAGTACATTAAGTACATTGATTACATTGAGTACATCGAGTACATCGAGTACATTGAGTACATTGAGTACATCGAGTACATCGAGTACATCGAGTACATCGAATACATCGAGTACATTAAGTACATTGATTACATTGAGTACATTGAGTACATCGAGTACATCGAGTACATTGAGTACATTAAGTACATTGATTACATTGAGTACATCGAGTACATCGAGTACATTGAGTACATTGAGTACATCGAGTACATCGAGTACATCGAGTACATCGAGTGCATCGAGTACATCGAGTACATCGAGTACATTAAGTACATTGATTACATTGAGTACATCGAGTACATCGAGTACATTGAGTACATTGAGTACATCGAGTACATCGAGTACATCGAGTACATTGAGTACATTGATTACATTGAGTACATGGAGTACATTGAGTACATTGAGTACATCGAGTACATTGAGTACATCGAGTACATCGAGTACATCGAGTACATCGAGTACATCGAGTACATCGAGTACATTGAGTACATTGAGTACATTGATTACATCGAGTACATCGAGTACATCGAGTACATCGAGTACATCGAGTACATCGAGTACATCGAGTACATCGAGTACTTCGAGTACATTGATTACATTGAGTACATGGAGTACATAGAGTACATCGAGTACATCGAGTACATCGAGTACATCGAGTACATCGAGTAAATCGAGTACATCGAGTACATCGAGTACATCGAGTACATCGAGTACATCAAGTACATCGAGTACATCGAGTACATCGAGTACATCGAGTACATCGAGTACATCGAGTACATCGAGTACATCGAGTACATCGAGTACATCGAGTACATCGAGTACATCGAGTACATCGAGTACATCGAGTACATCGAGAACATCGAGTACATTGAGTACATTGAGTACATTGATTACATTGAGTACATTGAGTACATCGAGTACATCGAGTACATTGATTACATTGAGTACATTAAGTACATAGAGTACATCGAGTACATCGAGTACATCGAGTACATCGAGTACATCGAGTACATCGAGTACATCGAGTACATCGAGTACATCGAGTACATCGAGTACATTAAGTACATTGATTACATCGAGTACATCGAGTACATCGAGTACATCGAGTACATCGAAGACATCGAGTACATCGAGTACATCGAGTACATCGAGTACATCGAGTACATCGAGTACATCGAGTACATCGAGTACATCGAGTACATTGAGTACATCGAGTACATTGAGTACATCTAGTACATTGAGTACATTAAGTACATTGATTACATCGAGTACATCGAGTACATCGAGTACATCGAGTACATCGAGTACATCGAGTACATCGAGTACATAGAGTACATCGAGTACATCGAGTACATCGAGTACATCGAGTACATCGAGTACATCGAGTACATCGAGTACATCGAGTACATCGAGTACATCGAGTACATCGAGTACATCGAGTACATCGAGTACATCGAGTACATCGAGTACATCGAGTACATCGAGTACATCGAGTACATTGAGTACATTGAGTACATCGAGTAAATTGAGTACATTGATTACATTGAGTACATCGAGTACATCGAGTACATCGAGTACATCGAGTACATCGAGTACATCGAGTACATCGAGTACATCGAGTACATCGAGTACATGGAGTACATTAAGTACATTGATTACATCGAGTACATCGAGTATTTATTTATTTATTTATTTATTTATTTATGTAAAGGAAAACAACAGCTTTAACAACTAAATACAAATATAAATCTAAGTCAGGAAAATATACAGCCAATAATTGTTTTCACAGATAAAACCACATAACATAATCAAGTAAGTATAACAAAGAACAAGAAATATAAATTAAATAATCTAGGAAATACACAAGACATGTACATAACTTAATACAGAAAACATTTTAGTCTGTTTTTCATTCATTACATACATTGTATGAACCCTCCAGTACTGGTTATTAAAATCACTACACAGATACACTCCCCCTAGTCGATGAAGAAAACCACCCTTTTAACAGTCTCTTAAAAGATGCTTTTGTGGGACCAAATATATCAATGTTGGGTAAAAAATTATTATAAAAAGTGACGATACGTATAATAGGGGAATTTTGACCGTGTCGCGTATTTGCAAAAGGAACATGAAATAAATGCGAGTGTCGAGTCCGACGCCGCGGCACACTAAATGCCAGCGCACCCACCAGCTCAGGGCATTCCATGCGTCCATTACACAAATCATATAAATACAACATGTCCATAAATCGATGTCTTTGACATATAGTGGGCAGACCAAAGTGTTGACATGCTTGCTCGTAATCGCCGAATTGCCTCCTGGCACGAAAGCAAAGATGCTTGACGAAAATACTCTGTATTCTTTCCAGCTTTTCTTTGTGTATAATATAGTAAGGCGACCAGATACAACAAGCATACTCTAAAATACTTCTTACATAAGCATAATATAATATCTTTACACAGTTTAAATCTGTAAAAGGCTCAGCTACACGAAGAATAAATCCCAGACTTTTGTAAGCCTTCGAAGCCACAGCATCAATATGATCAATCATAGTCAGCTTAGAATCAAGCATTACACCCAGATCACGAATAACACTTTGCTTTGGAATTTTTATTCCACTCAAGCTATAATCATACACAATAGGGTTTCGAGAACGCGTGAAAGTAATTTGTATACATTTTTGCACATTTACAGATATACGATTGCAAATATAATAATTAGACAGACGATCAAGGTCATGCTGCAGTTTATTGCAGTCTTCAATAGATTTAATACAAAAATATATCTTTTTATCATCAGCATACATTAAGTGTTTGCTATTATGGAAACATTGATAAATATCATAAAGGTATGCGATATAAAATAAAGGCCCCAGATGTGAACCCTGCGGAACTCCAGAAGGGATGTCCACAAAATCCGACCTGTAACCCCCTAAGGAAACCGCCTGTCTTCTGTTAGATACATATGATGTGACCCATCGAAATAAATCACCACAAATACCCAAAAACTTAAGTTTCGATAACAAGATGGTATGATCAACACGATCGAAAGCCTTTTCAAAATCGGTGTAAACCACATCAACCTGTAAACGTTTATCCAAGCATTTGTACAAAAAATCAACAAATATATTCAAATTTGTCGTGGTGGATCGGCCCTTAAGAAAGCCATGTTGTGAGTCACTCACAGAGCCTGCAATAATAGGATATAGTATGCTGTAAATATTTTTCTCAAACACCTTACTGATGACATTTAATTTTGAGATAGGCCTATAATTTTCAATTTTTGACTTGGGACCCTTTTTATGTACTGGGACAATCAATGCCTCCTTCCATTTACTAGGAAATACACCAGAGCTGACCGATAAATTGAACAACAAGCAAAGAGGTTCAGCAAGGCTAGCAGCACAACTTTAAAAAAAAATGGGCGGAATACCATCACTTCCACAGCCTTTGGTATCATCTAATAATTGTAGTTTTCTGAGAACCGCGCTCTCATCAAAAGTTACAGAATGCACATTAAAAGAGCGACCACTCTGAGACCGACACGGTTGGTGTACAAAGACATCAGAATCGGGCATAATAAAATTATTTTTGAAAAAAGTGTTAAAACCGTTGCATATTGATTGACCATCTGAAAAATCGCGCTCACCGAGACTTAATGTATGAGGGTAGCCAGAAACGCCTCTTTTGGATTTAATATAGGCCCATATCTGTTTAGGATTGCGCTTCAAATTCTCAGATATAGATTGCAAGTAACTTTCAAAACATTGTCTTTGAACAGTTTTTTGTCGCTTTCGAAGTAGACTAAATTCATTGTAATCAAGTTTATTTTTAAATTTTTTCCATCGGGTATGGGCCCTGGCTTTCTCTTTTATAATTTTTATTAAGGAACTACTATACCAAGAAGGAAAATATTTTTTATTAATTTTAACTTGTGGAATATATTTGTTTCTGAGTTCATAGACAATATCATAAAATTTGTTCACAGCGAAATCCACTGGATCGTCATCACGTATAATATTATTCCAGTTAACGGAAGATAGTTCTCGGTTAATGGAATCATAGTCTCCTTTGCGAAATTTAAAAGTATTAGTGCTCATATCGACTTTAAGTGGTTTTATCAAAATGTAACCCACATCGAACTCGAGAGAAGGATGATGAGGATCCTCAGATACTAAATTGTTATCACTTATATTTAATTCAATGGGAAAATTACTAAAAACTAGGTCTAAAATATTCCCATGATTATTAGTGAAATAGTTATATTGAGCAAAACCGAGAAAGAGCAGATCGTCGACTAACCTCTTACCGCTTTCCTGAACCTCAATACTTCCTCGCCTCAAATGTATGGCACTCGAATTATGCCACTCTATGTTTGGTAAATTGAAATAAATCGAGTACATCGAGTACATCGAGTACATCGAGTACATCGAGTACATCGAGTACATCGAGTACATGGAGTACATTGATTACATGGAGTACATCGAGTACATCGAGTACATCGAGTACATCGAGTACATCGAGTACATCGAGTACATCGAGTACATCGAGTACATCGAGTACATCGAGTACATCAAATACATCGAGTACATCGAGTACATCGAGTACATCGAGTGAATCGAGTACATCGAGTACATCGAGTACATCGAGTACATCGAGTACATCGAGTACATCGAGTACATCGAGTACATTAAGTACATTGATTACATTGAGTACATCGAGTACATCGAGTACATTGAGTACATTGAGTACATCGAGTACATCGAGTACATCGAGTACATTGAGTACATTGATTACATTGAGTACATGGAGTACATTGAGTACATTGAGTACATCGAGTACATTGAGTACATCGAGTACATCGAGTACATCGAGTACATCGAGTACATCGAGTACATCGAGTACATTGAGTACATTGAGTACATTGATTACATCGAGTACATCGAGTACATCGAGTACATCGAGTACATCGAGTACATCGAGTACATCGAGTACATCGAGTACTTCGAGTAACTTGATTACATTGAGTACATGGAGTACATTGAGTACATCGAGTACATTGAGTACATCGAGTACATCGAGTACATCGAGTACATCGAGTACATCGAGTACATTGAGTACATTGAGTACATTGATTACATCGAGTACATCGAGTACATCGAGTACATCAAGTACATCGAGTACATCGAGTACTTCGAGTACATTGATTACTTTGAGTACATGGAGTACATAGAGTACATCGAGTACATCGAGTACATCGAGTACATCGAGTACATCGAGTACATCGAGTACATCGAGTACATCGAGTACATCGAGTACATCGAGTACATTGATTACATTGAGTACATTGAGTACATTAAGTACATAGAGTACATCGAGTACATCGAGTACATCGAGTACATCGAGTACATCGAGTACATCGAGTACATCGAGTACATCGAGTACATCGAGTACATGGAGTACATTAAGTACATTGATTACATCGAGTACATCGAGTACATCGAGTACATCGAGTACATCGAAGACATCGAGTACATCGAGTACATCGAGTACATCGAGTACATCGAGTACATCGAGTACATCGAGTACATCGAGTACATCGAGTACATCGAGTACATCGAGTACATCGAGTACATCGAGTACATTGAGTACATTGATTACATTGAGTACATGGAGTACATTGAGTACATTGAGTACATCGAGTACATTGAGTACATCGAGTACATCGAGTACATCGAGTACATCGAGTACATCGAGTACATCGAGTACATTGAGTACATTGAGTACATTGATTACATCGAGTACATCGAGTACATCGAGTACATCGAGTACATCGAGTACATCGAGTACATCGAGTACATTGAGTACATCGAGTACATTGATTACATTGAGTACATGGAGTACATAGAGTACATCGAGTACATCGAGTACATCGAGTACATCGAGTACATCGAGTACATCGAGTACATCGAGTAAATCGAGTACATCGAGTACATCGAGTACATCGAGTACATCGAGTACATCAAGTACATCGAGTACATCGAGTACATCGAGTACATCGAGTACATCGAGTACATCGAGTACATCGAGTACATCGAGTACATCGAGTACATCGAGTACATTAAGTACATTGATTACATTGAGTACATCGAGTACATCGAGTACATTGAGTACATTGAGTACATCGAGTACATCGAGTACATCGAGTACATTGAGTACATTGATTACATTGATTACATCGAGTACATCGAGTACATTAAGTACATAGAGTACATCGAGTACATCGAGTACATCGAGTACATCGAGTACATCGAGTACATCGAGTACATCGAGTACATCGAGTACATCGAGTACATCGAGTACATCGAGTACATCGAGTACATCGAGTACATCGAGTACATCGAGTACATCGAGTACATCGAGTACATCGAGTACATCGAGTACATTGAGTACATTGAGTACATTAAGTACATTGATTACATTGAGTACATCGAGTACATCGAGTACATTGAGTACATCGAGTACATCGAGTACATCGAGTACATCGAGTACATCGAGTACATTGAGTACATTGATTACATTGAGTACATTGAGTACATTGAGTACATTGAGTACATCGAATACATCGAGTACATCGAGTACATTGATTACATTGAGTACATTGAGTACATCGAGTACATCGAGTACATCGAGTACATCGAGTACATCGAGTACATCGAGTACATCGAGTACATCGAGTACATCGAGTACATCGAGTACATCGAGTACATCGAGTACATCGAGTACATCGAGTACATCGAGTACATTGAGTACATCGAGTACATCGAGTACATCGAGTACATCGAGTACATCGAGTACATCGAGTACATCAAGTACATTGAGTACATTGATTACATCGAGTACATCGAGTACATCGAGTACATCGAGTACATCGAGTACATCGAGTACATCGAGTACATTGAGTACATTGATTACATCGAGTACATCGAGTACATCGAGTACATCGAGTACATCGAGTACATCGAGTACATCGAGTACATCGAGTACATCGAGTACATCGAGTACATCGAGTACATCGAGTACATCGAGTACATCGAGTACATCGAGTACATCGAGTACATCGAGTACATCGAGTACATCGAGTACATCGAGTACATCGAGTACATCGAGTACATCGAGTACATCGAGTACATCGAGTACATCGAGTACATCGAGTACATCGAGTACATCGAGTACATCGAGTACATCGAGTACATCGAGTACATCGAGTACATCGAGTACATCGAGTACATCGAGTACATCGAGTACATCGAGTACATCGAGTACATCGAGTACATCGAGTACATTGAGTACATTGATTACATTGAGTACATCGAGTACATCGAGTACATTGAGTACATTGATT
Source organism: Luffia ferchaultella (assembly GCA_949709985.1). Lineage (NCBI taxonomy): Eukaryota > Metazoa > Arthropoda > Insecta > Lepidoptera > Psychidae > Luffia > Luffia ferchaultella. Next base: position 9,392,926 of record OX453246.1, on the reverse strand, counting down.
ACATTGAGTACATTGAGTACATCGAGTACATCGAGTACATCGAGTACATCGAGTACATCGAGTACATCGAGTACATTGAGTTCATCGAGTACATCGAGTACATCGAGTACATCGAGTACATCGAGTACATCGAGTACATCGAGTACATCGAGTACATCGAGTACATCGAGTTCATTAAGTACATTGAGTACATTGATTACATTGAGTACATTAAGTACATTGATTACAACGAGTACATCGAGTTCATCGAGTACATCGAGTACATCGAAGACATCGAGTACATCGAGTACATCGAGTACATCAAGTACATCGAGTACATCGAGTACATCGAGTACATCGAGTACATCGAGTACATCGAGTACATCGAGTACATCGAGTACATTGAGTACATTGATTACATTGAGTACATGGAGTACATTGAGTACATTGAGTACATCGAGTACATTGAGTACATCGAGTACATCGAGTACATCGAGTACATCGAGTACATCGAGTACATCGAGTACATTAAGTACATTGATTACATTGAGTACATCGAGTACATCGAGTACATTGAGTACATTGAGTACATCGAGTACATCGAGTACATCGAGTACATCGAGTACATCGAGTACATTAAGTACATTGATTACATTGAGTACATTGAGTACATCGAGTACATCGAGTACATTGAGTACATTAAGTACATTGATTACATTGAGTACATCGAGTACATCGAGTACATTGAGTACATTGAGTACATCGAGTACATCGAGTACATCGAGTACATCGAGTACATCGAGTACATCGAGTACATCGAGTACATCGAGTACATCGAGTACATTAAGTACATTGATTACATTGAGTACATCGAGTACATCGAGTACATTGAGTACATTGAGTACATCGAGTACATCGAGTACATCGAGTACAATGAGTACATTGATTACATTGAGTACATGGAGTACATTGAGTACATTGAGTACATCGAGTACATTGAGTACATCGAGTACATCGAGTACATCGAGTACATCGAGTACATCGAGTACATCGAGTACATTGAGTACATTGAGTACATTGATTACATCGAGTACATCGAGTACATCGAGTACATCGAGTACATCGAGTACATCGAGTACATCGAGTACATCGAGTACTTCAAGTGCATTGATTACATTGAGTACATGGAGTACATAGAGTACAGCGAGTACATCGAGTACATCGAGTACATCGAGTACATCGAGTACATCGAGTACATCGAGTAAATCGAGTACATCGAGTACATCGAGTACATCGAGTACATTGATTACATTGAGTACATGGAGTACATAGAGTACATCGAGTACATCGAGTACATCGAGTACATCGAGTACATCGAGTACATCGAGTACATCGAGTACATCGAGTACATCGAGTACATCGAGTACATCGAGTACATCGAGTACATCGAGTACATCGAGTACATCGAGAACATCGAGTACATTGAGTACATTGAGTACATTGATTACATTGAGTACATTGAGTACATCGAGTACATCGAGTACATTGATTACATTGAGTACATTGAGTACATTAAGTACATAGAGTACATCGAGTACATCGAGTACATCGAGTACATCGAGTACATCGAGTACATCGAGTACATCGAGTACATCGAGTACATCGAGTACATCGAGTACATCGAGTACATGGAGTACATTAAGTACATTGATTACATCGAGTACATCGAGTACATCGAGTACATCGAGTACATCGAAGACATCGAGTACATCGAGTACATCGAGTACATCGAGTACATCGAGTACATCGAGTACATCGAGTACATCGAGTACATCGAGTACATCGAGTACATTGAGTACATCGAGTACATTGAGTACATCGAGTACATTGAGTACATTAAGTACATTGATTACATCGAGTACATCGAGTACATCGAGTACATCGAGTACATCGAGTACATCGAGTACATCGAGTACATCGAGTACATCGAGTACATCGAGTACATCGAGTACATCGAGTACATCGAGTACATCGAAAACATCGAGTACATAGAGTACATCGAGTACATCGAGTACATCGAGTACATCGAGTACATCGAGCACATCGAGTACATCGAGTACATCGAGTACATCGAGTACATCGAGTACATCGAGTACATCGAGTACATCGAGTACATCGAGTACATCGAGTACATCGAGTACATCGAGTACATCGAAAACATCGAGTACATAGAGTACATCGAGTACATCGAGTACATCGAGTACATCGAGTACATCGAGCACATCGAGTACATCGAGTACATCGAGTACATCGAGTACATCGAGTACATCGAGTACATTGAGTACATCGAGTACATTGAGTACATGGATTACATTGAGTACATCGAGTACATCGAGTACATTAAGTACATAGAGTACATCGAGTACATCGAGTACATCGAGTACATCGAGTACATCGAGTACATGGAGTACATTAAGTACATTGATTACATCGAGTACATCGAGTACATCGAGTATTTATTTATTTATTTATTTATTTATTTATGTAAAGGAAAACAACAGCTTTAACAACTAAATACAAATATAAATCTAAGTCAGGAAAATATACAGCCAATAATTGTTTTCACAGATAAAACCACATAACATAATCAAGTAAGTATAACAAAGAACAAGAAATATAAATTAAATAATCTAGGAAATACACAAGACATGTACATAACTTAATACAGAAAACATTTTAGTCTGTTTTTCATTCATTACATACATTGTATGAACCCTCCAGTACTGGTTATTAAAATCACTACACAGATACACTCCCCCTAGTCGATGAAGAAAACCACCCTTTTAACAGTCTCTTAAAAGATGCTTTTGTGGGACCAAATATATCAATGTTGGGTAAAAAATTATTATAAAAAGTGACGATACGTATGATAGGGGAATTTTGACCGTGTCGCGTATTTGCAAAAGGAACATGAAATAAATGCGAGTGTCGAGTCCGACGCCGCGGCACACTAAATGCCAGCGCACCCACCAGCTCAGGGCATTCCATGCGTCCATTACACAAATCATATAAATACAACATGTCCATAAATCGATGTCTTTGACATATAGTGGGCAGACCAAAGTGTTGACATGCTTGCTCGTAATCGCCGAATTGCCTCCTGGCACGAAAGCAAAGATGCTTGACGAAAATACTCTGTATTCTTTCCAGCTTTTCTTTGTGTATAATATAGTAAGGCGACCAGATACAACAAGCATACTCTAAAATACTTCTTACATAAGCATAATATAATATCTTTACACAGTTTAAATCTGTAAAAGGCTCAGCTACACGAAGAATAAATCCCAGACTTTTGTAAGCCTTCGAAGCCACAGCATCAATATGATCAATCATAGTCAGCTTAGAATCAAGCATTACACCCAGATCACGAATAACACTTTGCTTTGGAATTTTTATTCCACTCAAGCTATAATCATACACAATAGGGTTTCGAGAACGCGTGAAAGTAATTTGTATACATTTTTGCACATTTACAGATATACGATTGCAAATATAATAATTAGACAGACGATCAAGGTCATGCTGCAGTTTATTGCAGTCTTCAATAGATTTAATACAAAAATATATCTTTTTATCATCAGCATACATTAAGTGTTTGCTATTATGGAAACATTGATAAATATCATAAAGGTATGCGATATAAAATAAAGGCCCCAGATGTGAACCCTGCGGAACTCCAGAAGGGATGTCCACAAAATCCGACCTGTAACCCCCTAAGGAAACCGCCTGTCTTCTGTTAGATACATATGATGTGACCCATCGAAATAAATCACCACAAATACCCAAAAACTTAAGTTTCGATAACAAGATGGTATGATCAACACGATCGAAAGCCTTTTCAAAATCGGTGTAAACCACATCAACCTGTAAACGTTTATCCAAGCATTTGTACAAAAAATCAACAAATATATTCAAATTTGTCGTGGTGGATCGGCCCTTAAGAAAGCCATGTTGTGAGTCACTCACAGAGCCTGCAATAATAGGATATAGTATGCTGTAAATATTTTTCTCAAACACCTTACTGATGACATTTAATTTTGAGATAGGCCTATAATTTTCAATTTTTGACTTGGGACCCTTTTTATGTACTGGGACAATCAATGCCTCCTTCCATTTACTAGGAAATACACCAGAGCTGACCGATAAATTGAACAACAAGCAAAGAGGTTCAGCAAGGCTAGCAGCACAACTTTAAAAAAAAATGGGCGGAATACCATCACTTCCACAGCCTTTGGTATCATCTAATAATTGTAGTTTTCTGAGAACCGCGCTCTCATCAAAAGTTACAGAATGCACATTAAAAGAGCGACCACTCTGAGACCGACACGGTTGGTGTACAAAGACATCAGAATCGGGCATAATAAAATTATTTTTGAAAAAAGTGTTAAAACCGTTGCATATTGATTGACCATCTGAAAAATCGCGCTCACCGAGACTTAATGTATGAGGGTAGCCAGAAACGCCTCTTTTGGATTTAATATAGGCCCATATCTGTTTAGGATTGCGCTTCAAATTCTCAGATATAGATTGCAAGTAACTTTCAAAACATTGTCTTTGAACAGTTTTTTGTCGCTTTCGAAGTAGACTAAATTCATTGTAATCAAGTTTATTTTTAAATTTTTTCCATCGGGTATGGGCCCTGGCTTTCTCTTTTATAATTTTTATTAAGGAACTACTATACCAAGAAGGAAAATATTTTTTATTAATTTTAACTTGTGGAATATATTTGTTTCTGAGTTCATAGACAATATCATAAAATTTGTTCACAGCGAAATCCACTGGATCGTCATCACGTATAATATTATTCCAGTTAACGGAAGATAGTTCTCGGTTAATGGAATCATAGTCTCCTTTGCGAAATTTAAAAGTATTAGTGCTCATATCGACTTTAAGTGGTTTTATCAAAATGTAACCCACATCGAACTCGAGAGAAGGATGATGAGGATCCTCAGATACTAAATTGTTATCACTTATATTTAATTCAATGGGAAAATTACTAAAAACTAGGTCTAAAATATTCCCATGATTATTAGTGAAATAGTTATATTGAGCAAAACCGAGAAAGAGTAGATCGTCGACTAACCTCTTACCGCTTTCCTGAACCTCAATACTTCCTCGCCTCAAATGTATGGCACTCGAATTATGCCACTCTATGTTTGGTAAATTGAAATAAATCGAGTACATCGAGTACATCGAGTACATCGAGTACATCGAGTACATCGAGTACATGGAGTACATTGATTACATGGAGTACATCGAGTACATCGAGTACATCGAGTACATCGAGTACATCGAGTACATCGAGTACATCGAGTACATCGAGTACATCGAGTACATCGAGTACATCGAGTACATCGAGTACATCGAGTACATCGAGTACATCGAGTACATCGAGTACATCGAGTACATCGAGTACATCGAGTACATCGAGTACATCGAGTACATCGAGTACATCGAGTACATCGAGTACATCGAGTACATCGAGTACATCGAGTACATCGAGTACATCGAGTACATCGAGTACATCGAGTACATCGAGTACATCGAGTACATCGAGTACATCGAGTACATCGAGTACATCGAGTACATCGAGTACATCGAGTACATCGAGTACATCGAGTACATCGAGTACATCGAGTACATCGAGTACATCGAGTACATCGAGTACATCGAGTACATCGAGTACATCGAGTACATCGAGTACATCGAGTACATCGAGTACATCGAGTACATCGAGTACATCGAGTACATCGAGTACATCGAGTACATCGAGTACATCGAGTACATCGAGTACATCGAGTACATCGAGTACATCGAGTACATCGAGTACATTGATTACATTGAGTACATCGAGTACATTAAGTACATTGATTACATTGAGTACATCGAGTACATCGAGTACATTGAGTACATTGAGTACATCGAGTACATCGAGTACATCGAGTACATCGAGTACATCGAGTACATCGAGTACATCGAGTACATTAAGTACATTGATTACATTGAGTACATCGAGTACATCGAGTACATTGAGTACATTGAGTACATCGAGTACATCGAGTACATCGAGTACATCGAGTACATCGAGTACATTAAGTACATTGATTACATTGAGTACATTGAGTACATCGAGTACATCGAGTACATTGAGTACATTAAGTACATTGATTACATTGAGTACATCGAGTACATCGAGTACATTGAGTACATTGAGTACATCGAGTACATCGAGTACATCGAGTACATCGAGTACATCGAGTAAATCGAGTACATTAAGTACATTGATTACATTGAGTACATCGAGTACATCGAGTACATTGAGTACATTGAGTACATTGAGTACATCGAGTACATCGAGTACATCGAGTACATTGAGTACATTGATTACATTGAGTACATGGAGTACATTGAGTACATTGAGTACATCGAGTACATCGAGTACATCGAGTACATTGATTACATTGAGTACTTTGAGTACATTAAGTACATTGATTACATTGAGTACATCGAGTACATCGAGTACATTGAGTACATTGAGTACATCGAGTACATCGAGTACATCGAGTACATCGAGTACATCGAGTACATCGAGTACATCGAGTACATTAAGTACATCGAGTACATTGAGTACATCGAGTACATCGAGTACATCGAGTACATCGAGTACATCGAGTACATCGAGTACATCGAGTACATCGAGTACATTGAGTACATTGAGTACATCGAGTACATCGAGTACATCGAGTACATCGAGTACATTGATTACATTGAGTACATGGAGTACATTGAGTACATTGAGTACATCGAGTACATTGAGTACATCGAGTACATCGAGTACATCGAATACATCGAGTACATCGAGTACATCGAGTACATTGAGTACATTGAGTACATTGATTACATCGAGTACATCGAGTACATCGAGTACATCGAGTACATCGAGTACATCGAGTACTTCGAGTACATTGATTACATTGAGTACATGGAGTACATTGAGTACATTGAGTACATCGAGTACATTGAGTACATCGAGTACATCGAGTACATCGAGTACATCGAGTACATCGAGTACATTGAGTACATTGAGTACATTAATTACATCGAGTACATCGAGTACATCGAGTACATCGAGTACATCGAGTACATCGAGTACTTCGAGTACATTGATTACATTGAGTACATGGAGTACATTGAGTACATTGAGTACATCGAGTACATTGAGTACATCGAGTACATCGAGTACATCGAGTACATCGAGTACATCGAGTACATCGAGTACATCGAGTAAATCGAGTACATCGAGTACATCGAGTACATCGAGTACATCGAGTACATCGAGTACATCGAGTACATCGAGTACATCGAGTACATCGAGTACATCGAGTACATCGAGTACATCGAGTACATCGAGTACATCGAGTACTTCGAGTACATTGATTACATTAAGTACATGGAGTACATAGAGTACATCGAGTACATCGAGTACATCGAGTACATCGAGTACATCGAGTACATCGAGTACATCGAGTACATCGAGTAAATCGAGTACATCGAGTACATCGAGTACATCGAGTACATCGAGTACATCGAGTACATCGAGTACATCGAGTACATCGAGTACATCGAGTACATCGAGTACATCGAGTACATCGAGTACATCGAGTACATCGAGTACATCGAGTACATCGAGTACATCGAGTACATCGAGTACATCGAGTACATCGAGAACATCGAGTACATTGAGTACATTGAGTACATTGATTACATTGAGTACATTGAGTACATCGAGTACATCGAGTACATTGATTACATTGAGTACATTGAGTACATTAAGTACATAGAGTACATCGAGTACATCGAGTACATCGAGTACATCGAGTACATCGAGTACATCGAGTACATCGAGTACATCGAGTACATCGAGTACATCGAGTACATGGAGTACATTAAGTACATTGATTACATCGAGTACATCGAGTACATTAAGTACATTGATTACATCGAGTACATCGAGTACATCGAGTACATCGAGTACATCGAGTACATCGAAGACATCGAGTACATCGAGTACATCGAGTACTTCGAGTACATCGAGTACATCGAGTACATCGAGTACATCGAGTACATCGAGTACATCGAGTACATCGAGTACATCGAGTACATCGAGTACATCGAGTACATCGAGTACATCGAGTACATTGAGTACATCGAGTACATTGAGTACATTAAGTACATTGATTACATCGAGTACATCGAGTACATCGAGTACATCGAGTACATCGAGTACATCGAGTACGTCGAGTACATCGAGTACATCGAGTACATCGAGTACATCGAGTACATCGAGTACATCGAGTACATCGAGTACATCGAGTACATCGAGTACATCGAGTACATCGAGTACATCGAGTATATCGAGTACATCGAGTACATCGAGTACATCGAGTACATCGAGTACATCGAGTACATCGAGTACATCGAGTACATCGAGTACATCGAGTACATCGAGTACATCGAGTACATTGAGTACATTGAGTACATCGAGTACATTGAGTACATTGATTACATTGAGTACATCGAGTACATCGAGTACATTAAGTACATAGAGTACATCGAGTACATCGAGTACATCGAGTACCTCGAGTACATCGAGTACATCGAGTACATGGAGTACATTAAGTACATTGATTACATCGAGTACATCGAGTACATCGAGTATTTATTTATTTATTTATTTATTTATTTATGTAAAGGAAAACAACAGCTTTAACAACTAAATACAAATATAAATCTAAGTCAGGAAAATATACAGCCAATAATTGTTTTCACAGATAAAACCACATAACATAATCAAGTAAGTATAACAAAGAACAAGAAATATAAATTAAATAATCTAGGAAATACACAAGACATGTACATAACTTAATACAGAAAACATTTTAGTCTGTTTTTCATTCATTACATACATTGTATGAACCCTCCAGTACTGGTTATTAAAATCACTACACAGATACACTCCCCCTAGTCGATGAAGAAAACCACCCTTTTAACAGTCTCTTAAAAGATGCTTTTGTGGGACCAAATATATCAATGTTGGGTAAAAAATTATTATAAAAAGTGACGATACGTATAATAGGGGAATTTTGACCGTGTCGCGTATTTGCAAAAGGAACATGAAATAAATGCGAGTGTCGAGTCCGACGCCGCGGCACACTAAATGCCAGCGCACCCACCAGCTCAGGGCATTCCATGCGTCCATTACACAAATCATATAAATACAACATGTCCATAAATCGATGTCTTTGACATATAGTGGGCAGACCAAAGTGTTGACATGCTTGCTCGTAATCGCCGAATTGCCTCCTGGCACGAAAGCAAAGATACTTGACGAAAATACTCTGTATTCTTTCCAGCTTTTCTTTGTGTATAATATAGTAAGGCGACCAGATACAACAAGCATACTCTAAAATACTTCTTACATAAGCATAATATAATATCTTTACACAGTTTAAATCTGTAAAAGGCTCAGCTACACGAAGAATAAATCCCAGACTTTTGTAAGCCTTCGAAGCCACAGCATCAATATGATCAATCATAGTCAGCTTAGAATCAAGCATTACACCCAGATCACGAATAACACTTTGCTTTGGAATTTTTATTCCACTCAAGCTATAATCATACACAATAGGGTTTCGAGAACGCGTGAAAGTAATTTGTATACATTTTTGCACATTTACAGATATACGATTGCAAATATAATAATTAGACAGACGATCAAGGTCATGCTGTAGTTTATTGCAGTCTTCAATAGATTTAATACAAAAATATATCTTTTTATCATCAGCATACATTAAGTGTTTGCTATTATGGAAACATTGATAAATATCATAAAGGTATGCGATATAAAATAAAGGCCCCAGATGTGAACCCTGCGGAACTCCAGAAGGGATGTCCACAAAATCCGACCTGTAACCCCCTAAGGAAACCGCCTGTCTTCTGTTAGATACATATGATGTGACCCATCGAAATAAATCACCACAAATACCCAAAAACTTAAGTTTCGATAACAAGATGGTATGATCAACACGATCGAAAGCCTTTTCAAAATCGGTGTAAACCACATCAACCTGTAAACGTTTATCCAAGCATTTGTACAAAAAATCAACAAATATATTCAAATTTGTCGTGGTGGATCGGCCCTTAAGAAAGCCATGTTGTGAGTCACTCACAGAGCCTGCAATAATAGGATATAGTATGCTGTAAATATTTTTCTCAAACACCTTACTGATGACATTTAATTTTGAGATAGGCCTATAATTTTCAATTTTTGACTTGGGACCCTTTTTATGTACTGGGACAATCAATGCCTCCTTCCATTTACTAGGAAATACACCAGAGCTGACCGATAAATTGAACAACAAGCAAAGAGGTTCAGCAAGGCTAGCAGCACAACTTTAAAAAAAAATGGGCGGAATACCATCACTTCCACAGCCTTTGGTATCATCTAATAATTGTAGTTTTCTGAGAACCGCGCTCTCATCAAAAGTTACAGAATGCACATTAAAAGAGCGACCACTCTGAGACCGACACGGTTGGTGTACAAAGACATCAGAATCGGGCATAATAAAATTATTTTTGAAAAAAGTGTTAAAACCGTTGCATATTGATTGACCATCTGAAAAATCGCGCTCACCGAGACTTAATGTATGAGGGTAGCCAGAAACGCCTCTTTTGGATTTAATATAGGCCCATATCTGTTTAGGATTGCGCTTCAAATTCTCAGATATAGATTGCAAGTAACTTTCAAAACATTGTCTTTGAACAGTTTTTTGTCGCTTTCGAAGTAGACTAAATTCATTGTAATCAAGTTTATTTTTAAATTTTTTCCATCGGGTATGGGCCCTGGCTTTCTCTTTTATAATTTTTATTAAGGAACTACTATACCAAGAAGGAAAATATTTTTTATTAATTTTAACTTGTGGAATATATTTGTTTCTGAGTTCATAGACAATATCATAAAATTTGTTCACAGCGAAATCCACTGGATCGTCATCACGTATAATATTATTCCAGTTAACGGAAGATAGTTCTCGGTTAATGGAATCATAGTCTCCTTTGCGAAATTTAAAAGTATTAGTGCTCATATCGACTTTAAGTGGTTTTATCAAAATGTAACCCACATCGAACTCGAGAGAAGGATGATGAGGATCCTCAGATACTAAATTGTTATCACTTATATTTAATTCAATGGGAAAATTACTAAAAACTAGGTCTAAAATATTCCCATGATTATTAGTGAAATAGTTATATTGAGCAAAACCGAGAAAGAGTAGATCGTCGACTAACCTCTTACCGCTTTCCTGAACCTCAATACTTCCTCGCCTCAAATGTATGGCACTCGAATTATGCCACTATATGTTTGGTAAATTGAAATAAATCGAGTACATCGAGTACATCGAGTACATCGAGTACATCGAGTACATCGAGTACATCGAGTACATCGAGTACATGGAGTACATTGATTACATGGAGTACATCGAGTACATCGAGTACATCGAGTACATCGAGTACATCGAGTACATCGAGTACATCGAGTACATCGAGTACATCGAGTACATCGAGTACATCGAGTACATCGAGTACATCGAGTACATCGAGTACATCGAGTACATCGAGTACATCGAGTACATCGAGTACATCGAGTACATCGAGTACATCGAGTACATCGAGTACATCGAGTACATCGAGTACATCGAGTACATCGAGTACATCGAGTACATCGAGTACATCGAGTACATCGAGTAAATTAAGTACATTGATTACATTGAGTACATCGAGTACATCGAGTACATTGAGTACATTGAGTACATCGAGTACATCGAGTACATCGAGTACATTGAGTACATTGATTACATTGAGTACATGGAGTACATTGAGTACATTGAGTACATCGAGTACATTGAGTACATCGAGTACATCGAGTACATCGAGTACATCGAGAACATCGAGTACATCGAGTACATTGAGTACATTGAGTACATTGATTACATCGAGTACATCGAGTACATCGAGTACATCGAGTACATCGAGTACTTCGAGTACATTGATTACATTGAGTACATGGAGTACATTGAGTACATTGAGTACATCGAGTACATTGAGTACATCGAGTACATCGAGTACATCGAGTACATCGAGTACATCGAGTACATCGAGTACATTGAGTACATTGAGTACATTGATTACATCGAGTACATCGAGTACATCGAGTACATCGAGTACATCGAGTACATCGAGTACATCGAGTACATCGAGTACTTCGAGTACATTGATTACATTGAGTACATGGAGTACATAGAGTACATCGAGTACATCGAGTACATCGAGTACATCGAGTACATCGAGTACATCGAGTACATCGAGTACATCGAGTAAATCGAGTACATCGAGTACATCGAGTACATCGAGTACATCGAGTACATCAAGTACATCGAGTACATCGAGTACATCGAGTACATCGAGTACATCGAAAACATCGAGTACATCGAGTACATCGAGTACATCGAGTACATCGAGTACATCGAGTACATTAAGTACATTGATTACATTGAGTACATCGAGTACATCGAGTACATTGAGTACATTGAGTACATCGAGTACATCGAGTACATCGAGTACATTGAGTACATTGATTACATTGATTACATTGAGTACATTGAGTACATTAAGTACATAGAGTACATCGAGTACATCGAGTACATCGAGTACTTCGAGTACATTGATTACATTGAGTACATGGAGTACATAGAGTACATTGAGAACATGGAGTACATAGAGTACATCGAGTACATCGAGTACATCAAGTACATCGAGTACATCGAGTACATCGAGTACATCGAGTACATCGAGTACATCGAGTACATCGAGTACATCGAGTAAATCGAGTACATTTAGTACATCGAGTACATCGAGTACATCGAGTACATCGAGTACATCGAGTACATCGAGTACATCGAGTACATCGAGTACATCGAGTACATCGAGTACATCGAGTACATCGAGTACATCGAGTACATCGAGTACATCGAGTACATCGAGTACATCGAGTACATAGAGTACATCGAGTACATCGAGTACATTGAGTACATTGAGTACATTGAGTACATTAAGTACATCGAGTACATCGAGTACATCGAGTACATCGAGTACATTGAGTACATTGATTACATTGATTACATTGAGTACATTGAGTACATTAAGTACATAGAGTACATCGAGTACATCGAGTACATCGAGTACTTCGAGTACATTGATTACATTGAGTACATGGAGTACATAGAGTACATTGAGAACATGGAGTACATCGAGTACATCGAGTACATCGAGTACATTGATTACATTGAGTACATTGAGTACATCAAGTACATCGAGTACATCGAGTACATCGAGTACATCGAGTACATCGAGTGCATTGAGTACATCGAGTACATCGAGTACATCGAGTACATCGAGTACATCGAATACATCGAGTACATCGAGTACTTCGAGTACATTGATTACATTGAGTACATGGAGTACATAGAGTACATCGAGTACATCGAGTACATCGAGTACATCGAGTACATCGAGTACATCGAGTACATCGAGTAAATCGAGTACATCGAGTACATCGAGTACATCGAGTACATCGAGTACATCGAGTACATCGAGTACATCGAGTACATCGAGTACATCGAGTACATCGAGTACATCGAGTACATCGAGTACATCGAGTACATCGAGTACATCGAGTACATTAAGTACATTGATTACATTGAGTACATCGAGTACATCGAGTACATTGAGTACATCGAGTACATCGAGTACATCGAGTACATCGAGTACATCGAGTACATCGAGTACATCGAGTACATCGAGTACATCGAGTACATCGAGTAAATCGAGTACATCGAGTACATCGAGTACATCGAGTACATCGAGTACATCGAGTACTTCGAGTACATTGATTACATTGAGTACATGGAGTACATAGAGTACATCGAGTACATCGAGTACATCGAGTACATCGAGTACATCGAGTACATCGAGTACATCGAGTAAATCGAGTACATCGAGTACATCGAGTACATCGAGTACATCGAGTACATCAAGTACATCGAGTACATCGAGTACATCGAGTACATCGAGTACATCGAAAACATCGAGTACATCGAGTACATCGAGTACATCGAGTACATCGAGTACATCGAGTACATCGAGTACATTAAGTACATTGATTACATTGAGTACATCGAGTACATCGAGTACATTGAGTACATTGAGTACATCGAGTACATCGAGTACATCGAGTACATTGAGTACATTGATTACATTATTTACATTGAGTACATTGAGTACATTAAGTACATAGAGTACATCGAGTACATCGAGTACATCGAGTACTTCGAGTACATTGATTACATTGAGTACATGGAGTACATAGAGTACATTGAGAACATGGAGTACATAGAGTACATCGAGTACATCGAGTACATCAAGTACATCGAGTACATCGAGTACATCGAGTACATCGAGTACATCGAGTACATCGAGTACATCGAGTACATCGAGTACATCGAGTAAATCGAGTACATTTAGTACATCGAGTACATCGAGTACATCGAGTACATCGAGTACATCGAGTACATCGAGTACATCGAGTACATCGAGTACATCGAGTACATCGAGTACATCGAGTACATCGAGTACATCGAGTACATCGAGTACATCGAGTACATCGAGTACATCGAGTACATCGAGTACATCGAGTACATCGAGTACATCGAGTACATCGAGTACATCGAGTACATAGAGTACATCGAGTACATCGAGTACATTGAGTACATTGAGTACATTAAGTACATCGAGTACATCGAGTACATCGAGTACATCGAGTACATTGAGTACATTGATTACATTGATTACATTGAGTACATTGAGTACATTAAGTACAAAGAGTACATCGAGTACATCGAGTACATCGAGTACATCGAGTACTTCGAGTACATTGATTACATTGAGTACATGGAGTACATAGAGTACATTGAGAACATGGAGTACATCGAGTACATCGAGTACATCGAGTACATTGATTACATTGAGTACATTGAGTACATCGAGTACATCGAGTACATCGAGTACATCGAGTACATCGAGTACATCGAGTACATTGAGTACATCGAGTACATCGAGTACATCGAGTACATCGAGTACATCGAGTACATCGAGTACATCGAGTACATCGAGTACATCGAGTACATTGATTACATTGAGTACATGGAGTACATTGAGTACATTGAGTACATCGAGTACATTGAGTACATCGAGTACATCGAGTACATCGAGTACATCGAGTACATCGAGTACATCGAGTACATTGAGTACATTGAGTACATTGATTACATCGAGTACATCGAGTACATCGAGTACATCGAGTACATCGAGTACATCGAGTACATCGAGTACATCGAGTACTTCGAGTACATTGATTACATTGAGTACATGGAGTACATAGAGTACATCGAGTACATCGAGTACATCGAGTACATCGAGTACATCGAGTACATCGAGTACATCGAGTACATCGAGTACATCGAGTACATCGAGTAAATCGAGTACATCGAGTACATCGAGTACATCGAGTACATCGAGTACATCAAGTACATCGAGTACATCGAGTACATCGAGTACATCGAGTACATCGAAAACATCGAGTACATCGAGTACATCGAGTACATCGAGTACATCGAGTACATCGAGTACATCGAGTACATTAAGTACATTGATTACATTGAGTACATCGAGTACATCGAGTACATCGAGTACATTGAGTACATTGATTACATTGATTACATTGAGTACATTGAGTACATTAAGTACATAGAGTACATCGAGTACATCGAGTACATCGAGTACTTCGAGTACATTGATTACATTGAGTACATGGAGTACATAGAGTACATTGAGAACATGGAGTACTTAGAGTACATCGAGTACATCGAGTACATCAAGTACATCGAGTACATCGAGTACATCGAGTACATCGAGTACATCGAGTACATCGAGTACATCGAGTAAATCGAGTACATTTAGTACATCGAGTACATCGAGTACATCGAGTACATCGAGTACATCGAGTACATCGAGTACATCGAGTACATCGAGTACATCGAGTACATCGAGTACATCGAGTACATCGAGTACATCGAGTACATCGAGTACATCGAGTACATCGAGTACATAGAGTACATCGAGTACATCGAGTACATTGAGTACATTGAGTACATTAAGTACATCGAGTACATCGAGTACATCGAGTACATCGAGTACATTGAGTACATTGATTACATTGATTACATTGAGTACATTGAGTACATTAAGTACATAGAGTACATCGAGTACATCGAGTACATCGAGTACTTCGAGTACATTGATTACATTGAGTACATGGAGTACATAGAGTACATTGAGAACATGGAGTACATCGAGTACATCGAGTACATCGAGTACATTGATTACATTGAGTACATTGAGTACATCGAGTACATCGAGTACATCGAGTACATCGAGTACATCGAGTACATTGAGTACATCGAGTACATCGAGTACATCGAGTACATCGAGTACATCGAGTACATCGAATACATCGAGTACATCGAGTACTTCGAGTACATTGATTACATTGAGTACATGGAGTACATAGAGTACATCGAGTACATCGAGTACATCGAGTACATCGAGTACATCGAGTACATCGAGTACATCGAGTAAATCGAGTACATCGAGTACATCGAGTACATCGAGTACATCGAGTACATCGAGTACATCGAGTACATCGAGTACATCGAGTACATCGAGTACATCGAGTACATTAAGTACATTGATTACATTGAGTACATCGAGTACATCGAGTACATTGAGTACATCGAGTACATCGAGTATATCGAGTACATCGAGTACATCGAGTACATCGAGTACATCGAGTTTATTAAGTACTTTGAGTACATTGATTACATTGAGTACATTGAGTACATTGAGTACATTGAGTACATTGAGTACATTGAGTACATTGAGTACATTGAGTACATTGAGTACATTGAGTACATCGAGCTCATCGAGTACATCGAGTACATTGATTACATTGAGTACATTGAGTACATCGAGTACATCGAGTACATCGAGTACATCGAGTACATCGAGTACATCGAGTACATCGAGTACATCGAGTACATCGAGTACATCGAGTACATTGAGTACATTGAGTACATCGAGTACATCGAGTACATCGAGTACATCGAGTACATCGAGTACATCGAATACATCGAGTACATCGAGTACATTGATTACATTGAGTACATGGAGTACATAGAGTACATCGAGTACATCGAGTACATCGAGTACATCGAGTACATCGAGTACATCGAGTACATCGAGTACATCGAGTAAATCGAGTACATCGAGTACATCGAGTACATCGAGTACATCGAGTACATCGAGTACATCGAGTACATCGAGTACATCGAGTACATCGAGTACATCGAGTACATCGAGTACATCGAGTACATCGAGTACATCGAGTACATTAAGTACATTGATTACATTGAGTACATCGAGTACATCGAGTACATTGAGTACATTGAGTACATCGAGTACATCGAGTACATCGAGTACATTGAGTACATTGATTACATTGAGTACATGGAGTACATTGAGTACATTGAGTACATCGAGTACATTGAGTACATCGAGTACATCGAGTACATCGAGTACATCGAGTACATCGAGTACATCGAGTACATTGAGAACATTAAGTACATTGATTACATCGAGTACATCGAGTACATCGAGTACATCGAGTACATCGAGTACATCGAGTACATCGAGTACATCGAGTACATCGAGTACATCGAGTACTTCGAGTACATTGATTACATTGAGTACATGGAGTACATTGAGTACATTGAGTACATCGAGTACATTGAGTACATCGAGTACATCGAGTACATCGAGTACATCGAGTACATCGAGTACATCGAGTACATTGAGTACATTGAGTACATTGATTACATCGAGTACATCGAGTACATCGAGTACATCGAGTACATCGAGTACATCGAGTACATCGAGTACATCGAGTACTTCGAGTACATTGATTACATTGAGTACATGGAGTACATAGAGTACATCGAGTACATCGAGTACATCGAGTACATCGAGTACATCGAGTACTTCGAGTACATCGAGTACATCGAGTAAATCGAGTACATCGAGTACATCGAGTACATCGAGTACATCGAGTACATCGAGTACATCGAGTACATCGAGTACATCGAGTACATCGAGTACATCGAGTACATCGAGTACATCGAGTACATCGAGTACATCGAGTACATCGAGTACATCGAGTACATCGAGAACATCGAGTACATTGAGTACATTGAGTACATTGATTACATTGAGTACATTGAGTACATCGAGTACATCGAGTACATTGATTACATTGAGTACATTGAGTACATTAAGTACATAGAGTACATCGAGTACATCGAGTACATCGAGTACATCGAGTACATCGAGTACATCGAGTACATCGAGTACATGGAGTACATTAAGTACATTGATTACATCGAGTACATCGAGTACATCGAGTACATCGAGTACATCGAAGACATCGAGTACATCGAGTACATCGAGTACATCGAGTACATCGAGTACATCGAGTACATCGAGTACATCGAGTACATCGAGTACATCGAGTACATCGAGTACATCGAGTACATTGAGTACATCGAGTACATGGAGTACATCGAGTACATTGAGTACATTAAGTACATTGATTACATCGAGTACATCGAGTACATCGAGTACATCGAGTACATCGAGTACATCGAGTACATCGAGTACATTGATTACATTGAGTACATCGAGTACATCGAGTACATTAAGTACATAGAGTACATCGAGTACATCGAGTACATCGAGTACATCGAGTACATCGAGTACATCGAGTACATCGAGTACATCGAGTACATCGAGTACATCGAGTACATCGAGTACATCGAGTACATCGAGTACATCGAGTACATCGAGTACATCGAGTACATCGAGTACATCGAGTACATCGAGTACATCGAGTACATCGAGTACATCGAGTACATCGAGTACATTGAGTACATTGAGTACATCGAGTACATTGAGTACATTGATTACATTGAGTACATCGAGTACATCGAGTACATTAAGTACATAGAGTACATCGAGTACATCGAGTACATCGAGTACATCGAGTACATCGAGTACATCGAGTACATCGAGTACATGGAGTACATTAAGTACATTGATTACGTCGAGTACATCGAGTACATCGAGTATTTATTTATTTATTAATTTATTTATTTATGTAAAGGAAAACAACAGCTTTAACAACTAAATACAAATATAAATCTAAGTCAGGAAAATATACAGCCAATAATTGTTTTCACAGATAAAACCACATAACATAATCAAGTAAGTATAACAAAGAACAAGAAATATAAATTAAATAATCTAGGAAATACACAAGACATGTACATAACTTAATACAGAAAACATTTTAGTCTGTTTTTCATTCATTACATACATTGTATGAACCCTCCAGTACTGGTTATTAAAATCACTACACAGATACACTCCCCCTAGTCGATGAAGAAAACCACCCTTTTAACAGTCTCTTAAAAGATGCTTTTGTGGGACCAAATATATCAATGTTGGGTAAAAAATTATTATAAAAAGTGACGATACGTATAATAGGGGAATTTTGACCGTGTCGCGTATTTGCAAAAGGAACATGAAATAAATGCGAGTGTCGAGTCCGACGCCGCGGCACACTAAATGCCAGCGCACCCACCAGCTCAGGGCATTCCATGCGTCCATTACACAAATCATATAAATACAACATGTCCATAAATCGATGTCTTTGACATATAGTGGGCAGACCAAAGTGTTGACATGCTTGCTCGTAATCGCCGAATTGCCTCCTGGCACGAAAGCAAAGATGCTTGACGAAAATACTCTGTATTCTTTCCAGCTTTTCTTTGTGTATAATATAGTAAGGCGACCAGATACAACAAGCATACTCTAAAATACTTCTTACATAAGCATAATATAATATCTTTACACAGTTTAAATCTGTAAAAGGCTCAGCTACACGAAGAATAAATCCCAGACTTTTGTAAGCCTTCGAAGCCACAGCATCAATATGATCAATCATAGTCAGCTTAGAATCAAGCATTACACCCAGATCACGAATAACACTTTGCTTTGGAATTTTTATTCCACTCAAGCTATAATCATACACAATAGGGTTTCGAGAACGCGTGAAAGTAATTTGTATACATTTTTGCACATTTACAGATATACGATTGCAAATATAATAATTAGACAGACGATCAAGGTCATGCTGCAGTTTATTGCAGTCTTCAATAGATTTAATACAAAAATATATCTTTTTATCATCAGCATACATTAAGTGTTTGCTATTATGGAAACATTGATAAATATCATAAAGGTATGCGATATAAAATAAAGGCCCCAGATGTGAACCCTGCGGAACTCCAGAAGGGATGTCCACAAAATCCGACCTGTAACCCCCTAAGGAAACCGCCTGTCTTCTGTTAGATACATATGATGTGACCCATCGAAATAAATCACCACAAATACCCAAAAACTTAAGTTTCGATAACAAGATGGTATGATCAACACGATCGAAAGCCTTTTCAAAATCGGTGTAAACCACATCAACCTGTAAACGTTTATCCAAGCATTTGTACAAAAAATCAACAAATATATTCAAATTTGTCGTGGTGGATCGGCCCTTAAGAAAGCCATGTTGTGAGTCACTCACAGAGCCTGCAATAATAGGATATAGTATGCTGTAAATATTTTTCTCAAACACCTTACTGATGACATTTAATTTTGAGATAGGCCTATAATTTTCAATTTTTGACTTGGGACCCTTTTTATGTACTGGGACAATCAATGCCTCCTTCCATTTACTAGGAAATACACCAGAGCTGACCGATAAATTGAACAACAAGCAAAGAGGTTCAGCAAGGCTAGCAGCACAACTTTAAAAAAAAATGGGCGGAATACCATCACTTCCACAGCCTTTGGTATCATCTAATAATTGTAGTTTTCTGAGAACCGCGCTCTCATCAAAAGTTACAGAATGCACATTAAAAGAGCGACCACTCTGAGACCGACACGGTTGGTGTACAAAGACATCAGAATCGGGCATAATAAAATTATTTTTGAAAAAAGTGTTAAAACCGTTGCATATTGATTGACCATCTGAAAAATCGCGCTCACCGAGACTTAATGTATGAGGGTAGCCAGAAACGCCTCTTTTGGATTTAATATAGGCCCATATCTGTTTAGGATTGCGCTTCAAATTCTCAGATATAGATTGCAAGTAACTTTCAAAACATTGTCTTTGAACAGTTTTTTGTCGCTTTCGAAGTAGACTAAATTCATTGTAATCAAGTTTATTTTTAAATTTTTTCCATCGGGTATGGGCCCTGGCTTTCTCTTTTATAATTTTTATTAAGGAACTACTATACCAAGAAGGAAAATATTTTTTATTAATTTTAACTTGTGGAATATATTTGTTTCTGAGTTCATAGACAATATCATAAAATTTGTTCACAGCGAAATCCACTGGATCGTCATCACGTATAATATTATTCCAGTTAACGGAAGATAGTTCTCGGTTAATGGAATCATAGTCTCCTTTGCGAAATTTAAAAGTATTAGTGCTCATATCGACTTTAAGTGGTTTTATCAAAATGTAACCCACATCGAACTCGAGAGAAGGATGATGAGGATCCTCAGATACTAAATTGTTATCACTTATATTTAATTCAATGGGAAAATTACTAAAAACTAGGTCTAAAATATTCCCATGATTATTAGTGAAATAGTTATATTGAGCAAAACCGAGAAAGAGTAGATCGTCGACTAACCTCTTACCGCTTTCCTGAACCTCAATACTTCCTCGCCTCAAATGTATGGCACTCGAATTATGCCACTCTATGTTTGGTAAATTGAAATAAATCGAGTACATCGAGTACATCGAGTACATCGAGTACATCGAGTACATCAAGTACATCGAGTACATCGAGTACATCGAGTACATCGAGTACATCGAGTACATCGAGTACATCGAGTACATCGAGTACATTGATTACATTGAGTACATCGAGTACATCGAGTACATTGAGTACATTGAGTACATCGAGTACATCGAGTACATCGAGTACATCGAGTACATCGAGTACATTAAGTACATTGATAACATTGAGTACATCGAGTACATCGAGTACATTAAGTACATTGAGTACATCGAGTACATCGAGTACATCGAGTACATCGAGTACATCGAGTACATTGAGTACATTGATTACATTGAGTACATTGAGTACATCGAGTACATCGAGTACATTGAGTACATTAAGTACATTGATTACATTGAGTACATCGAGTACATCGAGTACATTGAGTACATTGAGTACATCGAGTACGTCGAGTACATCGAGTACATCGAGTACATCGAGTACATCGAGTACATCGAGTACATCGAGTACATCGAGTACATTAAGTACATTGATTACATTAAGTACATCGAGTACATCGAGTACATTGAGTACATTGAGTACATCGAGTACATCGAGTACATTGAGTACATTGATTACATTGAGTACATGGAGTACATTGAGTACATTGAGTACATCGAGTACATCGAGTACATCGAGTACATTGATTACATTGAGTACATCGAGTACATTAAGTACATTGATTACATTGAGTACATCGAGTACATCGAGTACATTGAGTACATCGAGTACATCGAGTACATCGAGTACATCGAGTACATTAAGTACATTGATTACATTAAGTACATCGAGTACATCGAAGACATCGAGTACATCGAGTACATCGAGTACATCGAGTACATCGAGTACATCGAGTACATCGAGTACATCGAGTACATCGAGTACATCGAGTACATTGAGTACATCGAGTACATCGAGTACATTGAGTACATTGATTACATTGAGTACATGGAGTACATTGAGTACATTGAGTACATCGAGTACATCGAGTACATCGAGTACATTGATTACATCGAGTACATCGAGTACATCGAGTACATCGAGTACATCGAGTACATCGAGTACATTAAGTACATTGATTACATTGAGTACATTGAGTACATCGAGTACATCGAGTACATTGAGTACATTAAGTACATTGATTACATTGAGTACATTGAGTACATCGAGTACATTGAGTACATTGATTACATTGAGTACATCGAGTACATCGAGTACATCGAGTACATCGAGTACATTAAGTACATAGAGTACATCGAGTACATCGAGTACATCGAGTACATCGAGTACATCGAGTACATCGAGTACATCGAGTACATGGAGTACATTAAGTACATTGATTACATCGAGTACATCGAGTACATCGAGTATTTATTTATTTATTTATTTATTTATTTATTTATGTAAAGGAAAACAACAGCTTTAACAACTAAATACAAATATAAATCTAAGTCAGGAAAATATACAGCCAATAATTGTTTTCACAGATAAAACCACATAACATAATCAAGTAAGTATAACAAAGAACAAGAAATATAAATTAAATAATCTAGGAAATACACAAGACATGTACATAACTTAATACAGAAAACATTTTAGTCTGTTTTTCATTCATTACATACATTGTATGAACCCTCCAGTACTGGTTATTAAAATCACTACACAGATACACTCCCCCTAGTCGATGAAGAAAACCACCCTTTTAACAGTCTCTTAAAAGATGCTTTTGTGGGACCAAATATATCAATGTTGGGTAAAAAATTATTATAAAAAGTGACGATACGTATAATAGGGGAATTTTGACCGTGTCGCGTATTTGCAAAAGGAACATGAAATAAATGCGAGTGTCGAGTCCGACGCCGCGGCACACTAAATGCCAGCGCACCCACCAGCTCAGGGCATTCCATGCGTCCATTACACAAATCATATAAATACAACATGTCCATAAATCGATGTCTTTGACATATAGTGGGCAGACCAAAGTGTTGACATGCTTGCTCGTAATCGCCGAATTGCCTCCTGGCACGAAAGCAAAGATGCTTGACGAAAATACTCTGTATTCTTTCCAGCTTTTCTTTGTGTATAATATAGTAAGGCGACCAGATACAACAAGCATACTCTAAAATACTTCTTACATAAGCATAATATAATATCTTTACACAGTTTAAATCTGTAAAAGGCTCAGCTACACGAAGAATAAATCCCAGACTTTTGTAAGCCTTCGAAGCCACAGCATCAATATGATCAATCATAGTCAGCTTAGAATCAAGCATTACACCCAGATCACGAATAACACTTTGCTTTGGAATTTTTATTCCACTCAAGCTATAATCATACACAATAGGGTTTCGAGAACGCGTGAAAGTAATTTGTATACATTTTTGCACATTTACAGATATACGATTGCAAATATAATAATTAGACAGACGATCAAGGTCATGCTGCAGTTTATTGCAGTCTTCAATAGATTTAATACAAAAATATATCTTTTTATCATCAGCATACATTAAGTGTTTGCTATTATGGAAACATTGATAAATATCATAAAGGTATGCGATATAAAATAAAGGCCCCAGATGTGAACCCTGCGGAACTCCAGAAGGGATGTCCACAAAATCCGACCTGTAACCCCCTAAGGAAACCGCCTGTCTTCTGTTAGATACATATGATGTGACCCATCGAAATAAATCACCACAAATACCCAAAAACTTAAGTTTCGATAACAAGATGGTATGATCAACACGATCGAAAGCCTTTTCAAAATCGGTGTAAACCACATCAACCTGTAAACGTTTATCCAAGCATTTGTACAAAAAATCAACAAATATATTCAAATTTGTCGTGGTGGATCGGCCCTTAAGAAAGCCATGTTGTGAGTCACTCACAGAGCCTGCAATAATAGGATATAGTATGCTGTAAATATTTTTCTCAAACACCTTACTGATGACATTTAATTTTGAGATAGGCCTATAATTTTCAATTTTTGACTTGGGACCCTTTTTATGTACTGGGACAATCAATGCCTCCTTCCATTTACTAGGAAATACACCAGAGCTGACCGATAAATTGAACAACAAGCAAAGAGGTTCAGCAAGCCTAGCAGCACAACTTTAAAAAAAAATGGGCGGAATACCATCACTTCCACAGCCTTTGGTATCATCTAATAATTGTAGTTTTCTGAGAACCGCGCTCTCATCAAAAGTTACAGAATGCACATTAAAAGAGCGACCACTCTGAGACCGACACGGTTGGTGTACAAAGACATCAGAATCGGGCATAATAAAATTATTTTTGAAAAAAGTGTTAAAACCGTTGCATATTGATTGACCATCTGAAAAATCGCGCTCACCGAGACTTAATGTATGAGGGTAGCCAGAAACGCCTCTTTTGGATTTAATATAGGCCCATATCTGTTTAGGATTGCGCTTCAAATTCTCAGATATAGATTGCAAGTAACTTTCAAAACATTGTCTTTGAACAGTTTTTTGTCGCTTTCGAAGTAGACTAAATTCATTGTAATCAAGTTTATTTTTAAATTTTTTCCATCGGGTATGGGCCCTGGCTTTCTCTTTTATAATTTTTATTAAGGAACTACTATACCAAGAAGGAAAATATTTTTTATTAATTTTAACTTGTGGAATATATTTGTTTCTGAGTTCATAGACAATATCATAAAATTTGTTCACAGCGAAATCCACTGGATCGTCATCACGTATAATATTATTCCAGTTAACGGAAGATAGTTCTCGGTTAATGGAATCATAGTCTCCTTTGCGAAATTTAAAAGTATTAGTGCTCATATCGACTTTAAGTGGTTTTATCAAAATGTAACCCACATCGAACTCGAAAGAAGGATGATGAGGATCCTCAGATACTAAATTGTTATCACTTATATTTAATTCAATGGGAAAATTACTAAAAACTAGGTCTAAAATATTCCCATGATTATTAGTGAAATAGTTATATTGAGCAAAACCGAGAAAGAGCAGATCGTCGACTAACCTCTTACCGCTTTCCTGAACCTCAATACTTCCTCGCCTCAAATGTATGGCACTCGAATTATGCCACTCTATGTTTGGTAAATTGAAATAAATCGAGTACATCGAGTACATCGAGTACATCGAGTACATCGAGTACATCGAGTACATGGAGTACATTGATTACATGGAGTACATCGAGTACATCGAGTACATCGAGTACATCGAGTACATCGAGTACATTGATTACATTGAGTACATCGAGTACATCGAGTACATCGAGTACATCGAGTACATCGAGTACATCGAGTACATCGAGTACATCGAGTACATCGAGTACATCGAGTACATTAAGTACATTGATTACATTGAGTACATCGAGTACATCGAGTACATTAAGTACATTGAGTACATCGAGTACATCGAGTACATCGAGTACATCGAGTACATTAAGTACATTGATTACATTGAGTACATTGAGTACATCGAGTACATCGAGTACATTGAGTACATTAAGTACATTGATTACATTGAGTACATCGAGTACATCGAGTACATTGAGTACATTGAGTACATCGAGTACATCGAGTACATCGAGTACATCGAGTACATCGAGTACATCGAGTACATCGAGTACATCGAGTACATCGAGTACATTAAGTACATTGATTACATTAAGTACATCGAGTACATCGAGTACATTGAGTACATTGAGTACATCGAGTACATCGAGTACATTGAGTACATTGATTACATTGAGTACATGGAGTACATTGAGTACATTGAGTACATCGAGTACATCGAGTACATCGAGTACATTGATTACATTGAGTACATCGAGTACATTAAGTACATTGATTACATTGAGTACATCGAGTACATCGAGTACATTGAGTACATTGAGTACATCGAGTACATCGAGTACATCGAGTACATCGAGTACATCGAGTACATTAAGTACATTGATTACATTGAGTACATCGAGTACATCGAGTACATTGAGTACATTGAGTACATCGAGTACATCGAGTACATTGATTACATTGAGTACATCGAGTACATCGAGTACATTGATTACATTGAGTACATCGAGTACATTAAGTACATTGAGTACATTGAGTACATCGAGTACATCGAGTACATTGAGTACATTGAGTACATCGAGTACATCGAGTACATCGAGTACATCGAGTACATCGAGTACATTAAGTACATTGATTACATTGAGTACATCGAGTACATCGAGTACATTGAGTACATTGAGTACATCGAGTACATCGAGTACATCGAGTACATCGAGTACATCGAGTACATCGAGTACATTAAGTACATTGATTACATTGAGTACATTGAGTACATCGAGTACATCGAGTACATTGAGTACATTAAGTACATTGATTACATTGAGTACATCGAGTACATGGAGTACATTGATTACATGGAGTACATCGAGTACATCGAGTACATCGAGTACATCGAGTACATCGAGTACATCGAGTACATTGATTACATTGAGTACATCGAGTACATCGAGTACATCGAGTACATCGAGTACATCGAGTACATCGAGTACATCGAGTACATCGAGTACATCGAGTACATCGAGTACATCGAGTACATTAAGTACATTGATTACATTGAGTACATCGAGTACATCGAGTACATTAAGTACATTGAGTACATCGAGTACATCGAGTACATCGAGTACATCGAGTACATTAAGTACATTGATTACATTGAGTACATTGAGTACATCGAGTACATCGAGTACATTGAGTACATTAAGTACATTGATTACATTGAGTACATCGAGTACATCGAGTACATTGAGTACATTGAGTACATCGAGTACATCGAGTACATCGAGTACATCGAGTACATCGAGTACATCGAGTACATCGAGTACATCGAGTACATTAAGTACATTGATTACATTAAGTACATCGAGTACATCGAGTACATTGAGTACATTGAGTACATCGAGTACATCGAGTACATTGAGTACATTGATTACATTGAGTACATGGAGTACATTGAGTACATTGAGTACATCGAGTACATCGAGTACATCGAGTACATTGATTACATTGAGTACATCGAGTACATTAAGTACATTGATTACATTGAGTACATCGAGTACATCGAGTACATTGAGTACATTGAGTACATCGAGTACATCGAGTACATCGAGTACATCGAGTACATCGAGTACATTAAGTACATTGATTACATTGAGTACATCGAGTACATCGAGTACATTGAGTACATTGAGTACATCGAGTACATCGAGTACATTGATTACATTGAGTACATCGAGTACATCGAGTACATTAAGTACATAGAGTACATCGAGTACATCGAGTACATCGAGTACATCGAGTACATCGAGTACATCGAGTACATCGAGTACATCGAGTACATCGAGTACATCGAGTACATCGAGTACATCGAGTACATCGAGTACATCGAGTACATCGAGTACATTGAGTACATTGAGTACATCGAGTACATTGAGTACATTGATTACATTGAGTACATCGAGTACATCGAGTACATTAAGTACATAGAGTACATCGAGTACATCGAGTACATCGAGTACATCGAGTACATCGAGTACATCGAGTACATGGTGTACATTAAGTACATTGATTACGTCGAGTACATCGAGTACATCGAGTATTTATTTATTTATTAATTTATTTATTTATGTAAAGGAAAACAACAGCTTTAACAACTAAATACAAATATAAATCTAAGTCAGGAAAATATACAGCCAATAATTGTTTTCACAGATAAAACCACATAACATAATCAAGTAAGTATAACAAAGAACAAGAAATATAAATTAAATAATCTAGGAAATACACAAGACATGTACATAACTTAATACAGAAAACATTTTAGTCTGTTTTTCATTCATTACATACATTGTATGAACCCTCCAGTACTGGTTATTAAAATCACTACACAGATACACTCCCCCTAGTCGATGAAGAAAACCACCCTTTTAACAGTCTCTTAAAAGATGCTTTTGTGGGACCAAATATATCAATGTTGGGTAAAAAATTATTATAAAAAGTGACGATACGTATAATAGGGGAATTTTGACCGTGTCGCGTATTTGCAAAAGGAACATGAAATAAATGCGAGTGTCGAGTCCGACGCCGCGGCACACTAAATGCCAGCGCACCCACCAGCTCAGGGCATTCCATGCGTCCATTACACAAATCATATAAATACAACATGTCCATAAATCGATGTCTTTGACATATAGTGGGCAGACCAAAGTGTTGACATGCTTGCTCGTAATCGCCGAATTGCCTCCTGGCACGAAAGCAAAGATGCTTGACGAAAATACTCTGTATTCTTTCCAGCTTTTCTTTGTGTATAATATAGTAAGGCGACCAGATACAACAAGCATACTCTAAAATACTTCTTACATAAGCATAATATAATATCTTTACACAGTTTAAATCTGTAAAAGGCTCAGCTACACGAAGAATAAATCCCAGACTTTTGTAAGCCTTCGAAGCCACAGCATCAATATGATCAATCATAGTCAGCTTAGAATCAAGCATTACACCCAGATCACGAATAACACTTTGCTTTGGAATTTTTATTCCACTCAAGCTATAATCATACACAATAGGGTTTCGAGAACGCGTGAAAGTAATTTGTATACATTTTTGCACATTTACAGATATACGATTGCAAATATAATAATTAGACAGACGATCAAGGTCATGCTGCAGTTTATTACAGTCTTCAATAGATTTAATACAAAAATATATCTTTTTATCATCAGCATACATTAAGTGTTTGCTATTATGGAAACATTGATAAATATCATAAAGGTATGCGATATAAAATAAAGGCCCCAGATGTGAACCCTGCGGAACTCCAGAAGGGATGTCCACAAAATCCGACCTGTAACCCCCTAAGGAAACCGCCTGTCTTCTGTTAGATACATATGATGTGACCCATCGAAATAAATCACCACAAATACCCAAAAACTTAAGTTTCGATAACAAGATGGTATGATCAACACGATCGAAAGCCTTTTCAAAATCGGTGTAAACCACATCAACCTGTAAACGTTTATCCAAGCATTTGTACAAAAAATCAACAAATATATTCAAATTTGTCGTGGTGGATCGGCCCTTAAGAAAGCCATGTTGTGAGTCACTCACAGAGCCTGCAATAATAGGATATAGTATGCTGTAAATATTTTTCTCAAACACCTTACTGATGACATTTAATTTTGAGATAGGCCTATAATTTTCAATTTTTGACTTGGGACCCTTTTTATGTACTGGGACAATCAATGCCTCCTTCCATTTACTAGGAAATACACCAGAGCTGACCGATAAATTGAACAACAAGCAAAGAGGTTCAGCAAGCCTAGCAGCACAACTTTAAAAAAAAATGGGCGGAATACCATCACTTCCACAGCCTTTGGTATCATCTAATAATTGTAGTTTTCTGAGAACCGCGCTCTCATCAAAAGTTACAGAATGCACATTAAAAGAGCGACCACTCTGAGACCGACACGGTTGGTGTACAAAGACATCAGAATCGGGCATAATAAAATTATTTTTGAAAAAAGTGTTAAAACCGTTGCATATTGATTGACCATCTGAAAAATCGCGCTCACCGAGACTTAATGTATGAGGGTAGCCAGAAACGCCTCTTTTGGATTTAATATAGGCCCATATCTGTTTAGGATTGCGCTTCAAATTCTCAGATATAGATTGCAAGTAACTTTCAAAACATTGTCTTTGAACAGTTTTTTGTCGCTTTCGAAGTAGACTAAATTCATTGTAATCAAGTTTATTTTTAAATTTTTTCCATCGGGTATGGGCCCTGGCTTTCTCTTTTATAATTTTTATTAAGGAACTACTATACCAAGAAGGAAAATATTTTTTATTAATTTTAACTTGTGGAATATATTTGTTTCTGAGTTCATAGACAATATCATAAAATTTGTTCACAGCGAAATCCACTGGATCGTCATCACGTATAATATTATTCCAGTTAACGGAAGATAGTTCTCGGTTAATGGAATCATAGTCTCCTTTGCGAAATTTAAAAGTATTAGTGCTCATATCGACTTTAAGTGGTTTTATCAAAATGTAACCCACATCGAACTCGAGAGAAGGATGATGAGGATCCTCAGATACTAAATTGTTATCACTTATATTTAATTCAATGGGAAAATTACTAAAAACTAGGTCTAAAATATTCCCATGATTATTAGTGAAATAGTTATATTGAGCAAAACCGAGAAAGAGTAGATCGTCGACTAACCTCTTACCGCTTTCCTGAACCTCAATACTTCCTCGCCTCAAATGTATGGCACTCGAATTATGCCACTCTATGTTTGGTAAATTGAAATAAATCGAGTACATCGAGTACATCGAGTACATCGAGTACATCGAGTACATCAAGTACATCGAGTACATCGAGTACATCGAGTACATCGAGTACATCGAGTACATCGAGTACATCGAGTACATCGAGTACATTGATTACATTGAGTACATCGAGTACATCGAGTACATTGAGTACATTGAGTACATCGAGTACATCGAGTACATCGAGTACATCGAGTACATCGAGTACATTAAGTACATTGATTACATTGAGTACATCGAGTACATCGAGTACATTAAGTACATTGAGTACATCGAGTACATCGAGTACATCGAGTACATCGAGTACATCGAGTACATTGAGTACATTGATTACATTGAGTACATTGAGTACATCGAGTACATCGAGTACATTGAGTACATTAAGTACATTGATTACATTGAGTACATCGAGTACATCGAGTACATTGAGTACATTGAGTACATCGAGTACGTCGAGTACATCGAGTACATCGAGTACATCGAGTACATCGAGTACATCGAGTACATCGAGTACATCGAGTACATCGAGTACATTAAGTACATTGATTACATTAAGTACATCAAGTACATCGAGTACATTGAGTACATTGAGTACATCGAGTACATCGAGTACATTGAGTACATTGATTACATTGAGTACATGGAGTACATTGAGTACATTGAGTACATCGAGTACATCGAGTACATCGAGTACATTGATTACATTGAGTACATCGAGTACATTAAGTACATTGATTACATTGAGTACATCGAGTACATCGAGTACATTGAGTACATTGAGTACATCGAGTACATCGAGTACATCGAGTACATCGAGTACATCGAGTACATTAAGTACATTGATTACATTGAGTACATCGAGTACATCGAGTACATTGAGTACATTGAGTACATCGAGTACATCGAGTACATCGAGTACATCGAGTACATCGAGTACATTAAGTACATTGATTACATTGAGTACATTGAGTACATCGAGTACATCGAGTACATTGAGTACATTAAGGTCGAGTACATCGAGTACATCGAGTACATCGAGTACATCGAGTACATCGAGTACATCGAGTACATCGAGTACATCGAGTACATTAAGTACATTGATTACATTAAGTACATCGAGTACATCGAGTACATTGAATACATTGAGTACATCGAGTACATCGAGTACATTGAGTACATTGATTACATTGAGTACATGGAGTACATTGAGTACATTGAGTACATCGAGTACATCGAGTACATCGAGTACATTGATTACATTGAGTACATCGAGTACATTAAGTACATTGAGTACATTGAGTACATCGAGTACATCGAGTACATTGAGTACATTGAGTACATCGAGTACATCGAGTACATCGAGTACATCGAGTACATCGAGTACATTAAGTACATTGATTACATTGAGTACATCGAGTACATCGAGTACATTGAGTACATTGAGTACATCGAGTACATCGAGTACATCGAGTACATCGAGTACATCGAGTACATCGAGTACATTAAGTACATTGATTACATTGAGTACATTGAGTACATCGAGTACATCGAGTACATTGAGTACATTAAGTACATTGATTACATTGAGTACATCAAGTACATCGAGTACATTGAGTACATCGAGTACATCGAGTACATCGAGTACATCGAGTACATCGAGTACATCGAGTACATCGAGTACATTAAGTACATTGATAACATTGAGTACATCGAGTACATCGAGTACATTGAGTACATTGAGTACATCGAGTACATCGAGTACATCGAGTACATTGAGTACATTGATTACATTGAGTACATGGAGTACATTGAGTACATTGAGTACATCGAGTACATTGAGTACATCGAGTACATCGAGAACATCGAGTACATCGAGTACATCGAGTACATCGAGTACATTGAGTACATTGAGTACATTGATTACATCGAGTACATCGAATACATCGAGTACATCGAGTACATCGAGTACTTCGAGTACATTGATTACATTGAGTACATGGAGTACATTGAGTACATTGAGTACATCGAGTACATTGAGTACATCGAGTACATCGAGTACATCGAGTACATCGAGTACATCGAGTACATCGAGTACATTGAGTACATTGAGTACATTGATTACATCGAGTACATCGAGTACATCGAGTACATCGAGTACATCGAGTACATCGAGTACATCGAGTACATCGAGTACTTCGAGTACATTGATTACATTGAGTACATGGAGTACATAGAGTACATCGAGTACATCGAGTACATCGAGTACATCGAGTACATAGAGTACATCGAGTACATCGAGTAAATCGAGTACATCGAGTACATCGAGTACATCGAGTACATCGAGTACATCGAGTACATCGAGTACATCGAGTACATCGAGTACATCGAGTACATCGAGTACATCGAGTACATCGAGTACATCAAGTACATCGAGTACATCGAGTACATCGAGTACATCGAGTACATCGAGTACTTCGAGTACATTGATTACATTGAGTACATGGAGTACATTGAGTACATTGAGTACATCGAGTACATTGAGTACATCGAGTACATCGAGTACATCGAGTACATCGAGTACATCGAGTACATCGAGTACATCGAGTACATCGAGTACATCGAGTACATCGAGTACATTGAGTACATTGAGTACATTGATTACATCGAGTACATCGAGTACATCGAGTACATCGAGTACATCGAGTACATCGAGTACATCGAGTACATCGAGTACATCGAGTACTTCGAGTACATTGATTACATTGAGTACATGGAGTACATAGAGTACATCGAGTACATCGAGTACATCGAGTACATCGAGTACATCGAGTACATCGAGTACATCGAGTAAATCGAGTACATCGAGTACATCGAGTACATCGAGTACATCGAGTACATCGAGTACATCGAGTACATCGAGTACATCGAGTACATCGAGTACATCGAGTACATCGAGTACATCGAGTACATCGAGTACATCGAGTACATCGAGTACATCGAGTACATCGAGTACATCGAGTACATCGAGTACATCGAGTACATCGAGTACATCGAGTACATCGAGTACATCGAGTACATCGAGTACATCGAGTACATCGAGTACATCGAGTATATCGAGTACATCGAGTACATCGAGTACATCGAGTACATCGAGTACATCGAGTACATCGAGTACATTGATTACATTGAGTACATCGAGTACATTAAGTACATTGATTACATTGAGCACATCGAGTACATCGAGTACATTGAGTACATTGAGTACATCGAGTACATCGAGTACATCGAGTACATCGAGTACATCGAGTACATCGAGTACATCGAGTACATTGATTACATTGAGTACATCGAGTACATCGAGTACATTGAGTACATTGAGTACATCGAGTACATCGAGTACATCGAGTACATCGAGTACATCGAGTACATTAAGTACATTGATTACATTGAGTACATTGAGTACATCGAGTACATCGAGTACATTGAGTACATTAAGTACATTGATTACATTGAGTACATCGAGTACATCGAGTACATTGAGTACATTGAGTACATCGAGTACATCGAGTACATCGAGTACATCGAGTACATCGAGTACATCGAGTACATCGAGTATATCGAGTACATTAAGTACATTGATTATATTGAGTACATCGAGTACATCGAGTACATTGAGTACATTAAGTACATCGAGTACATCGAGTACATCGAGTACATCGAGTACATTGAGTACATTGATTACATTGAGTACATTGAGTACATCGAGTACATCGAGTACATCGAGTACATTGATTACATTGAGTACATCGAGTACATCGAGTACATTGAGTACATTGAGTACATCAAGTACATCGAGTACATCGAGTACATCGAGTACATCGAGTACATCGAGTACATCGAGTACATCGAGTACATCGAGTACATTAAGTACATTGATTACATTGAGTACATCGAGTACATCGAGTACATTGAGTACATTGAGTACATCGAGTACATCGAGTACATCGAGTACATTGAGTACATTGATTACATTGAGTACATTGAGTACATCGAGTACATTGAGTACATCGAGTACATCGAGTACATCGAGTACATCGAGTACATCGAGTACATTGAGTACATTGAGTACATTGATTACATCGAGTACATCGAGTACATCGAGTACATCGAGTACATCGAGTACATCGAGTACTTCGAGTACATTGATTACATTGAGTACATGGAGTACATTGAGTACATTGAGTACATCGAGTACATTGAGTACATCGAGTACATCGAGTACATCGAGTACATCGAGTACATCGAGTACATCGAGTACATTGAGTACATTGAGTACATTGATTACATCGAGTACATCGAGTACATCGAGTACATCGAGTACATCGAGTACATCGAGTACATCGAGTACTTCGAGTACATTGATTACATTGAGTACATGGAGTACATAGAGTACATCGAGTACATCGAGTACATCGAGTACATCGAGTACATCGAGTACATCGAGTAAATCGAGTACATCGAGTACATCGAGTACATCGAGTACATCGAGTACATCGAGTACATCGAGTACATCGAGTACATCGAGTACATCGAGTACATCGAGTACATCGAGTACATCGAGTACATCGAGTACATCGAGTACATCGAGTACATCGAGTACATCGAGTACATCGAGTACATCGAGTACATCGAGTACATCGAGAACATCGAGTACATTGATTACATTGAGTACATTGAGTACATCGAGTACATCGAGTACATTGATTACATTGAGTACATTGAGTACATTGAGTACATTAAGTACATAGAGTACATCGAGTACATCGAGTACATCGAGTACATCGAGTACATCGAGTACATCGAGTACATTGAGTACATTAAGTACATTGATTACATCGAGTACATCGAGTACATCGAGTACATCGAGTACATTGAGTACATTAAGTACATTGATTACATCGAGTACATCGAGTACATCGAGTACATCGAGTACATCGAGTACATCGAGTACATCGAGTACATCGAGTACATCGAGTACATCGAGTACATCGAGTACATCGAGTACATCGAGTACATCGAGTACATTGAGTACATCGAGTACATTGAGTACATCGAGTACATTGAGTACATTGAGTACATCGAGTACATTGAGTACATTAAGTACATTGATTACATCGAGTACATCGAGTACATCGAGTACATCGAGTACATCGAGTACATCGAGTACATCGAAGACATCGAGTACATCGAGTACATCGAGTACATCGAGTACATCGAGTACATCGAGTACATCGAGTACATCGAGTACATCGAGTACATCGAGTACATCGAGTACATCGAGTACATTGAGTACATCGAGTACATGGAGTACATCGAGTACATTGAGTACATTAAGTACATTGATTACATCGAGTACATCGAGTACATCGAGTACATCGAGTACATCGAGTACATCGAGTACATCGAGTACATCGAGTACATCGAGTACATTGATTACATTGAGTACATCGAGTACATCGAGTACATTAAGTACATAGAGTACATCGAGTACATCGAGTACATCGAGTACATCGAGTACATCGAGTACATCGAGTACATCGAGTACATCGAGTACATCGAGTACATCGAGTACATCGAGTACATCGAGTACATCGAGTACATCGAGTACATCGAGTACATCGAGTACATCGAGTACATCGAGTACATCGAGTACATCGAGTACATCGAGTACATCGAGTACATCGAGTACATTGAGTACATTGAGTACATCGAGTACATTGAGTACATTGATTACATTGAGTACATCGAGTACATCGAGTACATTAAGTACATAGAGTACATCGAGTACATCGAGTACATCGAGTACATCGAGTACATCGAGTACATCGAGTACATCGAGTACATGGAGTACATTAAGTACATTGATTACGTCGAGTACATCGAGTACATCGAGTATTTATTTTTTTATTAATTTATTTATTTATGTAAAGGAAAACAACAGCTTTAACAACTAAATACAAATATAAATCTAAGTCAGGAAAATATACAGCCAATAATTGTTTTCACAGATAAAACCACATAACATAATCAAGTAAGTATAACAAAGAACAAGAAATATAAATTAAATAATCTAGGAAATACACAAGACATGTACATAACTTAATACAGAAAACATTTTAGTCTGTTTTTCATTCATTACATACATTGTATGAACCCTCCAGTACTGGTTATTAAAATCACTACACAGATACACTCCCCCTAGTCGATGAAGAAAACCACCCTTTTAACAGTCTCTTAAAAGATGCTTTTGTGGGACCAAATATATCAATGTTGGGTAAAAAATTATTATAAAAAGTGACGATACGTATAATAGGGGAATTTTGACCGTGTCGCGTATTTGCAAAAGGAACATGAAATAAATGCGAGTGTCGAGTCCGACGCCGCGGCACACTAAATGCCAGCGCACCCACCAGCTCAGGGCATTCCATGCGTCCATTACACAAATCATATAAATACAACATGTCCATAAATCGATGTCTTTGACATATAGTGGGCAGACCAAAGTGTTGACATGCTTGCTCGTAATCGCCGAATTGCCTCCTGGCACGAAAGCAAAGATGCTTGACGAAAATACTCTGTATTCTTTCCAGCTTTTCTTTGTGTATAATATAGTAAGGCGACCAGATACAACAAGCATACTCTAAAATACTTCTTACATAAGCATAATATAATATCTTTACACAGTTTAAATCTGTAAAAGGCTCAGCTACACGAAGAATAAATCCCAGACTTTTGTAAGCCTTCGAAGCCACAGCATCAATATGATCAATCATAGTCAGCTTAGAATCAAGCATTACACCCAGATCACGAATAACACTTTGCTTTGGAATTTTTATTCCACTCAAGCTATAATCATACACAATAGGGTTTCGAGAACGCGTGAAAGTAATTTGTATACATTTTTGCACATTTACAGATATACGATTGCAAATATAATAATTAGACAGACGATCAAGGTCATGCTGCAGTTTATTGCAGTCTTCAATAGATTTAATACAAAAATATATCTTTTTATCATCAGCATACATTAAGTGTTTGCTATTATGGAAACATTGATAAATATCATAAAGGTATGCGATAAAAAATAAAGGCCCCAGATGTGAACCCTGCGGAACTCCAGAAGGGATGTCCACAAAATCCGACCTGTAACCCCCTAAGGAAACCGCCTGTCTTCTGTTAGATACATATGATGTGACCCATCGAAATAAATCACCACAAATACCCAAAAACTTAAGTTTCGATAACAAGATGGTATGATCAACACGATCGAAAGCCTTTTCAAAATCGGTGTAAACCACATCAACCTGTAAACGTTTATCCAAGCATTTGTACAAAAAATCAACAAATATATTCAAATTTGTCGTGGTGGATCGGCCCTTAAGAAAGCCATGTTGTGAGTCACTCACAGAGCCTGCAATAATAGGATATAGTATGCTGTAAATATTTTTCTCAAACACCTTACTGATGACATTTAATTTTGAGATAGGCCTATAATTTTCAATTTTTGACTTGGGACCCTTTTTATGTACTGGGACAATCAATGCCTCCTTCCATTTACTAGGAAATACACCAGAGCTGACCGATAAATTGAACAACAAGCAAAGAGGTTCAGCAAGGCTAGCAGCACAACTTTTAAAAAAAATGGGCGGAATACCATCACTTCCACAGCCTTTGGTATCATCTAATAATTGTAGTTTTCTGAGAACCGCGCTCTCATCAAAAGTTACAGAATGCACATTAAAAGAGCGACCACTCTGAGACCGACACGGTTGGTGTACAAAGACATCAGAATCGGGCATAATAAAATTATTTTTGAAAAAAGTGTTAAAACCGTTGCATATTGATTGACCATCTGAAAAATCGCGCTCACCGAGACTTAATGTATGAGGGTAGCCAGAAACGCCTCTTTTGGATTTAATATAGGCCCATATCTGTTTAGGATTGCGCTTCAAATTCTCAGATATAGATTGCAAGTAACTTTCAAAACATTGTCTTTGAACAGTTTTTTGTCGC
Organism: Luffia ferchaultella; assembly: GCA_949709985.1. Lineage (NCBI taxonomy): Eukaryota > Metazoa > Arthropoda > Insecta > Lepidoptera > Psychidae > Luffia > Luffia ferchaultella. The sequence goes on along the minus strand of OX453246.1, from coordinate 9,353,236 downwards.
TTTCGAAGTAGACTAAATTCATTGTAATCAAGTTTATTTTTAAATTTTTTCCATCGGGTATGGGCCCTGGCTTTCTCTTTTATAATTTTTATTAAGGAACTACTATACCAAGAAGGAAAATATTTTTTATTAATTTTAACTTGTGGAATATATTTGTTTCTGAGTTCATAGACAATATCATAAAATTTGTTCACAGCGAAATCCACTGGATCGTCATCACGTATAATATTATTCCAGTTAACGGAAGATAGTTCTCGGTTAATGGAATCATAGTCTCCTTTGCGAAATTTAAAAGTATTAGTGCTCATATCGACTTTAAGTGGTTTTATCAAAATGTAACCCACATCGAACTCGAAAGAAGGATGATGAGGATCCTCAGATACTAAATTGTTATCACTTATATTTAATTCAATGGGAAAATTACTAAAAACTAGGTCTAAAATATTCCCATGATTATTAGTGAAATAGTTATATTGAGCAAAACCGAGAAAGAGCAGATCGTCGACTAACCTCTTACCGCTTTCCTGAACCTCAATACTTCCTCGCCTCAAATGTATGGCACTCGAATTATGCCACTCTATGTTTGGTAAATTGAAATAAATCGAGTACATCGAGTACATCGAGTACATCGAGTACATCGAGTACATCGAGTACATGGAGTACATTGATTACATGGAGTACATCGAGTACATCGAGTACATCGAGTACATCGAGTACATCGAGTACATTGATTACATTGAGTACATCGAGTACATCGAGTACATCGAGTACATCGAGTACATCGAGTACATCGAGTACATCGAGTACATCGAGTACATCGAGTACATCGAGTACATCGAGTACATCGAGTACATTAAGTACATTGATTACATTGAGTACATCGAGTACATCGAGTACATTAAGTACATTGAGTACATCGAGTACATCGAGTACATCGAGTACATCGAGTACATTAAGTACATTGATTACATTGAGTACATTGAGTACATCGAGTACATCGAGTACATTGAGTACATTAAGTACATTGATTACATTGAGTACATCGAGTACATCGAGTACATTGAGTACATTGAGTACATCGAGTACATCGAGTACATCGAGTACATCGAGTACATCGAGTACATCGAGTACATCGAGTACATCGAGTACATCGAGTACATCGAGTACATTAAGTACATTGATTACATTAAGTACATCGAGTACATCGAGTACATTGAGTACATTGAGTACATCGAGTACATCGAGTACATTGAGTACATTGATTACATTGAGTACATGGAGTACATTGAGTACATTGAGTACATCGAGTACATCGAGTACATCGAGTACATTGATTACATTGAGTACATCGAGTACATTAAGTACATTGATTACATTGAGTACATCGAGTACATCAAGTACATTGAGTACATTGAGTACATCGAGTACATCGAGTACATCGAGTACATCGAGTACATCGAGTACATCGAGTACATTAAGTACATTGATTACATTGAGTACATCGAGTACATCGAGTACATTGAGTACATTGAGTACATCGAGTACATCGAGTACATCGAGTACATCGAGTACATCGAGTACATTAAGTACATTGATTACATTGAGTACATAGATTACATCGAGTACATCGAGTACATCGAGTACATTTAGTACATCGAGTACATTGAGTACATCGAGTACATCGAGTACATCGAGTACATCGAGTACATCGAGTACATAGAGTAAATAGAGTACATCGAGTACATCGAGTACATCGAACATCGAGTACATCGAGTACATCGAGTACATCGAGTACATCGAGTACATCGAGTACATCGAGTACATCGAGTACATCGAGTACATCGAGTACATCGAGTACATCGAGTACATCGAGTACATCGAGTACATCGAGTACATCGAGTACATCGAGTACATCGAGTACATCAAGTACATCGAGTACATTAAGTACATCGAGTACATCGAGTACATCGAGTACATCGAGTACATCGAGTACATCGAGTACATCGAGTACATTGAGTACATTGATTACATTGAGTACATTGAGTACAATGAGTACATCGAGTACATCGAGTACATCGAGTACATCGAGTACATCGAGTACATCGAGTACATCGAGTACATCGAGTACATCGAGTACATCGAGTACATTGAGTACATTGATTACATTGAGTACATTGAGTACATTGAGTACATCGAGTACATCGAGTACATCGAGTACATCGAGTACATCGAGTACATCGAGTACATTGAGTACATTAAGTACATTGATTACATCGAGTACATCGAGTACATCGAGTACATCGAGTACATCGAGTACATCGAGTACATCGAGTACATCGAGTACATCGAGTACATCGAGTACATCGAGTACATCGAGTACATCGAGTACATCGAGTACATTGAGTACATTGATTACATTGAGTACATTGAGTACATTGAGTACATCGAGTACATCGAGTACATCGAGTACATCGAGTACATAGAGTACATCGAATACATCGAGTACATCGAGTACATCGAGTACATCGAGTACATTGAGTACATTAAGTACATTGATTACATCGAGTACATCGAGTACATCGAGTACATCGAGTACATCGAGTACATCGAGTACATCGAGTACATCGAGTACATCGAGTAAATCGAGTACATCGAGTACATCGAGTACATCTAGTACATCGAGTACATCGATTACATCGAGTTCATCGAGTACATCGAGTACATGGAGTACATCGAGTACATCGAGTACATTGAGTACATCGAGTACATTGAGTACATCGAGTACATTGAGTACATTGAGTACATCGAGTACATTGAGTACATTAAGTACATTGATTACATCGAGTACATCGAGTACATCGAGTACATCGAGTACATCGAGTACATCGAGTACATCGAGTACATCGAGTACATCGAGTACATCGAGTACATCGAGTACATCGAGTACATCGAGTACATCGAGTACATCGAGTACATCGAGTACATCGAGTACATCGAGTACATCGAGTACATCGAGTACATCGAGTACATCGAGTACATCGAGTACATCGAGTACATCGAGTACATTGAGTACATTGAGTACATCGAGTACATCGAGTACATTGAGTACATTGATTACATTGAGTACATCGAGTACATCGAGTACATCGAGTACATCGAGTACATTAAGTACATAGAGTACATCGAGTACATCGAGTACATCGAGTACATCGAGTACATCGAGTACATCGAGTACATCGAGTACATCGAGTACATGGAGTACATTAAGTACATTGATTACATCGAGTACATCGAGTACATCGAGTATTTATTTATTTATTTATTTATTTATTTATTTATGTAAAGGAAAACAACAGCTTTAACAACTAAATACAAATATAAATCTAAGTCAGGAAAATATACAGCCAATAATTGTTTTCACAGATAAAACCACATAACATAATCAAGTAAGTATAACAAAGAACAAGAAATATAAATTAAATAATCTAGGAAATACACAAGACATGTACATAACTTAATACAGAAAACATTTTAGTCTGTTTTTCATTCATTACATACATTGTATGAACCCTCCAGTACTGGTTATTAAAATCACTACACAGATACACTCCCCCTAGTCGATGAAGAAAACCACCCTTTTAACAGTCTCTTAAAAGATGCTTTTGTGGGACCAAATATATCAATGTTGGGTAAAAAATTATTATAAAAAGTGACGATACGTATAATAGGGGAATTTTGACCGTGTCGCGTATTTGCAAAAGGAACATGAAATAAATGCGAGTGTCGAGTCCGACGCCGCGGCACACTAAATGCCAGCGCACCCACCAGCTCAGGGCATTCCATGCGTCCATTACACAAATCATATAAATACAACATGTCCATAAATCGATGTCTTTGACATATAGTGGGCAGACCAAAGTGTTGACATGCTTGCTCGTAATCGCCGAATTGCCTCCTGGCACGAAAGCAAAGATGCTTGACGAAAATACTCTGTATTCTTTCCAGCTTTTCTTTGTGTATAATATAGTAAGGCGACCAGATACAACAAGCATACTCTAAAATACTTCTTACATAAGCATAATATAATATCTTTACACAGTTTAAATCTGTAAAAGGCTCAGCTACACGAAGAATAAATCCCAGACTTTTGTAAGCCTTCGAAGCCACAGCATCAATATGATCAATCATAGTCAGCTTAGAATCAAGCATTACACCCAGATCACGAATAACACTTTGCTTTGGAATTTTTATTCCACTCAAGCTATAATCATACACAATAGGGTTTCGAGAACGCGTGAAAGTAATTTGTATACATTTTTGCACATTTACAGATATACGATTGCAAATATAATAATTAGACAGACGATCAAGGTCATGCTGCAGTTTATTGCAGTCTTCAATAGATTTAATACAAAAATATATCTTTTTATCATCAGCATACATTAAGTGTTTGCTATTATGGAAACATTGATAAATATCATAAAGGTATGCGATATAAAATAAAGGCCCCAGATGTGAACCCTGCGGAACTCCAGAAGGGATGTCCACAAAATCCGACCTGTAACCCCCTAAGGAAACCGCCTGTCTTCTGTTAGATACATATGATGTGACCCATCGAAATAAATCACCACAAATACCCAAAAACTTAAGTTTCGATAACAAGATGGTATGATCAACACGATCGAAAGCCTTTTCAAAATCGGTGTAAACCACATCAACCTGTAAACGTTTATCCAAGCATTTGTACAAAAAATCAACAAATATATTCAAATTTGTCGTGGTGGATCGGCCCTTAAGAAAGCCATGTTGTGAGTCACTCACAGAGCCTGCAATAATAGGATATAGTATGCTGTAAATATTTTTCTCAAACACCTTACTGATGACATTTAATTTTGAGATAGGCCTATAATTTTCAATTTTTGACTTGGGACCCTTTTTATGTACTGGGACAATCAATGCCTCCTTCCATTTACTAGGAAATACACCAGAGCTGACCGATAAATTGAACAACAAGCAAAGAGGTTCAGCAAGGCTAGCAGCACAACTTTTAAAAAAAATGGGCGGAATACCATCACTTCCACAGCCTTTGGTATCATCTAATAATTGTAGTTTTCTGAGAACCGCGCTCTCATCAAAAGTTACAGAATGCACATTAAAAGAGCGACCACTCTGAGACCGACACGGTTGGTGTACAAAGACATCAGAATCGGGCATAATAAAATTATTTTTGAAAAAAGTGTTAAAACCGTTGCATATTGATTGACCATCTGAAAAATCGCGCTCACCGAGACTTAATGTATGAGGGTAGCCAGAAACGCCTCTTTTGGATTTAATATAGGCCCATATCTGTTTAGGATTGCGCTTCAAATTCTCAGATATAGATTGCAAGTAACTTTCAAAACATTGTCTTTGAACAGTTTTTTGTCGCTTTCGAAGTAGACTAAATTCATTGTAATCAAGTTTATTTTTAAATTTTTTCCATCGGGTATGGGCCCTGGCTTTCTCTTTTATAATTTTTATTAAGGAACTACTATACCAAGAAGGAAAATATTTTTTATTAATTTTAACTTGTGGAATATATTTGTTTCTGAGTTCATAGACAATATCATAAAATTTGTTCACAGCGAAATCCACTGGATCGTCATCACGTATAATATTATTCCAGTTAACGGAAGATAGTTCTCGGTTAATGGAATCATAGTCTCCTTTGCGAAATTTAAAAGTATTAGTGCTCATATCGACTTTAAGTGGTTTTATCAAAATGTAACCCACATCGAACTCGAAAGAAGGATGATGAGGATCCTCAGATACTAAATTGTTATCACTTATATTTAATTCAATGGGAAAATTACTAAAAACTAGGTCTAAAATATTCCCATGATTATTAGTGAAATAGTTATATTGAGCAAAACCGAGAAAGAGCAGATCGTCGACTAACCTCTTACCGCTTTCCTGAACCTCAATACTTCCTCGCCTCAAATGTATGGCACTCGAATTATGCCACTCTATGTTTGGTAAATTGAAATAAATCGAGTACATCGAGTACATCGAGTACATCGAGTACATCGAGTACATCGAGTACATGGAGTACATTGATTACATGGAGTACATCGAGTACATCGAGTACATCGAGTACATCGAGTACATCGAGTACATTGATTACATTGAGTACATCGAGTACATCGAGTACATCGAGTACATCGAGTACATCGAGTACATCGAGTACATCGAGTACATCGAGTACATCGAGTACATCGAGTACATCGAGTACATTAAGTACATTGATTACATTGAGTACATCGAGTACATCGAGTACATTAAGTACATTGAGTACATCGAGTACATCGAGTACATCGAGTACATCGAGTACATTAAGTACATTGATTACATTGAGTACATTGAGTACATCGAGTACATCGAGTACATTGAGTACATTAAGTACATTGATTACATTGAGTACATCGAGTACATCGAGTACATTGAGTACATTGAGTACATCGAGTACATCGAGTACATCGAGTACATCGAGTACATCGAGTACATCGAGTACATCGAGTACATCGAGTACATCGAGTACATCGAGTACATTAAGTACATTGATTACATTAAGTACATCGAGTACATCGAGTACATTGAGTACATTGAGTACATCGAGTACATCGAGTACATTGAGTACATTGATTACATTGAGTACATGGAGTACATTGAGTACATTGAGTACATCGAGTACATCGAGTACATCGAGTACATTGATTACATTGAGTACATCGAGTACATTAAGTACATTGATTACATTGAGTACATCGAGTACATCGAGTACATTGAGTACATTGAGTACATCGAGTACATCGAGTACATCGAGTACATCGAGTACATCGAGTACATTAAGTACATTGATTACATTGAGTACATCGAGTACATCGAGTACATTGAGTACATTGAGTACATCGAGTACATCGAGTACATCGAGTACATCGAGTACATCGAGTACATTAAGTACATTGATTACATTGAGTACATAGATTACATCGAGTACATCGAGTACATCGAGTACATTTAGTACATCGAGTACATTGAGTACATCGAGTACATCGAGTACATCGAGTACATCGAGTACATCGAGTACATAGAGTAAATAGAGTACATCGAGTACATCGAGTACATCGAACATCGAGTACATCGAGTACATCGAGTACATCGAGTACATCGAGTACATCGAGTACATCGAGTACATCGAGTACATCGAGTACATCGAGTACATCGAGTACATCGAGTACATCGAGTACATCGAGTACATCGAGTACATCGAGTACATCGAGTACATCGAGTACATCAAGTACATCGAGTACATTAAGTACATCGAGTACATCGAGTACATCGAGTACATCGAGTACATCGAGTACATCGAGTACATCGAGTACATTGAGTACATTGATTACATTGAGTACATTGAGTACATTGAGTACATCGAGTACATCGAGTACATCGAGTACATCGAGTACATCGAGTACATCGAGTACATCGAGTACATCGAGTACATCGAGTACATCGAGTACATCGAGTACATTGAGTACATTGATTACATTGAGTACATTGAGTACATTGAGTACATCGAGTACATCGAGTACATCGAGTACATCGAGTACATCGAGTACATCGAGTACATTGAGTACATTAAGTACATTGATTACATCGAGTACATCGAGTACATCGAGTACATCGAGTACATCGAGTACATCGAGTACATCGAGTACATCGAGTACATCGAGTACATCGAGTACATCGAGTACATCGAGTACATTGAGTACATTGATTACATTGAGTACATTGAGTACATTGAGTACATCGAGTACATCGAGTACATCGAGTACATCGAGTACATAGAGTACATCGAGTACATCGAGTACATCGAGTACATCGAGTACATCGAGTACATTGAGTACATTGATTACATTGAGTACATGGAGTACATTGAGTACATCGAGTACATCGAGTACATCGAGTACATCAAATACATCGAGTACATCGAGTACATCGAGTACATCGAGTAAATCGAGTACATCGAGTACATCGAGTACATCTAGTACATCGAGTACATCGATTACATCGAGTTCATCGAGTACATCGAGTACATGGAGTACATTGATTACATGGAGTACATCGAGTACATCGAGTACATCGAGTACATCGAGTACATCGAGTACATCGAGTACGTACATCGAGTACATTGAGTACATCGGGTACATCGAGTACATCGAGTACATTGAGTACATTGATTACATGAGTACATTAAGTACATTGATTACATCGAGTACATCGAACATTGAGTACATCGAGTACATCGAGTACATCGAGTACATCGAGTACATCGAGTACATCGAGTACATCGAGTACATCGAGTACATCGAGTACATCGAGTACATCGAGTACATCGAGTACATCGAGTACATCGAGTACATCGAGTACATCGAGTACATCGAGTACATCGAGTACATCGAGTACATCGATTACATCGAGTACATCGAGTACATCGAGTACATCGAGTACATCGAGTACATCGAGTACATCGAGTACATCGAGTACATCGAGTACATCGAGTACATCGAGTACATCGAGTACATCGAGTACATCGAGTACATCGAGTACATCGAGTACATCGAGTACATCGAGTACATCGAGTACATCGAGTACATCGAGTACATCGAGTACATCGAGTACATCGAGTACATCGAGTACATCGAGTACATCGAGTACATCGAGTACATCGAGTACATCGAGTACATCGAGTACATCGAGTACATCGAGTACATCGAGTACATCGAGTACATCGAGTACATCGAGTACATCGAGTACATCGAGTACATCGAGTACATCGAGTACATCGAGTACATCGAGTACATCGAGTACATCGAGTACATCGAGTACATCGAGTACATCGAGTACATCGAGTACATCGAGTACATCGAGTACATCGAGTACATCGAGTACATCGAGTACATCGAGTACATCGAGTACATCGAGTACATCGAGTACATCGAGTACATCGAGTACATCGAGTACATCGAGTACATCGAGTACATCGAGTACATCGAGTACATCGAGTACATCGAGTACATCGAGTACATCGAGTACATCGAGTACATCGAGTACATCGAGTACATCGAGTACATCGAGTACATCGAGTACATCGAGTACATCGAGTACATCGAGTACATCGAGTACATCGAGTACATCGAGTACATCGAGTACATCGAGTACATCGAAGTACATCGAGTACATCGAGTACATCGAGTACATCGAGTACATGGATTACATCGAGTACATCGAGTACATCGAGTACATCGAGTACATCGAGTACATCGAGTACATCGAGTACATCGAGTACATCGAGTACATCGAGTACATCGAGTACATCGAGTACATCGAGTACATCGAGTACATCGAGTACATCGAGTACATCGAGTACATCGAGTACATCGAGTACATCGAGTACATCGAGTACATTGAGTACATTGATTACATTGAGTACATTGAGTACATTAAGTACATTGAGTACATCGAGTACATCGAGTACATCGAGTACATCGAGTACATCGAGTACATCGAGTACATTGAGTACATTGATTACATTGAGTACATTGAGTACATGGAGTACATCGAGTACATCGAGTACATCGAGTACATCGAGTACATCGAGTACATCGAGTACATCGAGTACATCGAGTACATCGAGTACATCGAGTACATCGAGTACATCGAGTACATCGAGTACATTGAGTACATTGATTACATTGAGTACATTGAGTACATTGAGTACATCGAGTACATCGAGTACATTGAGTACATTAAGTACATTGATTACATCGAGTACATCGAGTACATCGAGTACATCGAGTACATCGAGTACATCGATAACATCGAGTACATCGAGTACATCGAGTACTTTGAGTACATCGAGTACATCGAGTACATTGAGTACATTGATTACATTGAGTACATTGAGTACATTGAGTACATTGAGTACATCGAGTACATCGAGTACATCGAGTACATTGATTACATTGAGTACATTGAGTACATTGAGTACATCGAGTACATCGAGTACATCGAGTACATCGAGTACATCGAGTACATCGAGTACATCGAGTACATCGAGTACATCGAGTACATCGAGTACATCGAGTACATCGAGTACATCGAGTACATCGAGTACATCGAGTACATCGAGTACATCGAGTACATCGAGTACATCGAGTACATCGAGTACATCGAGTACATCGAGTACATCGAGTACATCGAGTACATCGAGTACATCGAGTACATCGAGTACATCGAGTACATCGAGTACATCGAGTACATCGAGTACATCGAGTACATCGAGTACATCGAGTACATCGAGTACATCGAGTACATCGAGTACATCGAGTACATCGAGTACATCGAGTACATCGAGTACATCGAGTACATCGAGTACATTGATTACATCGAGTACATCGAGTACATCGAGTACATCGAGTACATCGAGTACATCGAGTACTTTGAGTACATCGAGTACATCGAGTACATCGAGTACATCGAGTACATCGAGTACATCGAGTACATCGAGTACATCGAGTACATCGAGTACATCGAGTACATCGAGTACATCGAGTACATCGAGTACATTCGAGTACATTAAGTACATTGATTACATCGAGTACATCGAGTACATCGAGTACATCGAGTACATCGAGTACATCGATAACATCGAGTACATCGAGTACATCGAGTACTTTGAGTACATCGAGTACATCGAGTACATTGAGTACATTGATTACATTGAGTACATTGAGTACATTGAGTACATCGAGTACATCGAGTACATTGAGTACATTGATTACATTGAGTACATTGAGTACATTGAGTACATCAAGTACATCGAGTACATCGAGTACATCGAGTACATCGAGTACATCGAGTACATCGAGTACATCGAGTACATCGAGTACATCGAGTACATCGAGTACATCGAGTACATCGAGTACATCGAGTACATCGAGTACATCGAGTACATCGAGTACATCGAGTACATCGAGTACATCGAGTACATCGAGTACATCGAGTACATCGAGTACATCGAGTACATCGAGTACATCGAGTACATCGAGTACATCGAGTACATCGAGTACATCGAGTACATCGAGTACATCGAGTACATCGAGTACATCGAGTACATCGAGTACATCGAGTACATCGAGTACATCGAGTACATCGAGTACATCGAGTACATCGAGTACATCGAGTACATCGAGTACATCGAGTACATCGAGTACATCGAGTACATCGAGTACATCGAGTACATCGAGTACATCGAGTACATCGAGTACATCGAGTACATCGAGTACATCGAGTACATCGAGTACATCGAGTACATCGAGTACATCGAGTACATCGAGTACATCGAGTACATCGAGTACATCGAGTACATCGAGTACATCGAGTACATCGAGTACATCGAGTACATCGAGTACATCGAGTACATCGAGTACATCGAGTACATCGAGTACATCGAGTACATCGAGTACATCGAGTACATCGAGTACATCGAGTACATCGAGTACATCGAGTACATCGAGTACATCGAGTACATCGAGTACATCGAGTACATCGAGTACATCGAGTACATCGAGTACATCGAGTACATCGAGTACATCGAGTACATCGAGTACATCGAGTACATCGAGTACATCGAGTACATCGAGTACATCGAGTACATCGAGTACATCGAGTACATCGAGTACATCGAGTACATCGAGTACATCGAGTACATCGAGTACATCGAGTACATCGAGTACATCGAGTACATTAAGTACATTGATTACATCGAGTACATCGAGTACATCGAGTACATCGAGTACATCGAGTACATCGAGTACATAGAGTACATCGAGTACATCGAGTACATCGAGTACATCGAGTACATCGAGTACATCGAGTACATCGAGTACATCGAGTACATCGAGTACATCGAGTACATCGAGTACATCGAGTACATCGAGTACATAGAGTACATCGAGTACATCGAGTACATCGAGTACATCGAGTACATCGAGTACATCGAGTACATCGAGTACATCGAGTACATCGAGTACATCGAGTACATTGAGTACATTGATTACATTGAGTACATTGAGTACATTGAGTACATTGAGTACTTCGAGTACATCGAGTACATCGAGTACATCGAGTACATCGAGTACATCGAGTACATCGAGTACATCGAGTACATCGAGTACATCGAGTACATAGAGTACATCGAGTACATCGAGTACATCGAGTACATCGAGTACATCGAGTACATCGAGTACATCGAGTACATCGAGTACATCGAGTACATCGAGTACATCGAGTACATCGAGTACATCGAGTACATCGAGTACATTGAGTACATTAAGTTCATTGATTACATCGAGTACATCGAGTACATCGAGTACATCGAGTACATCGAGTACATCGAGTACATCGAGTACATCGAGTACATCGAGTACTTTGAGTACATCGAGTACATCGAGTACATTGAGTACATTGATTACATTGAGTACATTGAGTACATTGAGTACATCGAGTACATCGAGTACATCGAGTACATCGAGTACATCGAGTACATCGAGTACATCGAGTACATCGAGTACATCGAGTACATCGAGTACATCGAGTACATCGAGTACATCGAGTACATCGAGTACATCGAGTACATCGAGTACATCGAGTACATCGAGTACATTGAGTACATTGATTACATTGAGTACATTGAGTACATTGAGTACATCGAGTACATCGAGTACATCGAGTACATCGAGTACATCGAGTACATTGAGTACATTAAGTACATTGATTACATCGAGTACATCGAGTACATCGAGTACATCGAGTACATTGAGTACATTAAGTACATTGATTACATCGAGTACATCGAGTACATCGAGTACATCGAGTACATCGAGTACATCGAGTACATCGAGTACATTGAGTACATTGATTACATTGAGTACATTGAGTACATCGAGTACATCGAGTACATTGAGTACATTAAGTACATTGATTACATCGAGTACATCGAGTACATCGAGTACATCGAGTACATCGAGTACATCGATAACATCGAGTACATCGAGTACAACGAGTACTTTGAGTACATCGAGTACATCGAGTACATTGAGTACATTGATTACATTGAGTACATTGAGTACATTGAGTACATTGAGTACATCGAGTACATCGAGTACATTGAGTACATTGATTACATTGAGTACATTGAGTACATTGAGTACATTGAGTACATCGAGTACATCGAGTACATCGAGTACATCGAGTACATCGAGTACATCGAGTACATCGAGTACATCGAGTACATCGAGTACATCGAGTACATCGAGTACATCGAGTACATCGAGTACATCGAGTACATCGAGTACATCGAGTACATCGAGTACATCGAGTACATCGAGTACATCGAGTACATCGAGTACATCGAGTACATCGAGTACATCGAGTACATCGAGTACATCGAGTACATCGAGTACATCGAGTACATCGAGTACATCGAGTACATCGAGTACATGGAGTACATCGAGTACATTGATTACATCGAGTACATCGAGTACATCGAGTACATCGAGTACATCGAGTACATCGAGTACATCGAGTACATCGAGTACATCGAGTACATCGAGTACATAGAGTACATCGAGTACATCGAGTACATCGAGTACATCGAGTACATCGAGTACATCGAGTACATCGAGTACATCGAGTACATCGAGTACATCGAGTACATCGAGTACATCGAGTACATCGAGTACATCGAGTACATCGAGTACATCGAGTACATCGAGTACATCGAGTACATCGAGTACATCGAGTACATCGAGTACATCGAGTACATCGAGTACATCGAGTACATCGAGTACATCGAGTACATCGAGTACATTGAGTACATTGATTACATTGAGTACATTGAGTACATCGAGTACATCGAGTACATCGAGTACATCGAGTACATCGAGTACATCGAGTACATCGAGTACATCGAGTACATCGAGTACATTGAGTACATTGATTACATTGAGTACATTGAGTACATTGAGTACATCGAGTACATCGAGTACATCGAGTACATCGAGTACATCGAGTACATCGATTACATCGAGTACATTGAGTACATTAAGTACATTGATTACATCGAGTACATCGAGTACATCGAGTACATCGAGTACATCGAGTACATCGAGTACATCGAGTACATCGAGTTCAAAGAGTACATCGAGTACATCGAGTACATCGAGTACATCGAGTACATCGAGTACATCGAGTACATCGAGTACATAGAGTACATCGAGTACATCGAGTACATCGAGTACATCGAGTACATCGAGTACATCGAGTACATTGAGTACATTGATTACATTGAGTACATGGAGTACATTGAGTACATCGAGTACATCGAGTACATCGAGTACATCGAGTACATCGAGTACATCGAGTACATCGAGTACATCGAGTAAATCGAGTACATCGAGTACATCGAGTACATCTAGTACATCGAGTACATCGATTACATCGAGTTCATCGAGTACATCGAGTACATGGAGTACATTGATTACATGGAGTACATCGAGTACATCGAGTACATCGAGTACATCGAGTACGTACATCGAGTACATTGAGTACATCGGGTACATCGAGTACATCGAGTACATTGAGTACATTGATTACATGAGTACATTTTGATTACATCGAGTACATCGAGTACATCGAGTACATCGAGTACATCGAGTACATCGAGTACATCGAGTACATCGAGTACATCGAGTACATCGAGTACATCGAGTACATCGAGTACATCGAGTACATCGAGTACATCGAGTACATCGAGTACATCGAGTACATCGAGTACATCGAGTACATCGAGTACATCGAGTACATCGAGTACATCGAGTACATCGAGTACATCGAGTACATCGAGTACATCGAGTACATCGAGTACATCGAGTACATCGAGTACATCGAGTACATCGAGTACATCGAGTACATCGAGTACATCGAGTACATCGAGTACATCGAGTACATCGAGTACATCGAGTACATCGAGTACATCGAGTACATCGAGTACATCGAGTACATCGAGTACATCGAGTACATCGAGTACATCGAGTACATCGAGTACATCGAGTACATCGAGTACATCGAGTACATCGAGTACATCGAGTACATCGAGTACATCGAGTACATCGAGTACATCGAGTACATCGAGTACATCGAGTACATCGAGTACATCGAGTACATCGAGTACATCGAGTACATCGAGTACATCGAGTACATCGAGTACATCGAGTACATCGAGTACATCGAGTACATCGAGTACATCGAGTACATCGAGTACATCGAGTACATCGAGTACATCGAGTACATCGAGTACATCGAGTACATCGAGTACATCGAGTACATCGAGTACATCGAGTACATCGAGTACATCGAGTACATCGAGTACATCGAGTACATCGAGTACATCGAGTACATCGAGTACATCGAGTACATTGAGTTCATTGATTACATTGAGTACATGGATTACAACGAGTACATCGAGTACAACGAGTACATCGAGTACATCGAGTACATCGAGTACATCGAGTACATCGAGTACATCGAGTACATCGAGTACATCGAGTAAATCGAGTACATCGAGTACATCGAGTACATCGAGTACATCGAGTACATCGAGTACATCGAGTACATCGAGTACATCGAGTACATCGAGTACATCGAGTACATCGAGTATATACATCTATACATCTATACATCGATACATCGATACATCGATACATCGATACATCTATATATACATCGATACATCGATACATCGATACATCGATACATCGATACATCGATACATCGATACATCTATACATCTATACATCGATACATCGATACATCGATACATCGATACGTCTATACATACATACATACATCTATACATACATACATCGATACATACATACATACATATAAAACATGTATAAAACATGTATAAGATAGAGAAAGAGAAAGAGAAAGAGAAAAAAAAGAGAAAGAGATAGAGATAGAGATAGAGATAGAGATAAAGATAGAGATAGAGATAGAGATAGAGATAAAGATAGAGATAGAGATAGAGATATAGATAGAGATAGAGATAGAGATAGAGATAGAGATAGAGATAGAGATAGAGATAGAGATAGAGATAGAGATAGAGATAGAGATAGAGATAGAGATAGAGATAGAGATAGAGATAGAGATAGAGATAGAGATAGAGATAGAGATAGAGATAGAGATAGAGATAGAGATAGAGATAGAGATAGAGATAGAGATAGAGATAGAGATAGAGATAGAGATAGAGATAGAGATAGAGATAGAGATAGAGATAGAGATAGAGATAGAGATAGAGATAGAGATAGAGATAGAGATAGAGATCGATAGATAGATAGAGATCGATACATCGATACATCGATACATACATACATCGATACGTACATACATCGATACATACATACATCGATACATACATACATCGATACATACATACATCGATACATACATCGAAACATCGATACATCGATACATCGATACATCGATACATACATACATACATCGATACAACGATACATCGAAAAATCAATACATCGATACATCGATACATCGATACATCGATGCATCGATACATCGATACATTGATACATCGATACATCGATACATCGATACAT
This sequence comes from Luffia ferchaultella, assembly GCA_949709985.1. NCBI lineage: Eukaryota > Metazoa > Arthropoda > Insecta > Lepidoptera > Psychidae > Luffia > Luffia ferchaultella. The sequence continues at coordinate 9,336,461 of OX453246.1, read as the reverse complement.
CGATACATCGATACATCGATACATCGATACATCGATACATCGATACATCGATACATCGATACATCGATACATCGATACATCGATACATCGATACATCGATACATCGATATATCGATACATCGATACATCGATACATCGATACATCGATACATCGATACATCGATACATCGATACATCGATACATCGATACATCGATACATCGATACATCGATACATCGATACATCAATACATCGATACATCGATACATCGATACATCGATACATCGATACATAGATACATCTATACATACATACATCTATACATAGATACATCGATACATATCTATGTATCGATGTATCTATGTATAGATGTATGTATGTACATCGATACATAGATACATCGATACATCGATACATCGATACATCGATACATCTATACATCGATACATCTATACATCGATACATCGATACATCGATACATCGATACATCAATACATCGATACATCGATACATCGATACATCGATACATCGATACATCTATACATCTATACATCGATACATCGATACATCGATACATCTATACATCTATACATCTATACATCGATACATCGATACATCGATACATCGATACATCGATACATCGATTTATCGATACATCGATACATCGATTCATCGATACATCTATACATCTATACATCTATACATCGATACATCTATACATCGTTACATCGATATATCGATACATCGATACATCGATACATCGATACATCGATACATATAAACATCAATCCATCGATACATCGATACATCGATACATCGATACATCGATACATCGATACATCGATACATCTATACATACATACATACATCTATACATACATACATCAATACATACATACATATAAAACATGTATAAAACATGTATAAGATAGAGAAAGAGAAAGAGAAAGAGAAAGAGAAAGAGAAATAGAAAGAGATAGAGATAGAGATAGAGATAGAGATAGAGATAGAGATAGAGATAGAGATAGAGATAGAGATAGAGATAGAGATAGAGATAGAGATAGAGATAGAGATAGAGATAGAGATAGAGATAGAGATAGAGATAGAGATAGAGATAGAGATAGATATAGAGATAGAGATAGAGATAGAGATAGAGATAGAGATAGAGATAGAGATAGAGATAGAGATAGAGATAGAGATAGAGATAGAGATAGAGATAGAGATAGAGATAGAGATAGAGATAGAGTTAGAGATAGAGATAGAGATAGAGATTGAGATAGAGATAAAAATAGAGATAGAGATAGAGATAGAGATAGAGATAGAGATAGAGATAGAGATAGAGATAGAGATAGAGATAGAGATAGAGATAGAGATAGAGATAGAGATAGAGATAGAGATAGAGATAGAGATAGAGATAGAGAAAGAGAAAGAGAAAGAAAAAAGAGATATAGATAGAGATAGAGATAGAGATAGAGATAGAGATAGAGATAGAGATAGAGATAGAGATAGAGATAGAGATAGAGATAGAGATAGAGATAGAGATAGAGAAAGAGAAAGAGATAGAGATAGAGATAGAGATAGAGATAGAGATAGAGATAGAGATAGAGATAGAGATAGAGAAAGAGAAAGAGAAAGAGAAAGAGAAAGAGAAAGAGATATAGATAGAGATAGAGATAGAGATAGAGATAGAGATAGAGATAGAGATAGAGATAGAGATAGAGATAGAGATAGAGATAGAGATAGAGATAGAGATAGAGATAGAGATAGAGATAGAGATAGAGATAGAGATAGAGATAGAGATAGAGATAGAGATAGAGATAGAGATAGAGATAGAGATAGAGATAGAGATAGAGATAGAGATAGAGATAGAGATAGAGATAGAGATAGAGATAGAGATAGAGATAGAGATAGAGATAGAGATAGAGATAGAGATAGAGATAGAGATAGAGATAGAGATAGAGATAGAGATAGAGATAGAGATAGAGATAGAGATAGAGATAGAGATAGAGATAGAGATTGAGATTGAGATTGAGATTGAGATTGAGATTGAGATTGAGATTGAGATTGAGATTGAGATTGAGATTGAGATTGAGATTGAGATTGAGATTGAGATAGAGATAGAGATAGAGATAGAGATAGAGATAGAGATAGAGATAGAGATAGAGATAGAGATAGAGATAGAGATAGAGATAGAGATAGAGATAGAGATAGAGATAGAGATAGAGATAGAGATAGAGATAGAGATAGAGATAGAGATAGAGACAGAGACAGAGACAGAGACAGAGACAGAGACAGAGACAGAGACAGAGACAGAGACAGAGACAGAGACAGAGACAGAGACAGAGACAGAGACAGAGACAGAGACAGAGACAGAGACAGAGACAGAGACAGAGACAGAGACAGAGACAGAGACAGAGACAGAGACAGAGACAGAGACAGAGACAGAGACAGAGACAGAGACAGAGACAGAGACAGAGACAGAGACAGAGACAGAGACAGAGACAGAGACAGAGACAGAGACAGAGACAGAGACAGAGACAGAGACAGAGACAGAGACAGAGACAGAGACAGAGACAGAGACAGAGACAGAGACAGAGACAGAGACAGAGACAGAGACAGAGACAGAGACAGAGACAGAGACAGAGATAGAGATAGAGATAGAGATAGAGATAGAGATCGATAGATAGATAGAGATCGATACATCGATACTTCGATACATACATACATCGATACGTACATACATCGATACATACATACATCGATACATACATACATCGATACATACATCGAAACATCGATACATCGATACATCGATACATCGATACATCGATACATCGATACATCGATACATCGATACATCGATACATCGATACATCGATACATCGATACATCGATACATCGATACATCGATACATCGATACATCGATACATCGATACATCGATACATCGATACATCGATACATCGATACATCGATGCATCGATACATCGATACATAGATACATCGATACATAGATACATCTATACATACATACATCTATACATAGATACATCGATACATCGATACATCGATACATCGATACATCGATACATCTATACATCGATACATCGATACATCGATACATCGATACATCGATACATCGATACATCGATACATCGATACATCGATACATCTACATCGATACATCGATACATCGATACATCTATACATCTATACATCTATACATCTATACATCTATACATCGATACATCGATACATCGATACATCTATACATCTATACATCTATACATCGATACATCGATACATCGATACATCGATACATCGATACATCGATACATCGATTCATCGATACATCTATACATCTATACATCTATACATCTATACATCGATACATCGATACATCTATACATCGTTACATCGATATATCGATATATCGATACATCGATACATCGATACATCGATACATCAAAACATCAATCCATCGATACATCGATACATCGATACATCGATACATCTATACATACATACATATATCTATACATACATACATCAATACATACATACATATAAAACATGTATAAAACATGTATAAGATAGAGAAAGAGAAAGAGAAAGAGAAAGAGAAAGAGAAAGAGATAGAGATAGAGATAGAGATAGAGATAGAGATAGAGATAGAGATAGAGATAGAGATAGAGATAGAGATAGAGATAGAGATAGAGATAGAGATAGAGATAGAGATAGAGATAGAGATAGAGATAGAGATAGAGATAGTGATAGAGATAGAGATAGAGATAGAGATAGAGATAGAGATAGAGATAGAGATAGAGATAGAGATAGAGATAGAGATAGAGATAGAGATAGAGATAGAGATAGAGATAGAGATAGAGATAGAGATAGAGATAGAGATAGAGATAGAGATAGAGATAGAGATAGAGATAGAGATAGAGATAGAGATAGAGATAGAGATAGAGATAGAGATAGAGATAGAGATAGAGATAGAGATAGAGATAGAGATAGAGATAGAGATAGAGATAGAGATAGAGATAGAGATAGAGATAGAGATAGAGATAGAGATAGAGATAGAGATAGAGATAGAGATAGAGATAGAGATAGAGATAGAGATAGAGATAGAGATAGAGATAGAGATAGAGATAGAGATAGAGATAGAGATAGAGATAGAGATAGAGATAGAGATCGATAGATAGATAGAGATCGATACATCGATACATCGATACATACATACATCGATACGTACATACATCGATACATACATACATCGATACATACATCGATACATCGATTCATCGATACATCGATACATCGATACATACATACATACATCGATACATCGATACATACATACATACATCGATACAACGATACATCGATACATCGATACATCGATAAATCGATACATCGATACATCGATACATCGATACATTGATACATCGATACATTGATACATCGATACATACATACATCGATACATACATCGATACATCGATACATAGATACATCTATACATACATACATCTATACATAGATACATCGATACATAGATACATCGATACATCGATACATCGATATATCGATACATCTATACATCGATACATCGATACATCGATACATCGATACATCGATACATCGATACGTCGATACATCGATACATCTATACATCGATACATCTATACATCTATACATCTATACATCTATACATCTATACATCTATACATCGATACATCGATACATCTATACATCTATACATCTATACATCGATACATCGATACATCGATTCATCGATACATCTATACATCTATACATCTATACATCTATACATCGATACATCGATACATCGATACATCTATACATCGATACATCGATACATCGATATATCGATGTATCGATGTATAGATGTATAGATGTATAGATGTATAGATGTATCGATGTATCGATGTATCGATGTATAGATGTATAGATGTATAGATGTATAGATGTATCGATGTATAGATGTATCGATGTATCGATGTATCGATGTATCGATGTATCGATGTATCGATGTACCGATGTATCGATGTACTGATGTATCGATGTATCGATGTATCGATGTATCGATGTATCGATGTATCGATGTATCGATGTATCGATTTATAGATGTATAGATGTATCGATGTATCGATGTATCGATGTATCGATGTATCGATGTATCGATGTATCGATGTATCGATGTATAGATGTATAGATGTATCGATGTATCGATGTATCGATGTATCGATGTATCGATGTATCGATGTATCGATGTATCGATGTATCGGTGTATCGATGTATCGATGTATCGATGTATCCGTCCGTCCGTCCGTCCGTCTGTTTGTCTGTTTGTCTTTTTTTTCTGTTTGTCTGTTTGTCTGTTTGTCTGTTATTTTGTTTGTTTGTTTGTTTGTTTGTTTGTTTGTTTGTTTGTTTGTTTGTTTGTTTGTTTGTTTGAACGCGCAAATCTCAAGAACTACTGGTTCGAATTGAAAAATTCTTTTTGTGTTGGATTGTCTATTTATTGAGGAAGGCTATAGGCTATATGTATAAAATAATACTATCTGTCTGTCTCTCTGTCTGTCTGAGCAAATCTCCAAAACAGCTAAACCGATTTTGATGAAACTTTACAGATGTGGATAGAAAGTGGTCAAAAATGACATACACTACTTTTTGTATATGTCTGTTTGTACGTCCATTTGTCTATTCCAGCTAATCTCTAAAACGGCTTAATCGATTTTGATGAAATTTCACGGGTATGTATGAAAAGGAGGTAGTCAAAAGTGACATACGCTACTTTTTGTTCGTCTGTCTGTCTGTACGTCTATGTGTCTATTCGAGCTAATCTCCAAAACCGCTGAATAGATTTTAATGAAACTTTGCAGACGTGAAAGAAGGTTGTCAAGAGTGACATCAGTTACTTTTTGTGGCTGTCTGTCGTTTGTCCTCACTGATCTATCAGCGTAGATAAAGCCGAATCTACTAAATCTAGGAAGCCGAAATTTGGAACAGTGGTTTATTTTATAACGTGAATATAAATTAAAAAAAGGAATATTTTGAAATTTCAAATTGAAGGAGGCAGGGATGGAGGGGCTTCGTAAGAGAGTCTTTCTTCTTTAAAGTTACAAACATAAAAATTTTAAAATAAATAAATAATGACGTCTTTCAAGGTTTTTGGATATCAAGGGTGGAAAACGGGATGTGAAAAGTATGGGAGTATCGATTTTCTTAAAGGAGTGGGGAGAATGAAGATTGAAAGTTTGAATGGGTGTCCCCAATATTAGTTTTAGCAAAAAGTACCTACGTATTAACCATTTCGAATGTTAATACTATCTAAAACAAGAATGTGTAATCTACGCAAGCGAAGCTGCGGGCGGTCGCTAGTAAAATAATATAATCTGTGAAAATCGGCTTTGGGTAGGTTCATTTTCAATGAAACCGATGGTTGCGGAGACTGCAAGATCTGTGGATTTTTTATTATAAACCTTCATATATATGCCACCGCAGCACGTCACCATAACAAAAACAGGAAGAAGTTATATAGATTATTGCGCCTGTTTATATATTTAATAATATCTATTTATTGTAAAAAAATGTATCAAACGTACGTGCCGCGACGATAACAGGCGCAATAATCTAGGTCAAACCAGCAGCGGGTTTAACTAGATTAACGGCCATTGGTGACGAAGATTAGTAAGCTAATTACTGCTTATTATTGTACTATTAATTACTTTACTAGATAGAATATTAATCAACTATATAATTATTTACCTTATTTATTTCTATGATTTACCTATTAATATAATAATAATAATAATAATAACAATAATAATAATAATAATAATAATAATAATAACGTATACAACACAACAACGTCTAGGCCCCAAACTAAGCATTAGCTTGTATTTTGTGTACCAAGCGAAGACAACACATACATATAACAACCAAGACCCGGCACCAGTATCAATATTCATCATATAAATACTGACCCGACCTGGGATTCGAACCCGGGACCTCCAGCTTCGTAGGCAGGGTCGCTACCCACTAGGCTAAGCGGCCGTCGATATCATTACAATAATATGGCCGCTGACAGTTGCCGTAAGAAATGGCTATATTAGAAATGGATATATATATTTATACCTTTTTAAAAGATAAATTTTCGAAAATTCTAAAACCCGCTATCTTTAATTTCTAACCGAAGACCAAGTATTGTCATGAATTTAAGCTCAAAAAGACGCAGCTTTCTAACAAATTTTCATCTCCTCTTTACTCCATCTTTAACGGATAAAAATGCAAAAGTTCTAAAAGACGTCTTTTTTAGTTTCTGAACGGAAGGCGAAATGTCTACCAATTCCAAAAATGTCTGATTTACATACAAAGTTACGACCCCTATTTATACAGGGAAACATTGGGTAAAATCCTTTCTTAGTGCTTGCGTCGCAAACGGATATACCTACCATCTTATTCACCATTTAATTACAGCCTCAGCGTAGAACATTTGAAACATGCAGGTGTGCACCTACCTAGAGTACTAACTATGCTATTCAATTTATGCATTAGCCACTCACACATCCCTCATGCGATGATGAAAACCATTGTCACACCGATCATCAAAGATAAAACTGGTGATGCCTCAGACCCGTCCAATTACAGGCCTATTTCCCTAGCCACATCAATTGCCAAGGTACTTGACGGTTTGCTTGACCGGCAACTAAGTAAATATTTAAGTTTGCATGATGCACAGTTCGGATTTAAAGCCGGTTTTTCTACTGAGAGTGCAATTCTGTCGCTTAAGCATACGGTCAAGTACTATGTCGATAGAGAAACACCAGTATACGCTTGTTTCTTAGATTTATTAAAAGCTTTTGATCTGGTTCACGTGCTGTTGATTCTGGTTGATGTGCTGTGGTATAAGCTGAAGAATGAGTCTGGGGTACCTGATAATTTAATCGCGCTGTTTAAATATTGGTATCAACACCAAAGCAATCACGTAAGGTGGGCGGGATCTCTTTCGGCGCCTTACGGGCTCGAATGTGGTGTGAGGCAGGGTGGAATTACATCTCCAAAGTTATTTAACTTGTACATTAATCAGTTAATCGTGGAGCTCAGCAACACTAATATAGGTTGTCATGTTGATGGGGTTAGCATCAATAACGTTAGTTATGCTGATGATATGGTGTTGCTGAGTCCAACGATTAGCGCACTAAGAAGACTTTTGCCAATATGTGATAGGTATGCGGCGATCCATGGGCTCAGATAAAACACGAAGAAGAGTTGATGTTATTCAAGGTGCGTACTAAATGCCATTCCATTGTGCTTCCGGTCTTATTATGCGGTTCTCCTCTTAATAAAGTCAGCAAGTTTAAGTATCTGGGCCACTGGGTCACCGGTGATCTGAGTGATGATGTAGATAAAGAGCGGGAGCGTAGAGCGTTGTCTGTCCGATGTTATATGCTCGTTCGCACATTTGTAAAGTGTACTAATCAGGCCAAGACCACGCTCTTCAGAGCCTTCTGTCAATCCTTTTATACTTGCAGTTTGTGGGTGAGTTATACCCAAAGGTGTCCAATACAATAATGCATTCAGGGTGCTGATGCGGCTGCCGCGGTATTGTAGCGCGTCTGGAATGTTCGCGGAGGCGCGCGTATACGGCTTTCATGCCATCATGCGCAAACGTTGTGCCTCCATTCTGGCGCGAGTGCGTGGCGGCCGCAACACCATCCGGGACACTATCGCTGAGAGATAGGACTCTCCATTTATGGCCCATTGAATACGCCTGCATGTTAAATAATGAATTGATTGTTTAGTTGTACTATTTGTTGTATTTATTTATTGTTATAATTTGTTAATATTTTATTTTATTGTACTGTTTAGTTTTAATACTTGATATGTAAATACTGTGTATATATGTAAAAATTACTATGGGGCTAGCATCTGAAAGTAAATGATTATTATTATTATTAATTTATATGTAATTACTTACAGCGTTTCGGGTCAGTTATTCAATTAGTAGGTACATATATATACCTTTATGGTCTACTAGCCGCGACTTCGCCCGGTGAACTACACATTTGTAGTAAAATCACGACAAATTCATACGTATGTGTTCAATGGATAAGTAGAGCTAGAGTGCTGCCGGGCAGTTGTTAGTGACGCGAGCAGCGAGTGACTACATAGTTCTTTGTAGTTTTGAGTGACTACAACCCTTCTCCCTCACCAGGCAGGTAGGGTAGGTACTCTGAATGCCACCGTACTACCACTGCGTAGCGCACCCGCGCCTTGTTGCGATTTGTCTTTCGACATGGTGCCCAAAATTTGTCATAGCTAATAGTATATAGGTTAGGTACCTATCGTAACCAACTGTACCTGCCAATTCGGATTCTCATACAAACTTACATCCCCTATTTTATCTCCCTCAAGGGTTGAATTCCGATAAATTATTCCTTAATGGATGCTTACGTTACAAAAGAAACCTAATGTACAAATTTCATGCGAGGTCCGGCTTTTTAAAATGACGATTCACATAGAAACGTTCATCCCCTATTTTACCACCTTAAGGGTTAAATTTATAAACCCTGAAACGCGTGTTTCTTAATTTCTAAACATAAAGCCAGATAATATATTGTATATTCCATGGTTTTAACTTTAAGAACGACGTAAGTCCCATCCAAAGTTAGGGTAGAATTTCCAGAAATCTTGAAATACCAGCCTAGTTGCAGGCCTAAACCCCAAATACCAATTTTTATACATTTAACTTCAAAAATTACGAATTTATTTCATGCAAACTTACTTCCTCTCTCTTAGCACGTGCTTTTATGGACTACAAAAAGAATCTACATTCCTTTCAAGTTCGTAGTAGTAGCGGCGTTAATGAGTATTTCGATTTTATATATCCTACCTGTATCCATAGGTGTGATGAGTCAATACTGTTCAATGAGTGGAGGGCCAAACCCGCCAGCAAAAGGCTGATCCCTACTACCCTACCTTACCATACCAATTACAGCTCTTGTAGATTACCTAAAAGCTAAATGTAAACTTTACATGCATGAGAAATGTAAAATCGTTGTTATCACGCCTTATTTATTTATAATTTTTATATGTCTTAAAATACTCAGGCACCGGAACACATCAAAGCTGTAAATGCATCCTCATTGAGGGCTGATTTGTAAAACAAAATGAAAAATAAAAGAATTCTTCTTCTCGCCTCCCAGCTCTCTATGTCGTATCTAACCTGATTTACAAACATTCAAGGGATGAAGAATAAAACCAGTTGCATGCTTGGAATATCATTTATTTATAAAAATAAACGTTTTGACGACAAATAGTTTATAATAATCGGGGTCCTTACGAATTTTCCGACTCCTGGCAGAGTATAATGTTTCAAGACATTGTAAAAAATTTCAGTTTTTACAAAAGTTATTTCATTTTATATCTTAAAACATTAACAACATCACATCTAATCTAATAACGGTCGATCACTTTTCATTTTTATTCTTTACATAGTAACATTACATTTAGTATTTTATGAAAATAACCTTTTCTGTCAGTTTCAGATAGCTCTTTGGAGTCCACGCGCCGGGGCCGTCTGGTGATTTATTACGTATCATATGTATACACCAGCATCTTATAGACATATTTTGGTGTTTTACACATACATACGAGTTTAGTTGGTTCTAAACCCTCGTTAAATAAGCATGGCATGATTAAGAGGGGCCGCTTAGTGGAAGCATCTTACCCGTGGGACCAAAATTAATACAGGTGATAAAGTATAGACATGTTAGTAAAAAAAAAATATATAACTATTTATTTTAATGTTTTTAATACTTGTTAGTCTATACCTACTTGATCATCTGTATCAGTTTGGTCCCACATGAAATATGGTGGATTCATCTTATCGCGACGTACAATGGACATATACTTGCATTAAATAATCAGTTTTTATAAAAAAAACTGACCACTAAAAGTTACTAAATTTCTTTCGAACTGTTCATAAATTTAATAAATTTCCAGCTTGGCGTACTTAATGATTGTAAATATAACTGCATTCTGTTGAAATTATTAATAGAAAAAGAAAAAATAAAAATAAACGGCGTGTTTCCGACTGGTGTTAATTTATAATAATTGCATGTATAACAATGGCTAACGGTCTGAATGCAGTCGCCCATACGCTCTCTTCTTTTCTATTTGAATTTAAATAGGGTTTCACTTTTCTTTATGTATATCTACTCAGTGGCCGCTCCTCATCTTCTCCATGGTGAATAGGTGCTTAAAGATGCTACCGGCGTAGTGTCTGTATCAAAGCTTTTATGTAATTACAATTTCAAAATTATTTTACCCTGCCCTTTCATACTTTACAACATTGTTCACGCCAAAAGATATTCACATAGACTAAAACATACAATTAACAGAAAAGCTCATTATCTATACAATAATATTTATGGTTTTTCCAATAAATATGAAATTGAAGTTTCTCAAATAAGTACATCACAATAATATCCATGTTAGTCTAATTTGTTTCGAAGAAATATTAATTAGTTTTTTTTTGAAAAAATAAGATCGTTTTAAACGCATACTAGAAGGGAATGTTTTTAATATTTATTTAAAAAGGCAATAATATAAAATTTTAAAAATATCGTAATTAAAAAACATGGCATAATATCCTTGCGAAAAGTACTATAGTACTATTTTGTTGTATGACAATAATTTTAATTTCAAATAGGTAAAAACTACCAAACTCAACGCCCACCGAGATCAGTTCGAGATCTATTATCACAAATAAATTAAAATTCTAAATTAAAGACACAGAAGCAATCCGACACAGACAAAATACTATCTAAAACCATACAATTATATCTAACATCTGAAAATATTTTGGATATAGGTACTTAAATTACAAAATGTACGTTTTTTCATTTACTCAAGTCTCGTCTATTACGTGGTCTAAGAAATCTATTATTTTTTTTTTACATTATCATAGCAACTATTTTTTTTAAATAATCTAAACCATTAAAAATAGCCGATTTCAGCAGTATCGTTTATTGTTATATTTTTTGTTACCGTTGGATACAACTTTATTTAAACGTCGTAGTTTCATTTCCATTGATACAAAACATTTCTGGAAGGGAAAATAGTACCTACCTGTGAAAATTATTTCTAAAAACTCTAATATTTCGTTCCAGGTGTGACAAAAAAGTACTTATAATTTACTAATACATAATTACACAATTATGGTTTTACAAGTTTTACCGGTTTTGCTATAATTATACGTCCTTTTTGTCATTCGGAATATTTTCTTGGCATGGCGGTCAACTGTTTACAATCAGTAGAGGTGGTCGCTACTTCGCTATGAGGCCTCATTTTCATGATCATGGGGATCGGGCGGGTGCTGAGGGATGTAGTTCCATCTCGCTCGCACTTCAGTCGTCGCGGTAGGGTTGGTTGGTGGCGCTTGCGTCGTGGTTGCGGCTATCCGAGCCTTCACCACCGCTAGATGCCTTTTAATATACTGCTCGTGGGGTGCGAGCGAGGCTGCTCGTGTGAGGCACTCTTCGGCGATGGCGAGTTTACCGCGTTCCACTGCGACCACGCATAGATTATGTAGCGCCTGTACGTTGTCTGGCTCCAGCTCTAGTATACGTCGATAGCACTACGAAATAAAAAAAATATATTATAGGTATTTATGGTTTTATATCACATAACTTTTCAGTGTAGTTCGATTTGAACCGGTCCCATTTTGATTTGAAAAAAGATCTAGTAGGGTAGAAAATGCGGGAAGTTTTTACAGTGTAGTCCGATTCAAGTGATTATTTTTTTATTGGATCGGGTATACATATAAGTTGGACCCATTTAAACACGAAAAAAAAAATATCCACCTATAAAAGTTGAAAATAGACCTTTTACAGAATAGATTTGGATCATTCTTTTTTTATTGGACAGAATAACAACTCGAAGTTAATGAATAATGAATTAAACCGACGAAGAAAAAAAACTGAAAAGCTCCTAAACTGAATGTAACTAATTTTGAGTCGGCGCCATACCAACAAACAAGAAAAATAATAAAATAAATATGCAATGATGGTAGCGGGATGTGCGGTTTAATGTTTTAATGATTGTTTGGCGCTGATTAAAAGTTAGTTACATTAGTTTAGGCTTAGTCAACAAGATTAAAAAGGTTCTTTTTTCGTCTGTAAAATTTTTTGTTAAATAGTTTAAAAAAATATTGAAATCCCTATTTTAAAATATTTTTTTAAATATATAATTTTTTTCGGACTTCTAAATAGCGGTTTTTTATCAGACATATTACTACGTCACGCAGCAATAGATCAATATGGAAATAAATTAAGACATTGTGTGTAATGTAAACCAATTTTACAACTACGAGCAAACAAATGAAGTAATATTTTTTAATTTATCCATGACAGTTCTTTCCTTGTCTAAAATGGGCCTGCATCAAATATGCTGCATGTCTAATTAAATATTCAATTTTAATGTATTCCATATACCAGCAATTACGTGAAACGCTGGTGAAACAATATTTACTCTGATAATGATTTGAAAAAAAAAACATGTGCGTTTTAAACTCGTATACAACTAGCGAAACAGAACGAAACGGAGATATATTTCTAACACGCGTCTTATTGGTCAGTGGTACGGTAATGCTGCGGTCCCACCACCAGCGAGGACCACCCAGTGACAAAAAAAAAACAATTTTCGTTGAAACGGTTTGTTAGATGCTATTCCTTGTTTTTTTTTCATTCCCACGTAAAAACTTAGAAGAGGAGAGACATATTGTTAACGACTTTGCAGATTCTCGCGAAATATTCACATAAAAAAGTCGCTAAAACCTATATTGCAGTTTCGAAGATCTGTCTTATGATACCACACACGACGGAGTGCACGACAAAAATAATTGTTTCATTCTTAAGTTCAATCACGGAGCCTCACCCCTACATAATTTACTTTTCATAATTTATCTACAGAACTGTATGGTAATTCATATAAGACATCTGCTGTTGAAATCTTAATAAGATGACCGGAAAGATCGCGGTGATATAAGCCTGTGACATACGAACAGAAGGAAATGACGAAATTATAACCGGTTTATTCATTTGGCTACAGAAACCTAATTAAAAATAGTAACCCATGATGAAATTCATAGCAATTAAAATGGAGTTCAAAGTTTATTGTTTGAGATGTGAAAACGTGAACACCTAGCAACATCGTCGAATGTATTTAATCGATTTAGAAGTTTTATTCAATTTAAATATTATCGATAATAATATTTATTATTGATTATAATTATTCACTGAGGATGTGACCGGAGAGGTAAAGTACATTCATAATTTGGCGGTGGCTGCGTGACCTAAATATGCGTATGATGAGCGATGACGATGCGTATGCGCCGTACGTGACGGGTGCGTTCTAGCTAACCATAAAAAGTCAATAATTTTGATGAAAAAATATTTTGACTTTATTAATATTTATTATTAATTTATTATTCTATACTCTAATCGCGTGTTTCAATATAGGTTCACTACACAAATATAAGTTTTTTTTTTTTCAATATGAAAACATCAGATAGGACTCGCCAAATAGTTTAGAGACAACAAGAAAACAATATTATTCTTTTATTTTTTATGCTAGTACAACTATTATATTATAACAAAATAAACTTTATGGTTTTTCCCCGTAAACTATAGCTAAGTGAACCCACATACGGTCTCTAACGAAAAAAGTACGAATTCAGAATGTACCGAAAATAAATTTCAATGTACTTACGCTTTCGGCGGCGTCCAAATCCTTCACCGAGTTAATGTATATATCCCCCAACAAGACCAGAGCCTTCACGTGATCAGGGTGATGGCGTACGAGTTGTTTCAAAAACGGCGCCGCTTCCAATGGGCGGCGGGTGTCGGCAAGAAGTAGGGCGAGATTGAATAGCGCCGATCGAAAGTCCGGTTTGAGATGGACGGCGGCGCGGAACCAACGTTCAGCGCACTCCGCGTCACCCTCGTCCATGCACACCATGCCCAAGTTGAAGTGTACGCGCTCGTTCGTTGCTAGGACAGAAACGTTGTTTATATGGTACTATGGTAACTTGATCTTACTTAAAACGTCTTTTTACTGAATATATCAACTTACGTAGGTCGCTATAAGTTTTGAGAGCTGCGAAAAATAAACGATTCATTTACACGTAATTTACATTACATTTTATTAAAATTGTCTGTTATTCACTATCATTTCCATCTGTCTAAACCAGCTCTGAAAACATCTATTCCAGTCTTCCTCCGAGAGGTCAAAAATAGCTGGTTCTTCGGTACTTGAAAAAGTTTTCCTTTTATTTGATTCTGGACAATTGGGACTAAGAAGAAATGACAGGGAAGCTAATAGACGGGGCTGTAAGATCGATGAGGAAGGGTTTCAATACCTTTCTTAAATAAACACCTTTGTTCTGACAGAAATGTGTTAACGACGCATTATCGAGGTGTGACTTGATTTTTCGAAACCTAATTTTTGGTTGTTTTTCCTGCACAGTTTTGAAAGTTGTCGCCAGTGATGATTTCAGAAACACGCCTCGTTTTCATTTTCAAAACGTAGTTGCATTTGTCGGCATCAATCTACAAGAGCTTCTGGATAGCAGACGTGGTTCCAACGACAACAAAGATCTCCTCCTATGCCCTCATATGTCATTTGAGGGTTTTCTCGCACCAGCATTTCAGTAGTTCATCCATTCTCTGCAATGACTGCCGTCGGCGTGCGTTCGTTTCTGTCGTCATCTTCAAGGCTAGTTCTGCTCATTTCAAATTCTTAACACAATCTAAAAATCGTTGCCCGATAAAGAACAGATTTTTCAAAAGCTGACTTTATTATAAACGCTTAAAAGTTAAAACTTCAGATACCCCAACCTAAATCATAATGAATCACAGCACTCAAGTGTTCTCGCTTGAGCTCCTTCGTATCTAACGAAAAGGCAAGATATGATGACAGAATAAATACAAAAAAAAAAGTTTTGTTATGCAATCACTGTAAATGCTATTTAACTTTCGACCATCTTTCGATTTTTAAACAAATTTGCTATTTAAAAACATAAGATAATTTTTAAATTTCGAGTATCTCAAAACTTGTATAGCGACCTACGTATATCGGAAAAAGACAACAAAAATGTGAACTGCAATTTTTCAAAAATAAATATAAATTAAGCTCACAAAGCATTACTTTTATGTGAGATTTATGAGAGACGATTAATTTAGGGGTGTACAGGTATGGGTGAAATCACATACACACATTGTGTGTGTACCTACACCTTTAAAAAATGGGAGAGCATTTTGTGACAACTGAAATTAATCATCTCCCATAAATCTGTAATAAATAACTCGTGTGAGAATCACTCTCACGATAACTAAACAGATGAATACCTTTTTCTGATTCTATGTAGCCGAGAGATATTTTAAACAGTAACTTTCTTTATCCTTTATTCACCGCTTAGAGCGAATTGTTTATGCCCCCTTATATTTTTTAAAAATGGTTGTAAATTGCTTTTAGCACAGTTTGATTAAAAACAGTTATCTTAACTAAACGAACCACACAATCATCTTAACCAAATTAATAAGATCGCTGTCATATGTCTTTCTAAGAATTGTGATTGAACAAACTGCTAAAAACTATATACCTATTTGTAATTGAACACAACGAGTTTTTTCTGTGTTTATACATGTTTGCATGGCAAGTGATACCTAACCCCGTACGTACATGTTAAGCTTTTTACATTAACTCCATTTACAAAATATTTATAGGCTTTGCAGGTTTTATAGTAGATAATTTATACCGTCTTTATCGAGTAGTTTTAACAGGCGTTGCCTAGCTAGATGTCTCAAATCTGCAGCACCGAGTTCTTGCAGTAAAATCGCAGAGTTGAGCAAGGCTTGCTCGTGTTCCGGTTCCAACTCCAACGCTTTATCTAGATAAGCCAACGCCTGTGACGCCTTCCCTTGTTCCAGTAGCACTACGCCGAGCTGTAATATAAGAAAACCAATCGGTATGTCTGTCTTCACGTACATAAAAATATTATTTAAACAATATCTATACTTATGTGCACGTCCTCGATCGCATCGAACGCATCGATTATGTACACTAAGCCATCACTAGTTTTTTGCCTGAAGGCTCAGTAAAAAATAAATAACGTTTTATTAAATTTGATTTAGTTTATTGAAAAACGGTAAAACTGCTAAGCCCTCAAATATAAAATGCGACGCACATGTCAAGAGTGAGGACTTTATGTGATATGAGATAATTCAAAATGATGATAACGAAGCAAAAATCAAGTAAAGAGGAAGAATAACTAGTCAGAGAGCTACGATTGTTTATTTTACTGTTTATTTTATAAAAGTATTTATATACTTACTGCATGGATGTTCATAGAGATACCGAGCTGTGTCAAAAAAATGTGAGCAAAAAAATACCATGCAGGTATAATACGCGCCACCAATGTAAAAGGCCACCGGCTGTACAGACTCGCCGATCGAAGACGAGTTCAAAATTCAAAATTGCCAGAGGCAGCGCTATGCGGGTAAAAGAGAAGTGTACAGCCGGCGGCCTTTTACATTGGTGGCGCGTACTGAACCTATAATAATATACACCAGTTGATGTTTTGAAATACTCGCCGTGAAAAAGAATTTCGTGAAACTCACGTGTAAAATTCTAGAAAATAAAGATTCTGATAAAAACCATGATAACGACACGTACGATGTGTCTAATTACTGAATCTGACATTTACTAACGTTTTTGATAATTTCGTAGCATATGATACTCCATCCTGATTATTATGCTATCTACAATTTGCTGTGGGTTTTCCTGATCGCACAAGGAATTTGCGAAGTTATGACATGTAATCACAGACAAGTCAACCTTATAGACCACGCTTTGACAGGGAGTGGCATTCGCCAAGGCTATGTAGTGACACTACCATAACTATGTCACTAGTGAGCCGTCAGCTGTAAGCAGGTAGGAAGCCATTAAATTGTCAATTTTGAACGAGCCAATGAAAACTAGCCGACCTCTCTCCACACCCCGCCACTTTTTGGCGATTTCGTTTTCATACTGACGTTTATTAAAGCGTGGTCTATAGGTTGACTGGTCTGTGCATGTAATATACGATTAAAAAAATAAGCCAATGTAATAAATGCGACTCACGTTGTAATAAATGTCAGGATTGCCGCTGTCATAGAGTAGAGCCCGTTCGTACACCTCCTGCGCTTCCTTTGTCCTGTTCAGTTTAATGAGTATGTCACCTCTGTTTATGTACGCTTGCGTATAATCCGCTCGCATGCTGATAGCTTGGCGGTATAACATATCAGCTTCCTCTAGTCTGGTGGCATTCTTCGATATTAAGTTCGCTAAATTGAGGAAAACGTTAAGGTGGTTCGGAGCTATCCTCGCTTGATAGGACTCTCCTGGTTTAGCTTTCGGCAATAAGGATTTAGCTTTGACATAGGCCTCTTCGGCTTCCTGATAGCGTCCTAAATGGTTATATGTACGTCCGACGTTTATATGCGCTCCCACGTCGTCCGGTTGTACGTTCACGGCCGTATTGAAGAATTCAAGAGCTTCAGCGTATAGACCATCCGCTTCTAATGCGTGGCCCACGTTGTTATAAAGTTTTGCGTTGTTGCGGTTCACCTGTAAATCGACAATGAAGTTTATTTAAAAATTGCCTGTGAAATTATTTATTGTAAATGTATCTATGTATTTTTGCCGTAGACGTTTGAAATATTAATTATGGGCTCTATAAAATAAAGAATGTTGTGAAGAATCATCTATTCGAAACCCGAATAGCTTCAAGGTTCGTAATTCAAAGAATAGTAACTATTATTCTTTGTTATTTTATTTTCACATTTATACTAGTGTTTGTTATTTAGAAAATTGTCAATAGCAATATGTCAATTAAATATCGTAAATTTCTTTCCAAATCGCTGCTCATATAACACAATACAACATTTCCTTGAAATTGTTATTAGCTTTTAGTTGTGGATAGTCTTTAAACTCATATTGAATAGCAACAAAAAACAATAATGTTACCTTCAACCCTGATGCGAATATAGAGTACTCAGTCTTCCAATCCCAGTTTCTGACGTAGGTTTTAGCACCGAACGCCAGCAATAGGAAAATCAAAGCCGCAGCAGCTAAGGTCGAGCGACGCTTAGCCACCTGTCTCCAACCATGAGCTAGTAATAGGCACCACCCCATTGAGGGCATGTACAGTACGCGTTCTGCTACCACGAAGCCAACCGGGAAGAACAGGTTCGATGCTGGCAGGAATGGCAGTACCAGCAAAGCCAAACCCTGAAAAATATAAATTTAAGTAAGAATTTAAAACAGCCAGATCGGTCGAAATTTGTTTAACTGCATTGTACGTGACGCACATATTAAAATCTTTTTACAATTATTTTCAACTGTGTCTTTGGAAAGTTTCATATCCAATTTTTTTGATTACCTACCTACAGATGATTAGCATGAATATTTTTCATAGGTCATTAGAAGATCGTTTTTGGATGATTCGTGGTATTTCTATGTAACTACTATTATACCCATAGAATGCAATGCCATCAGCCCATTATACCCCACTCCAGGGGCTTAGGCTTCCCCTCCCCTTAGGGCTTGGAGCTTAAATCCACTATGCTGCTCCAATGCGGGTTGGCGGATTGTAACGACCGCCATCTATTGACAGCAACTGGGACCGACTGCTTAACGTGCTTTCCGAAGGACGGAGTCGGTGATAGTTATGTACTTAAGTCAGAAAAACTCATTGGTACACGCCCGGATTCGAACCACGGTTACAAAGCCTTGTAAATTTGAAACAGGTTTCCTGCGCTCGTACACGTCCGGATTAAAACCACGGCCACACGGCCTTGTAAATTTGAAACAGGTTCCCTGCGCTAGGACTATCACAACACATCCATAGAATATCCCACCCAAAGAATATCACTTTGTATTTAGTTTAAAGTATTGGAATCCAAAAAAGGAAAATATTTGCTACCACCATTAAATCTACAATTCTCTTATTTATGTTAACTTGGAAATCCCAAAATCGTAAAGAAAACCAACGAATTAAAATTTGACGATATATTAATTATTATAAATACCATAGATAGAGCGCTAGATCGCGTTCTCAGCGCATGTACAGCAGCGGCCAGTAACGAAGCTGCTAACGCCAATGTGGCCAGATTCCTTGGGTCTCGAAATGATCTCACTAAAGCCACCGTGCCCATTGTCCAGTCGCAGCACAGCGCGTCAGGTAGCGTCAGCAGCCATGCGTTCAGTGCCGGTAGATACGCGAATGTTAGCTGCCTGTGAATAGAAATGTAGAAACGTAAAACAGAATTGTCTATTTAATTTCTAAATAAATAATATGTTTGTCTATGAATAAGAGGTTTATTAGAAAAAACTCGTCACTTGCATTTCAACATCGCTATAATACACCGGCGATGTGTGCCCACGGCGTAATAAACACTGGCTCGCGAGGCACCGGTCGACAGCACGGAAACAACATTAACCGCGCGTAAAATCTCATATCTTTCGGTTTGAAAAATACACTTAAAAAACTTAACCACTGGTTCTTATGTAAACTGTTATATACGTAATATAGAGAAAACGTAGAACTACAGTCGTAGACAATTACTATCTTATTTTATGTTATAAAGATTCGCATTTTGTATCTCGAATGATTCGCTTAGTACTAATTTAATATTTTCAATTTCACGTGATTGTCGGACATTGATTTTATCAGCTGCCTTACAATAACTTATTACAATGTTTTACTCGGTAACCGTGAGTTTGCACCACTTGCTTACTTGAATCTTTTCGTTTAGTTAGATAAGCTCTGCGCGCTCTAATTTTTGGACTATGTTCAGCCTAACACAGTGTTTATATATTTCTGATTTTCTTCACAAGAAATGTAACACAAAACACACTCACCTAGCCGGCGGCGATGCAGCACCAGCAGGGTTGTCAAACCTCGTGAACACGGGCAACTGGGCGCCCATCACGTGTAGCCGAGCAGCCAGAAGCGCGAGAGCTGCGCAGCATACTGCGGCCACTCTACGTGCTCCTTCGCCGCACGCGCAACCCCACCCCGCACCTTTACCCCATGCGTCTGCCCACGACCAACGCATGCCGGTCGAACCGCGACGCTGACAAAAAAAAAGATCCATTGAGAATCTCCATCATTAGCTGCAGTCGAATAGTAATAGTAAACATTTAAGATAACCACCGTAAAATCAACATTTGAAACGAAATCAGGCACGCTGTCAGCAACCCCGAATGGGTTAGTGTGGACTTACAGCAAACCCAAGCGAGCTCGACAATACTCGTACGAGCTTTGCTGCCGACATGGTGACGACAGACGTATGAAGTTCATCATTATTGAATCGAACCCATTACAAATATTGTCTATCTTATTATCATATTATTTATCTGATTGATCAATGAATCCTATTCGATCCTACATATTATATTTCCATTTTAGTGACTTAAATGAGCAAACAATATTTTATAAGGCAAATAGAATGAGAAACGTTCCGAACAATTCTGAAAGTTAATCGTTAAACCTAGAGTTGTGCTTGAAACTAATATGAAAAGTGTTTTTCTTTGTTTAGAAGTGAAACCATTTCTAATCGGAACTAGTTTTATTAATATAATGAATAGCCAATGTTCGTCATCGCATAATGCGATAGAATAAATTTCTACATTTTCTTTTTGTAACCGTTAGCTAAAATAAAAAAGCTGAATTACTTCACTTTTGTTTTTTGTCTCTTACTTTCTGGGCAACAAATAGCTCGTAGACTACGCAGACGCCAGTGACGGTGATGCCCTGTTCCTTGCACAGCATGGCTACAGCCACACAAACACCACATGCGCCGACGTACCGCCAATCTGATGATAAAGTAATATGATTTAAGATATATGTATAAGTTTAATTGTAATTTACTATAGAACTTACACTTGTAAAACCCGGTGTCGAAGAAAGAAACTTTTTATCTTATAAAAGTAAGTCGCCAAAATCATAAATTGCATTTGTTGCCTTTATATACATGTCGGAATTCCTTTAAATTATGGTGAGATGTGCTTTTAAGTCATGCAGATATCAATAATTTATTTTTTTTCAGCACTAAAGACAACGTGCGAAGCGTCTATTGTGCCTAGCGGCTTCTGTTCCGTTATAATATTATTATTACAAAGGTTGTGGTTTCGAACCTGTGAAACGACGTCGGCTCGCGGCTCGCGCGTAGCACAGCAACGCACCCAGGAAGAATACCGAAGACAACATCTCTGCTCTACCAACGACACCGGTCACCTGGTTAATGATAATATATTTTTTTTTAAATTAATTTGAATTCAACAAGTTCAAATGTATAAAAATAACTAAGTACAGAAAAATACATAAAAATAAATCAAATACGATGTTTTGATAATTCTTTTAAATCTGACTAGAAGACCTACAATGAATTTAGTATAGGGTTGAAACGTTATATCAACAAAATATGTAAAATCATGCTGCCGGCTTTCTTTCGATAGAATTATAAATATGTGCAAATTATCATTCGGTTTTATATGTGACCATTGCTCTATGGCTGAGGAGTGTAACGTTTTCGACTGTATGTATGTATGTATGTAGGTATGCCTATTTCTTTGGCACGCTCTGTGGCCTAAACAGCTTGATGGATTCTGATAACATATGAGATATTCTTAGATTCGTCTTAGTTGTGGGTGTGACATAGGGTATATACCATTTAAATATGGTGGCAGCAAATAAAAAAGATAGGGGGAAATATATTTTTTATTGGTATTACAACAATATGGGTATCAATTTCTAAATATATATACATTATAACACCTATGGTACCATTTTGACATAAACTACAAAACAAAGCACCACACTGGAACGCTCCGTTATGGACAATAGCACACATATCTTGGAAAAAATCAGGTTTTTTAGCTTATACAAAAAAAAAAACAACAGTAGTATATAAATAAAATACCCGACTGCGTAATTTAAGAACAAAATAATTAACTGAAAAGCGAAAACAAACTGTAATGTATAGAATGTAAATAAAATGCACTATCATATAAATATGGCTTGAATTTTATATAAGGTAGGTATTGCAGGCGGGGACAATTAAAAATTACAAAAAGTACTTTTTGTAAAAACTAAAATAAATTTTCACTCAAAGATCTACCAGCAAACTTATTTTGGTAATTGGTTTGTCCACATCAGCAATACCTTATGTTTTTTTTTTTTTTTTTTTTGTTTTGTGAGGGCCGAATCTGCTTACAGACATCTGCGCGCCCGACCTACCGCGCAGATAGTGCCGGGTTGGGATTTCTACACAGAAGGTGCAGCCCGACCGGCTAAACGACTCCTCAACCTATACTCCGGAGAGCGTATAGGATTTGACATGACGGCGACCGGACGCATTGAGGATGCTTCGGTGCGTTTCTGCCATTGATGGGCGGTGCCTTAAGGGCGCCGCCTCATCGGCGTATGATTAATCTAGAGATGAGGGCCGACGCGTGTCGATCCCTCGGCTGGGGAGGGCAGTTCGGGCTGGACGGCCCGACTGTGAACAAGCAAGGCTCAGATGCCATTCGAGCAGATTTGTTACGTTAACTAGGTGATATCGGGTGGTAGGTACTGCTCTCCTACGTCAGACTGAAGGTCCGATCTGCCTAGGGCCCTTAGAATCTCTACCTCGGTGGTGAGATCGTCAGGTGGATCTGTAAGTGCATTCCGTGGGCGTCTGAGAAAGTGGTGGGCGGGCGGGGGCTCGTAAGAGGCCGCTGCCGAAAGTAACGGGTTGAATACCTTATGTAACATTCAAGTTATATTTATATTAGCGGTCGTACCCGGCTCCGCCCGAGTGGACCACAGAAATGTTCCCCCTCCCATTCCCTCCAACACCTCTCCACCCTTTCAGCCACTTACACTCCCCTGCCCTTCCTCTCCCCTATCAACTCACCCTCTATACTCACTAACTAGTTCTTTTTTGCTAATGAAAGTCCCATAAAAATTGGTTCAGCCATTCCGGAGATTAGCCCGGAAACAAACAAAGAGACGAATTTTACATTTTTAATTTATATTCCGTTGAAGAATATGGAAATTTCAAGCTAAAACGTTCCTCTTCCCGTTCCACGCATTAGTACATTGCACTCGTGCGACTTGGCGCGTCTAGCAACAAATTTGATTGCCTTTAAAAAGGTTATAGTAAGTCGACCTTAAAAGATACACATATGCTATTCCGGACTTTTGGTTAGAACTTTTAAAAGGGAACAATTCCGTAATATATAATTTTTGCTTAACATCAACCGTTTACGCAGCGCGAGTAACGGAAGTTCTCAAAATGAATAATTTTTCCCGTTTTTGGAACATTTTTCATTGATGCTCTGCTCCTATTGGTCGTAGCTGATGTTATAATAGCCTATAGCCTTACTCGATAAATAGACTATCCAACAAAAAAATAATTTTTCAATTCGAACCAGTAGTTCCTGAGAGTAGCGCGTTCAAACAAACAAACAAACAAACTCTTCAGCTTTATAATATTATAAGTATAAATTCTTAAATTACATAAAAATAACGATTAACGGTTAAGTTCGATTTACGGCGCGCTCGTTTTTTTATATTGTACAGCCTGACATTTAATTGAGAGCAAGGTATCCCCGCCACTATTAAAAATAGGGGTAGGTGATAGAAGGGTGAAAATTTAGGGTTGTATGTATTTTTTAATGGCACATTACAAAAAAATTAAAAATTAAAATTTTGTCCAAAAAATAAAAATAAAATGTTAGGGATGGACAACCCTTATCATTTAGGGGTATGAAAAATACATAGTAGCCGATTCTCAGACCTACTGAATATGCATATAAAATTTGATGAATATCGGTCAAGCCGTTTCGGAGGAGTAGGTAACTAACTAACATTGTGACACGAGAATTTTATATATAAGATGGTAGTTTAGTTTATTCACATCCTATTAATTACAGAGCTTGTTTTTCTCTTTTCAGTTAATTATTTTAGATGCAATCGCATTTATAAATTTTTGTATATTACTGTTTTATTTCTATAAGGACATCGGTTGAGGAGTGTGCGTGTCACGCGCATATGTCCTTACCCATTTATACCCATTCTGATATCTGTGCTGTAAACTACAAGTTCTTCTGAAAGTCTCTAAAAATTTAAGTATGTAGCCCGAAAATATAACAAGAAGTCTGTAAAAATACGTGCTTGGAAAAGCATATTAATCATTCTAATCGTACCAAGGTTATAAGGTCGAATTTCTACGAAATTTACAATCAATAAATAGATCAATAGAGAAGATTTATGATGCAATTAACCAACACTCTTCCCCTCCACGTTTTGAGCGTTTGCCGATAATTTCTAATACAAAAGTGAAATTATCGACGTCGGTTACAGAAAACTATCTCGTGTACAGTTCTTATAAGACACGGTAAAAAGTTTGCGAATAAGTTGAGTTGCGTGCGGTAGGCCCATAAAACACAGGCGCCATGTTATAAAACTCACCAGGCGCCACCGGCTTGTCTAGTCGAGGGTTTATTATAACTTTCAAGTAGTGTAAAATTGGGGAGTCTGGCTCACATTTTGTATGGTATATAATTGGGGAGTCTGGCTCACTTTTTCGTTATTTGCTGAAAACCGTGGTCCGTTTTAAAAGTCTCGCTTCGCTCTCACGGACCACGGTTTTCAGCAAATAACGAAAAAGTGAGCCAGACTCCCCAATTATATACCATACAAAATGTGAGCCAGACTCCCCAATTTTTTTTCTCGGAAAACACGATCTCTCATTTTGAGGTGAAAGAAATTTTATAAAACACTCACCGTTACGACAACCGATAACTTTAAACACATGACAAATTTCAACACCAACAAAATTTTTACTCTTAAATATTTTACTATAAGTCACAACACGACAACACGAGTTGATTGCAGGACGTCGATTTACTAAATGGTAAATCAAGTATGTCCCTACTCTACACCTAATCCCAATTAAAAAACCGGATAAGTCCGTTTAGCATATATTATTGAATTTTACTTAATAAGTAGATGAAAAGAAATATACTTCTCACTAGAACTATAATAATTTTTTTATAACAACTTTGTCACCTAAGATTAACTAAATTATTTAAAAACTTATGCATTAATTATTACGCTGTTTTTTTTTTATTCGATTGTATTTATTTCATTAGAACTACAATAATTTTTTACAACCTTTTTTCTCGTATAAATTGCTTAATTAATTAAAACTATAAAATGTTTTCTTACTTAATATTATTGCTGTAATATCGTATTCAATTTAACTTTAAAAAAATATTTTGAAATACAGATTTAGACCCTTTCGGAAACAGAATACTTACACACTTCCATTAAAAGTAATAAGGACTTTTGTTCCAAATTATGAATGAATTATTGTTTTGACAAAGACACGTGTATGGTACAGTTAACAATACGTTTTATCAGCGTTTGAGAAGTTACAATTTTATTATTTAAAAGAGTCTATTTATGAAATAATATAATAAACTTTAATAGAATAAACATAAATGACGATCAAGTAATTGTTCACGACTTTATTAATAAATACTAACTGACTGAAAAAAAAAAAGCTGATGACATATTTTGCAAATTTACAAAAAAAATTAAAATATTATAAAATATTTGTATGTATAGAAACTTAAAAAGTTTTTTTTTTGATGTTGTGTAATGATTAAATAATTTAAATTAAAAAATATTTTTTATATTTCTCGTTGACTGTATACATCACACATCAAATGTTTCATTAACAAGTGTTTCACTGTGTCAAGACTTTGGTTTCAAATTATGAATGAATTATTGTTTTGACAAAGACACGTGTATGGTACAGTTAACAATACGTTTTACCTGCGTTTGAGAAGTTACCATTTTATTATTTAAAAGAGTCTATTTATGAAATAATATAATAAACTTTAATAGAATAAACATAAATGACGATCAAGTAATTGTTCACGACTTTATTAATAAATACTAACTGACTGAAAAAAAAAAAGCTAATGTCATATTTTGCAAATTTACAAAAAAATTAAAATATTATAAAATATTTGTATGTACAGAAACTTAAGAAGTTTTTTTGATGTTGTGTAATGATTTAATAGTTAAAATTAAAAAATATTT
This sequence comes from Luffia ferchaultella, assembly GCA_949709985.1. NCBI lineage: Eukaryota > Metazoa > Arthropoda > Insecta > Lepidoptera > Psychidae > Luffia > Luffia ferchaultella. Next base: position 9,309,248 of record OX453246.1, on the reverse strand, counting down.
TTTTATATTTCTCGTTGACTGTATACATCTAACATAAATGTTAAGAATGTTTCATTGTTTTAACTATGACACGTGTAAGTTTTTCGTATCTTTAACCCTGAACGAACAAAAATGCTTTGTACATGCAAAGTGCTAAAAATGGCTTTAGGAAATAAGTTTCTCATGTTTTATGATTTTCAAGTCTCGACTTGCGTTTATAAAACGGAACTGGGTTACGATAATTTTTTTCTATCATGTTTTTATAGTTTTGTTTTTAAACCTTGAAGACAGTTCACACGTGTATCGAAGCGTATATAAACCATACTCCAAGCTTATTCGACACCAGTCTACGATAGGCGAAGTTCCTAGTAGTAACAAAAATACAAAGTGTTCTTGCAAAAACCAAGCACCAAGTAATACTTCAGTGGTACCATGGCTGAAATGTGAGTATAAAAATGTAGGTATATTACATTATTTTCAAACTTTTATAAATATTCATTATATTTTTTATAAAATAATCAATTGTTATTTCATGTTTTTTATAGCATTAATTTTTTACTGATTATACTACGTTGAAAATTGTGTTTAAAAATTTGATTACGATATTAACATTCTATATAAATTATGGTTGTGATTTTTACGTAGGTGAAAGCATGCATGATTATAATAGAAGCGCAAAAATATGTGTGTTTTTTTTTTCTTTTATAAATACACATTATATTTTTATGAAAATGCTCATTTGTTACTTTATGTTTTACGTTAATTTGAACTGATTATATTACATCGATTATTGTGTTAAATTAATTACGATATTAGATTTTCTATAAAAACTACGACTTTGATTTTTAGGTAAAAGTCTCCACGATTGTAATAGATATTTCATGTTTTTATAGCACTAATTTTTTACTGATTATACTACGTTGAAAATTGTGTTTAAAATTTGATTGCGATATTAACATTCTATATAAATTACGGTTTTGATTTTACGTAGGTAAAAGCATGCATGATTATAATAGAAGTGGAAAAATATGTGTTTTTTTTTTCTTTTATAAATACACATTATATTTTTATGAAAATGCTCATTTGTTATTTTGTGTTTTACGTTAATTTTAACTGATTACATTACATCGATTATTGTGTTAAATTAATTTTCTATAAAAACTACGACTTCGATTTTTAGGTAAAAGCCTCTACGATTGTAATAGAACTGGGAAAAAAAATTGTATATTGCGTAATTATTTTAAGTGGTCTTGTTTTTTATTTGTTATAGAAACCTTCCAACTATATTCGATTCTGATGAGGGTTTATCGTCGATATCACCTAGTACATCTAAAAATTTAAAACGCAAATCATCTAAGAAATGTTCAAAGAAAACACGCACCGATTTCATGAAGGATCTTTTCGGAGACGAAAGTGATACTGAAATATGTGTGAAGAAAACTGAATTATCGGGTATTTTATGGAAGCGAGTTGCTAATGGAATGACAAAACAGACTGAAAACAATGCGAATGGGGAATTCTTTTTGGAATTAAAACTTTACTATACGTCCGAAATCGAGAAATTACCAGATGATACTCGTTGGAAATTCGCTTTGATAAATACGAAAATTAAATTACAAAGAGAGTCTGATGACTTTAAATATTTGCAACGTCTTTTATTGAACATAAAAGAGAAATTTGCAAAATCTGAAGCACAATTTATTCCTGAAAAGAAAAAGTAAAATATTATTTTCTTAAACTTACCGATTTAAATAACGTGTTATTTTCATACTTTATGTATTTCGTGTAATAGAATATAAGCCTACATTGTAATCAGTGTATTTTTTAATTAAAGGTAAAAATTAGATTTTCTCTGAATTATCGGGTATTTTATGGAAGCGAGTTGCTAATGGAATGACAAAACAGACTGAAAACAATGCGAATGGAGAATTCTTTTTGGAATTAAAACTTTACTATACGTCCGAAATCGAGAAATTACCAGATGATACTCGTTGGAAATTCGCTTTGATAAATACGAAAATTAAATTACAAAGAGAGTCTGATGACTTTAAATATTTGCAACGTTTTTATTGAACATAAAAGAGAAATTTGCAAAATCTGAAGCACAATTTATTCCTGAAAAGAAAAAGTAAAATATTATTTTCTTAAACTTACTGATTTAAATAACGTGTTATTTTCATACTTTATGTATTTCGTGTAATAGAATATAAGCCTACATTGTAATCAGTGTATTTTTTTAATTAAAGATAAAAATTAGATTTTCTAGGTTTAAGTATAAATTAACAAGCAATGCTTACAAAGTAAATAGTAGATAACTTGGTTTACATATGGTATTGTATTACCTATTTTTTTTTTTACTTTGGATGCAATCTGATAAAACTACATATTTTGATTTTATTATTGTGCACTACGATATTTTTATTAATATGACGAATAAAATATAACGAATAAAATATATTGTAATATTTGTGGTATAAATGTTACAAAGAAAATATACTATGCTCATCTTAGAACAAACTTACATAAAAAAAATTGTTTGTTACAAAGCCACATTGATAATGTACGGCTTATAAATTCGGCATTTAAAAACAGACTACTTTCTTTTAGAATAGATGGTATTCATGATAGGTATTTACTTCCAGAAGATTTTTTAAATGATGTACGAGTTTCGGTGAATAAGTTAATTAAATATATTCTTCATCAACATAATAGCTGTAAAATAAATTTTGAATTGTTTTGTTATTATTCTTTACCACACCAAATAAAGACCGAGTTGAAATCATTTACAGTGAAGTATAAGAAATTTTATCACAATACTGATATCAATGAATATTATAACCATGTTAAAGCTACACTCATTCGGAAATGTAGCGAATTTCAATTAAAAGATTCGGGTTGGTTTATTTCCAGTGTATCTCATCTTGAAATGAATATAAATAAATACACACCATTACGAGGGGGTTCTTACATACCATTACCTAAAAATATTCAGAGTACGAAAAGTTGTTTAAACATTAAAAACACTGACTCTCATTGTTTTTTATGGTGTGCAGTTGCATCTTTATTTCCAGTGAAAAAAAATGGTACACGCACTGCATCATATCCAGATTACAAACAAATATTTAAAATAGATGGGATGAATTTTCCTCCTACTAATAGAGATATAAAGATATTCGAAATGAATAATCCAACATTTACAGTAAATATTTACGGATTAGATTCAAAAAATCAACTTGTAGGCCCGCTCTACAAGACAGAATATCGTAGTATAAACCATATTAATTTATTATATATAGAAAATTCTCAACATGGGCATTATTGTTTAATAAAAGATTTTGAACGGCTTATTAGACACCAAGTAACGAGGCATAAAGGCAAAATATATTTTTGTGATGAGTGTATGTTATTTTTTTCCTCATATGATAGTATGGAGATGCATAATTGTGCTCGAATTAAAACGGTATTGCCCAGACCTGGTACAATCTTACAATTCACTCACTACGAGAGATTGCAACGTATTCCTTTCGTTATCTATGGTGATTTCGAAACTATGTTATTACCTCTTAATAACAACCAGAACTGTGAAACTAAATACACAAAATTAACAAAAAGACACGTACCAATAGCATTTGCTTATTATATATGTTGTGCATATGATTCGAGTTTAAATAAATTCATTTCATATCGAGGAAAAGATTGCGTTCATATATTTGTAAAGTCATTAACGGAACATGTTAACGAAATTCATAGAATTAATACGACTGAAAAGAAAAAAATGATTCCGTTATCATTGCAACAACAAATTGAATACAATAGCGCCACTCACTGTTATATATGTAATAATTTACTATTGGGTGATGTAGTTCGCGATCACTGTCACAGAACAGGCGTATACAGAGGCGCAGTACACTCACATTGTAACTTGCTTTTAAAGACTTGTACGTTCATTCCATTTTTCTTTCATAACTTAGCGGGGTATGATTGTCATTTATTTATAAAAGAGCTTAGTGAATCTGATGGCAGGATAGAGGTGATACCTAAAGGGAAAGAAAAATATATTTCTTTTACTAAATTCATAAAAAATGTATACGATGTTCGTGAGTCATATATTCCTCTCAGATTTGTTGATTCTTGTCATTTTCTCAACACGAGTTTAGATAAATTATCTAAAACATTAGAGTATGATAAATTCTTGAATCTCAGACGCTTTTTCTCTGATAAAAATAAATTTCGATTAGCATGCCGTAAGGGAGTGTATCCGTACGAATATATGGATAGTTTAGATAAATATAATGAAACAGTATTGCCACCGAAACAAAGTTTTTATAATACTTTAACATCAAATCATATTTCAGACGATGATTATAAACATGCTTTTGATGTATGGGAAAAATTTTCCATATGCAATTTAGGACAATATACTGATTTATATTTAATGATCGATGTTCTATTATTATGTGATGTATTTGAAAATTTTCGTACTGTTTGCCAAAAAAATTATAAACTAGATGCAGCTTTTTATGTAACCGCTCCTAGTCTTAGCTGGGACGCAATGCTTTTAAATACTGGTGTAAAATTAGAATTAATTTCTGACATTGAAATATATCAAATGCTTGAACAAGGCATCCGAGGCGGATTATCACAGTGTTCTTTACGATATGCAAAAGCTAATAATATTTATACTGAAGACTACAGGGAAGATAGACCAAATACTTATCTTTTATATTTAGATTGTAATAATTTATATGGATACGTGATGATGAAAAACTTACCGATTTCAGAATTCAAACTTTTACAAAGTGATGAATTATTATCTTTCGACATAGATTCATGTCATGAAAATTCAGACATTGGATTTATATTAGAGGTTGATTTAATCTATAACGAGGACTTACATGACTCTCACAAAGATTTACCATTTGCACCAGAAAAAATGAAACCTCCTGGAGGAAAGACTTATAAATTGATCGCAAATCTGTACAATAAATATCACTATGTTATTCATTATATGCATTTAAAACAGTGTTTAAATCATGGTTTGATATTGAATAAAATTCATAAAATTCTTTCATTTAAACAAAGTAATTATTTAAAACAATATATAGATTTGAATACAAGTTTGCGTCAATCCTCACAATCTACGTTTGAACAAGATTTTTTTAAATTGTTCAATAATTCAATATTTGGAAAAACTTTAGAAAACAAGCGGAAGCAAATATCTGTAAAATTAGTTGATCGATGGAGTGATGAAAAAAATTACACAAATAAATACATAGGTGCTGAAAAATTGATTGCTCAACCAAATTTTCATAATGTATCAATTTTTTCTGAAAATTTCGCAGCAGTTCAGATGGACAAGTCGGAAATTTTACTTGACCGTCCTATATACATAGGATTTACTGTACTAGAATTAAGTAAATCCCATCTTTATAGCTTTCACTATTCTTTTATTAAACCAAAATATGGGGATAGAGCACAACTGTGCTACACCGACACTGACAGTTTATTATATTACATAATACCTACAAATGATTGTATTTATAAAGATCTAAAAGAAAATCTTGAATTATTTGATACAAGCAATTTTAGTAGGAACAATATTTATGATTTACCACTAGTAAATAAAAAGGTACCAGGTCTGTTTAAAGATGAATTAGGAGGGACAATCGTTGATGAATTTGTAGGTTTAAGATCTAAACTATATTGTATAAAAACCGAAAACGATGAAATCAAAAAGGCAAAGGGAGTTAGCAAAGCAGTGTTAAATCTTTTAACTACAGACGAATACAAATCTACTCTTAAAACTAACAATACATTGCGCTCATGTATGAATGTATTTAAATCAATCAAACACACGATATTCTCGCAAGAAGTAAATAAATCCGTGTTGAATGCTAATGATGATAAAAGATTAATAATTGATAAATATAACACATTGCCTTGGGGACATTACAAATTATTTTAAGTATGCTATGTACAAATATATCTGATATTTTTTATAACCAAAGTGTACATCTATAAAAATATGTATGTATTTTTACCATTAAATTAAGTATATTACTGAGTTCATCTCTGTTTTTATTTCATAACCCTATAATTCTTTAAGAGACTACAACGTTTATGCTGAATAATGATTCACCATAATAATAATAATAATAAATATTATTATCGAAAGAGAAAAAAAGGTTTTGGATTTTTCAATGATATGCTGAATAAATTACCGTTTGAGCTACATGTACCCGGTTATCAGTTTTGCGGTCCTGGAACTAAACTCAAAGATCGATTAGCACGAGGTGATATGGGTATTAATCCACTTGATTCAGCTTGTCGCGAACATGATATAGCGTATTCGAAAAACAGAGATAATGTTCATATGAGAAATCAGGCTGATCGTATGCTAGCATCAAAAGCGATGAAACGAGTATTTAATAGAGATGCATCAATGAGTGAAAGAGCAGTTGCGTTAGGCATTGCGTCCGCGATGGGTGCCAAGTCAAAATTAGGTCTTGGTATCACAAATAAAAATAAAACAAAGAAAAAAATTAAAAGATCAAAGAAACCTTTCAAGCATGTTATTAAAATAGCTAAATCATCTATGTCTAAAGGATCTGATCCTATAAAATCTGCACTGAATGGTGTTCGTAAAGTGATTCGTCAAGTAGGAGGGAAAAAAAATATCAATTGTCCTAGAATTTTACCTCTGCCACAAAAAATTGGTGGAGTACTTCCTTTTTTAATACCACTTTTTGCTGGATTAAGTGCAACAGGTGCTTTGGCTGGTGGAGCTGCTGGAATCGCGAAAGCAGTCAACAATGCTAAAAATGCTGTAGAACAACTTAAAGAACAAAAAAGACATAATGAAAAAATGGAAGCGATATCTTTAGGAAAAGGAATGTTTCTTAAACCTTATAAGAAAGGTTTAGGTATTTATATAAAACCTTCAAAAAACTATTAACACTACCAAACAGAGCTCTTACAAATATTGATTTAACAAAATATGCTAGAATTTTAAATATTCCTAACTTTAGAGGTGTTTTTATGAGAAATGATTTACCTAACTCACCTCCTTGGACACATGAATCTGGTATAATAAACTTAGATAGTAAAGATGGTCCTGGAACTCACTGGGTAGCTTATAAGAAAAAAAACAATTGTGTCTTTTATTTTGATAGTTTTGGAAATTTACCACCTCCATCAAATTTATTATCATATTTAAAAGTGCAAAATGTAAAATACAATTATAAAAAATATCAAAGCTTCAATACATTCAATTGTGGACATTTGTGTCTTAAATTTCTTAGTGATAATTTAACTTAAATATATATCAGAACGTCAACTCATTATAGATTCAGTCATGAGTGAATCATGGACATTAACGTTAAGCGGTGTTGGACCCGTTTTAGAAGCACAATATTTTCCTCCTATTGAATTATCATCAAAAAACTATGTGCTTGGTTTAGTAGAATTCTTGACTTTTAATTCCATTCCCAATATCGATGAAAGAAATAACAAATTCTATATCGATGACAAAGTTATTGTAATTCCACCAGGTAGTTACGAAATCGAAAACATTGAAAAATATTTAACTGATGCATTAGATAAATTTAATATTTTCATATCGATAAAGCCTGATGAAAATCAATTGCGATGTAAAGTGAGATGTAGTAAAAAAGTTGATTTTACCCATAAAGATTCTTTGGGAAATTTGTTAGGATATTCTCTTAGAATTCTAGATCCAAACGTTGATTATTTATCAGATATACCTGTTTCCATAATCAAAGTAAACGCTTTGCGAGTAGAATGTAACATAACAGGAGGGGCGTATATTAATTCTAATCAAGCTCACATTATTCACGAATTTTTCCCCACGGTTCCACCTGGATATAAAATAGTAGAAGTACCATCGCAAGTCATTTATCTTCCTGTTATGGTTAAGGCAATACATAATATTCAGTTGAAAATAGTCGATCAAGACGGAGATCTAGTAAATTTCCGAGGAGAAATTATAACAGTGCGATTACATCTTAAGTCAATAGCATAGAATGGGTGTGGTTTATAACAGTAAAACCTATTCATATAATAACAACAGAAAATGGGTTTATCCACCCACTCGAGTTCGACCATTGAATCGGTTAACACATCGGAACATACAATTTCTAAAAGGGCTTGGCTTAAGACTTGTTTCAAACTCAATAAAAACAAAATAAAACTTAAATTTTTCTGTTTAATCTGCATTTTACCATGGAAGAACAAGAAGAAATTTTAAATATACAAAAAAGTGTATTATTCGATGAATCAATAGAACATTACGAGTTTCATGCTCATCGTCCATATGCATTAACCACTTTCAACAACAATGATGAAATTCGCATTACTGTTCAACATCAAGATGCTTGTATACTACCCAGCAAAAGCTTTCTACATCTTACCGGAAAACTTATGAAGAGCAATGGTGAGGTTAGCGTTAACACGAATCTCGTAAATATGGGATTATGCTTTTTGTTTGAAGAATTACGTTATGAGTTAAATGCTGTTGAAATTGATCGCAATAAAAACGTTGGTTTAACAAGCCTTATAAAAACATTCATTTCCGCTAGCCCAAATCAAACTACATATCTTGATAATGCTGGATGGAACACAAATACAACTAAGGACATTGTTGATACCAAAGGATATTTTGATGTCTCGATTCCACTCAATTTGTTACTCGGGTTTGCAGAAGATTATAATAGAGTAATAGTGAATGCAAAACATGAACTTATTCTTACCAGAGCTAATACAGACGTAAATGCGATCGTACAATCAGAAAAAAATGTTGATAAAGATGTAAAAATATCCATTTCCAAAATAGAATGGTTAATGCCATATGTTAAATTGTCCGACTTTGCAAAAGTAAATTTACTTAATTATATCGTCAAAGATCCTCCTATACAAATAAGTTTTCGGACTTGAGAACTATATGAATATCCATTATTACCTACGACTACAAACCATGTATGGGTTGTAAAAACATCTACACAACTAGAGAAACCTCGATACGTTATCTTAGGATTCCAAACGGGTCGAAAGAATATACACACAAAAGATGCAAGTTTCTTCGATCATTGTGACATTCGTGACGTTAAATTGTATTTAAATTCTCAAACATACCCTTACGTTAACCTTAATATTGATTTCGAACGAAACCAATATTCACTGTTGTATGATATGTATGCTCAATTTCAAAGCTCTTACTTTGACAAGAACAGGTGTAAACCATTATTGTCAAAAAAGGAATTCAAGGAAATGGCTCCACTTGTTGTATTAGATTGTTCCAAACAAAATGAAACATTAAAAACAGGACCTGTAGACATACGTATAGAATTTGAATCAGAAAAACAATTTCCTCTGCAAACATCTGCTTATTGTTTAATCATACACGATAGAATAATTGAGTACAATCCAATCAGCAGCGCAGTACGCAAATTGTTGTAAAGTAGAGTGGTTGTGTGTTATTTTATATTAAATCAAAATGGAAATATTCAATTTATGTGAGAAAGACATTGAAAAAATACCTATAGATATATTAATCAAACGTTATGGTCACTACATTCATTTATTGTATCATAATGATCGACTACCCAAATCAGTGTTGGATAATGATGATGTGAAGCCTTATTATACTCCTTGCACTATTCATTCTTACGGTGATAATACATCAAACGATCAAGATGAACTCGATAGTCCACTTTTCATGCAAGCGTATTGTAAATTGTGTACGAAGAAAAAAGTATTCAAAACCGATTGATAATTTTTATTTTCTAATTTTGTTAACAATTACCTAATAAATTTTTTACCCATATTTTATGTTTTTTATTTTATATACATAAACTATATACAAATGATTTCTTATTCAGTTTGCTACATCATGAGGTTCATAAAGCAACAAACCGTATTACCTGTAGAGAACCTTGATAATCTTATTGTACCTACCACATCAGAAAAAAACCGTCGACATGGTAAACTATTACCTAATAGCATAAGATCGATTTTTTGCGGTCCCTCCAACTGTGGGAAAACAAATGCTTTGTTAGCGATTATTACACACATGAATGGATTAAGATTTTCGAATATTTACATTTATTCAAAATCCATACATCAATTAAAATACGAACTTCTTAAGAAAGTAATTGCTACTGTTAGTGATATTGGTTACTATATTTTTCAAGAAAATGATGAAATAGTGAAACCTAAAGATATTCTCCCTGGTTCCATCATTATTTTTGATGATATTGTTTGTGAAAAACAGAATAATGTAAAGGAATACTTTTGCATGGGGAGACATCAAGATGTTGATTGTTTTTATCTTTCACAAACTTACTGTTGTGTTCCTAAGCATTTGATTCGTGACAATACTAATTTATTAGTAATATTTAAACAAGATGATTTAAATTTAAAACACATTTACGATGAGCATGTAAATAGTGACATGACTTTTAAAGAATTTAAGAAACTATGTTTTAAATGTTGGAACGTAAAATATAGCTTTGTTGTCATTGATAAGGAGAGTTCTTTAGAAAACGGTCGATATAGGAAAGGGTTTGACACCTTTATAAATATAAAGAGTCCACATTAGTTATAACCAGTTGCAGTTTGTCGTACTAAACACAAACACCATGGAAGTTCAAAGTATTAAAAAACAACAGGACACTTTACGTAAAATCAGAAAGCTTGGCAATGTGATAAGAAAAAAGCATAAATTATTGAAATTGCATAGAAAAAACACAGAAAACACTTTAAACGAAGTCTTTAGACCTTTGACTACTTCTTTAAAGAAAATTAGTGTCACTACACCGAATATTGCACCTAAGAAGGAAGAAGAGCATAAAGAAAATAATAAATATGATGAGCACTATGTAACACATAAAAAAGAAACAGAATCCATGAATACAACTTCAAAAGATGAAAAAACTACTAATATCGATGGTGATGATGATGATTCATTCTTTGACGTAGAAGAACATGAAGAAGAAGAAGAAAACGATTCTTTACAAAAACCAAATCACAGTATTTTATCATATTTATCTTTATTAAAATCTAAAAATCATAAAGATTTAGATCAAATTTATGGTGTGAGACAATTAAAGGGAAAACGCTTAATGTTAGGAAATACACCTATCTATTTTGAAAAAGACAAAATTCTAATAGCAAACAAAAATTATCCCGCTACAGTTGGTTTATTAGAATTGATTTTCAAAAAAGTACCTAACAATAATGCTATAATAGATAGTGATATTGAAAATTACGCAGAAATCATTACAGCTACTAATGCGCATCGTAAACATTTTAAAGATGATGGTGCTCTCCGTATAAACAATACCCCAAAATATATTAACATAATTTCGAGGTTCGCTAATGAAAAGATAGGTAGTGGGGTTTCTAACAATAATACCTTATTACCCACCAATATGTCAACTCCTAGAGTTGGTTTGAATTTCAATTATGTGTATTGGGATAATCCTAATGAGTTGGTAGATCGTTTACGACTTCTATTAGCATCAAGAGCGGCTAGCGGTTATGTCACCCATTCCAATGAAATAATTTCAATCCTAGAGGAATTGCGTGAAGCTAACATTATTTATTAACAAGATTTATCAACTATTTAATCATTCTCTCGAAGTATCTTGAGGAAGTACAATGAGTGTAGACGTATTTGGACGTCAATTATCTAAATCTTCAACAGGACGCCGTGGACCACAAGGAGAAGGATTTAAAATTAATATTGAGGGGAATTATGATATTGAAAATAAACGATTGTGCAATGTGGGAGATGCTTTAGGAGACAGTGATGGTGTATCTTTAAAAATTGTGACAGGATTATTGTCCAATGAAATAAATATTATAAGACGTGAATATAATGAAAGATTTGATCAGTTGACTATCGATAATAATGAAATGAAACAAATATACTATTATTTAAAAACTCACTTAGACACAGTAAAAGAGAATTTAGAAAAAGACATTACCATCAATCATAACCTTTCTAAAACACATTCTAATACATTAACAAACATAGATCAAAGATTAACAGCATTGGAAAATACAAATAAATTATGAATAACTCCTACAAGACTTTAATTGCTGAAGAATTACATCGTGCTGCTCGTAGAAATTATCAACGACGTCACGTTGATATACGGGGATTAGATGAGACATGGCAAGCTGATATTGTTGATATGCAATCATATGCTTCTGTAAACGATAATTATAAATACATTCTAACGGTAATCGATAATTTTTCAAAATTTGGTTGGGCTGTGCCTTTAAAAACAAAAAATAGTAATAATGTTACCCAAGCAATGTTATCAATATTTACTACATCTGGTAGAATACCAAAAAATCTTCAAGTTGATAATGGTACCGAATTCTACAATTCTTTATTCAAAACACTTATGAATAGATATTCCATCAATATGTATTCTACTTATAGTAATTTAAAGGCTTCAATCTGTGAACGTTTTAATCGAACCTTAAAAAACAAAATGTGGAAGCGATTTACAGCGAGAGGTAGTTATCGATGGATAGATATTTTAAATGAATTATTAGATTCCTACAACAACAGTACACATAGAACTATAGCACTGAAACCAATAAATGTAAATAGATCGAATGAGAAATCAATATTAAGAAATATTTATAATAACAACGATAAGATGATGTTTAAAAAGTCTCAAAAATTAAAAATAGGCGATAAAGTGAGAATAAGTAAATATAAACATGTTTTTGAAAAAGGTTATACACCTAACTGGACTACTGAAATTTTTACTATAACCAAAGTTAATAATACTAGACCTGTTACTTATCAACTAAAAGATTATTTAAATTCACCAGTTCAAGGTTGCTTTTACAAAGAAGAGCTTTCAAAAACGAAATATCCTGATATTTATCTAATTGAAAGAGTTATAAAAAAAAGAGGAAATAAAATATTAGTAAAATGGTTGGGATTTGATGGTACACACAATTCATGGATAAATATAGATGATTTGTAAATTATACTTGTCTAAACTTGTTTCAACGCTGAAATTACGTAATTTTATTGCGAGAGTAGGTTAGTCATTCTGCTGGCTAGTCGCTCACGAGCACTTGAATAATCTACACGTATTCGAATATTTAAGAAATCTCAAACAATTATGGAACTTATTATGGATATACAATGTTTTGTAAATGGAAAAAATGAATTGATCGTGAAAGAACTAGCGGTTGCATCTGTTGAAGACAAAGAAGACAAAGAATATTGTATACTATTTAAACCACCATATCCTTGGTATAATTTGTCTGCAAAATGTCGATCCACGAATTCATGGCTAACAAGAAACTATCATGGTATTTCGTGGGACTCTGGAGAAATAGATTATACACAACTCAACACAATAATAAATAACCTAATAAAAGAAGCTACATGTATATATGTTAAAGGCTTACAAAAAAAAATATGGTTTGAAGACTATATCAAGCAACTCGAAGACAAACGAATTGTAAATATAGAAGACATAGGATGTCCACCTTTACGAGAACTTCGTACGGACGTTTATGGACATCATCAGGCTTGTCACAGATACATTAATCAAGTAAATATTAATTGTGCGTTACAAAATGTAATAGAAATTAAGAAATGGTATAATTCTTTTTATAAAAATGAAAAATAAACCTATTTTACATTCAATAATTTGTTTTATTTCTTGTAAACCTTCTCTACATAGTTTCAATTAATTATGTATTTTTTATTCGTAAATATCAAAATATGAATTATGTTTGTATTATAGTCAAGAAATGAAATGCGTTTGTAGGTTGATGGAGCATAAATTTTACACGTTTAGAAATTATCTGTCTAGTTCATTTGTCGTTTTTTTTTTTTTTTTTACTGAGATCGTGTTTTCCGAGAAAAATTATTGAGAACTCTGGTTCATTTAGCATTTGCAGAAAAACCGTTGTCCGTGAGAGCGAAGCGAGACTTTTAAAACGGACAACGGTTTTTGTAGTATATAATTGGGGAATCTGGATCACTTTGTATGGCTATAAAATTGGGGAGTCTGGCTCACTTTTTCGTTATTTGCTGAAAATCGTGGTCCGTGAGAGCGAAGCGAGACTTTTAAAACGGACAACGATTTTCTGCAAATAACGAAAAAGTGAGCCAGGAAAAATTATTGAGAACTCTGGTTCATTTAGCATTTGCAGAAAAACCGTTGTCCGTGAGAGCGAAGCGAGACTTTTAAAACGGACAACGGTTTTTGTAGTATATAATTGGGGAATCTGGATCACTTTGTATGGCTATAAAATTGGGGAGTCTGGCTCACTTTTTCGTTATTTGCTGAAAATCGTGGTCCGTGAGAGCGAAGCGAGACTTTTAAAACGGACAACGATTTTCTGCAAATAACGAAAAAGTGAGCCAGACTCCCCAATTTTATAGCCATACAAAGTGAGCCAGACTCCCCAATTATATACTACTCTTTCACGACGGAAAAAAATGTTTCAAGTTAGACACGAACTACGATTAGCTTCGGGGTGTTCGTTAAAACTAAACAAATTGGGACTCGTTGGTAGGTAATAACGGCGTTCACGTTTGACATATTTGATATATTAACTTGCTCTACATATCATCATATTAATATTACTTTTGAATATTTTAAAAATATATAGACATTAGTTACCATTTTTTAATTAATAATAATAATACCCGGGACATCCCACACAGCGATATTTAGTCCCAGAGTAAGCAAGTATTATGCTGTATTATGGGGTACTAGACAACTGGTATACATACTTAAATATCTTTGTTTATATAATATATACATATATAGATACTTTACCACCCGGACACGGAACAAATATACATGTTCATGCACACAAATATTTGTCCCGGGCGGGAATCAAACCCGCGACCCTTGGCACTCGCCCAATCGGTCAGTCGAATTGCAACTTGGTCGCATGGTTTTCATAATACATACAATTTATTACGAAGGTAAGCTAATAAGTAAACTACGTAACTACGAAAGAAAAGAATACCATAGACATATTTTTTGTTAAGTAGTGTCCTGAGAGGGAAACACAATACATTTCTCAAAAAGTGACATTAACCCATTAAACAAATAAAATAAATATTCCTTTGGTTTGTAGTCAAATTGCTAGTTTACTGCATTATCTTATTATCTGTTAAAAATCATCATCTCCTTAAATCTTTCTAGAAGAACCTAAACAAGAAATAATCGCAAGGTCTGGACTGTAGGCTGGGTGGTCAATTTTCAGAAAGCAGTTTTTGCTCATGGCTTGCTCTGTCGCTTGAACAGTATGCACAAATATTTTGCATTATCATGTAAAATCAATACATCTCTACTGAGTTTTCCTTTCCTTTTTTTCTTAGTTGACTGACGTAGTTGATCTAATAGATTAGCATAATATCAGATATACATCGCAGTTTTTTTTTTCATTTGGCCAATAATCTACTAGTAATATCCCTTCAACATTCTAGAATATAGTTGCCGATGGACAAATCTGAAACTTCCGAGGAGGCCTCTTATCCTTAAATTTTCACTGTAATGATTTTTGTTTACTTCCGGGATCCTATTGTCCGTTCTAGACTTTATGACAAGTTATTATTCCAGAAATAATTTCTATCAATTTACTTATATCTAAAAACGCCTCACAACATTTCATTCGTCGCTCCATATCAGAGTCAACATTTTAAGGGACCCAGCGCGCACTAATCTTGAAAATGCCTAAATATCGATGAATCATTTCGTTTACGCGTTTCTTACTAATGCCCATGTCGTATGTATGATTCGCCAGTCTTCTAAAATTAATTTCTTCGCTTTTACCACATTTTCGTCAGTAACGGCCGAAACGCCTCGCCCACTACGAGGGTGATCTTCGAGTCTAGCGGCCTTGTTTAAACTGCTTTGACCAAAACATTATGATGGGATCAGTAGGGTAAAAATCACCGAACACGTTCAACATAGATGTCTGATTTGCGATGACATATTTCCCTTTTCAAGAAAACAAAACAAAACAACAATAAAGTTTTAAGTTCTGAATTCAAATTGTGATAAACATGAATTGATGGACATGGATATTGGCATTCGTTTGTATTCGGAAATGCTATTATTGCCGGGTACTGTACAAGTAAGAAGGATTTCGATTGTCATTTTTTTTTTAAATTACCATGAAAATTTTAAAAAATTACAAACTTTTGATGCCGCGTGTCCAGCTAGACGACATTCGGCGTATCACTTATCCTTATTGGTTGAACATCAGCAAGGATAATTTATAAACATCGTAGGATAAACGGTTTTTTGCCTACTACTTTTGTGATACATTGTTTTTATATTAATTTCTTTCTTACTGTTTTGCTCTAAAAAATAAGCAGCAACTTGATTATATAATTTGTTAAATGCAAGAAGTTTTGTGATATCTGGTTGGTGGTTACATTATTATTAATTTAAATTTTCATGTATATTTTTTTAAACATTAATTAGAGGTTATTAATATAATAGTCAATATACTATGGTTGATGATAGACTATCGACTAACAAATAATAAAAAAAATGAATAGAAAAATTATTAAAAAATTGTAATAACGTCGATTTAAAAAAGAGTCCTGCTTACACTCTGTCATGCCGCACCTATACATCGGCCATCGAGAGTTTGCGTTCCTGACACATGGGATTTATAGTTAATCATCATGTTTGTTGTGAGTTGACATAATAATATAATTATTAATTTAATTTTGTGTTCTTCGCGCATGTAAACGATAATAATATAATATTTGAAAACGGGAATCGTCCGACAACAGTACAACCATTAACAGTACAACCTTCACATCAACCATCCGATTACGACCTGTCAGGAACTCAAACTCTCGACGGCTGATGTATAACGTCTAGTGCGAGCGGATTGTAGGTGAGCCTACTTTGCATATTGACAGTTAATAATCAGATGTAGTGGAATGTGTCACTTTATTGCGCTGTTTTTTTTTAGAATTTATTCTCTAATTTGATGAAATATCATCTATTTAATAATGCCATATTGTTTAAGCCGACGCACATGATAAGCGAAAAGTGAAGGAGTGATAACTAGGGTTCAGATTGAGAAAAATAAGTAAATAGGCATGAAATCATAGTGACGTGCGGATTTTATAAAAATGGATATTTGTGGATGTATTTTGCTGTAAACTGCTTTTAGCAAAATAAAAATGTAGAGAATTTGGAGCGTGTTTGACACAGCGTTAAACAGAATTCGCGGTGTAACAATACGTTATATAAAAATATTATGTCTATACTGCCAAAATACCTAAAGGCTTTGTAATACTCGTATCGCGACTAAAGAATATTAAGGATGATCCGAGCGGCCTAAGATAATATTATGAGAGTCGGTTTCACACTGCTACTCGACAATGATGACATAAAGCTTATCTTTTCGGCTTGTAGCAAATTTTTCCGGCTGTTGTAATACTAAATTTGAAATGTAAAAAACGAAGTCAGTTTATTTTTCATTGTTTAAATCTGTTATTAGAGTATAGGTAAGCTAAGTGAAGGCAAAGTGGGGTCCAAAAATTACTAATTAGCCGATTAAAATAAACTTTTTAAATATCTATATAATAGATGTAATATTAGAAATCCGCGGGCAAAGTGGGAGAGAGCTTCGGCTTTCCCCGCAAACTTCTAAAGAAAAATGAACCTTTAAAATAAATGTAATTAATTTGCAAGTGAATAGAAATAAATAACAACTAAAAGTTCGAGTCAGACCTAATCTCCATACGTAAAGCGACCTTTCACAAACACGACAGAAGAGGCAGTGTCGCCTGACACAACCGTATTCAAGAGGGTCAATAACCGATTTCGACTCACCGATATATTGTTGCCGTCAACGAATTTTAGCCGAAACGATTTGATACCCATAATAGAATTAATAGCTAGAGGTCGATCAACGCTTTAAGTGAACGTTCAACGCTAACACAAGCGCTATAGATCGTTTGGTACCCGAAGCAGCAACACATAAAGTCTGGCACAGTCTAAGCCATAAAATGCACTGACAGCGTCTGGACCAACGGCAGGCAGCCACCAGACACGTTACAAAATGACCGTAAATCTACTTTATTGGGAGACAGCTCGATATTACTTTATTTTCTTTATTTAGCCTCTGAAATAAACCAGTTTTGAGATTAGAATTATAGCTAAAGACCATTGCGTCGTGACTGAGAATCGATTAATCTTCAAAATCAAAAACGGATTTAATCGTAAAATTAAAAGTAAATCTATAGCGTTTGTGTTAGTTTTATCAATTGTTATAAAAGAAATTATACTACCTTAACGCTTTATTCTAAAAGAAATACGAGGCGCAGAGAAAATTTATAATCTGCATGCTCAAAGAAGTGTATACACCTAGTAGTACATTTAAGAGATCAATAAATTAGAAGTATGAATTTCTTATAATTTAATTTAAAATCGGAAATTTTTAAATTAAGACTAGATAACAAAATAAATCAACTGTGTGAATATTTTCCATTTCCCGTGGGAATAAAAAGGCTTAGGATTTTCGTTTCGATTTTCGTGTAAACTATAAATGAAGCTCTATATCCATTTTATTAATTTCACCAACGCACGCGAGAAAAGTTTAGTTTTTTATTTTCCAAATTGTTCTCAAAATGAGACTTAAAGTTAAAATTCGTTTATTTACGCTATACGTCCGTTATTGGGTCGTTATATCTACCAAATTTCAACTTCGGAGATTCGTAGTAGGTTCGAAGGAAATAGGCTATTTCAAACGAATAGACAAGCAGGCATAGTTGATCTTATAAAGGTTTCTTTATTCATCTCGGACGTACGGAACCCTAAAAAAACCGAGTCTTTCCATTCCTAGTTAAGAAAAAAATTACATTGCCGTTGTCAAGTTGTCGCGACTTTAATGATACTCCTCAGTTCTGTTATCCATTTCTTTGAAAGCTTCAATGTTACAACTTGATTTATCTTGACCAGTTTATAGTGAACTTTATGCTTATCAGACACGTGTTCGACAAGTAGCTAGGGAAGCGAACATAAACTAGCAGAGGATATATAAGCGGAGAGGGCGGCTTAGAGGGTCGCTCGTAAAACGCACAGACATCGCGCCAACCGACACCGTGTCCTTACACGAGCAGTTTATTAGCGCACTCAACATCTGGGACGCAATACGGCGAATGTACACCTCCGTGGCCCACGAGTTTATCACTGTCGTCTCACGTCGGGAGTAAAAATACGGGCAATATCATATCAACGTAAAACAAATTCGACATACCGGGATGACCCACACCATAAAATACGAGGCGGGTAAGGGTAATTTATGGTTCCTGTTGTATCATCGTGACGTAAGGAACTATAACTACAAGTCAACTTAATTATGGTTTTACAAATGTAAAGTTATTTCCTCGTATTTTAAGAAGTGGGTCATCCGTTGCGTTATTGATGTTGAAATCGTCATAATAATTAAAGAACACTTTTCTCGTGGTATGTTTTTGTCTGGCTGTTTGGTTGTAGTTCGAGTACCTACTGCCGAAATTATATCTTGAAGTTAGATATTTTTTTGCTATATTTCGTTATATATACCGGGTGCTCGGCTGAACCTAGTCCAAACTTATAGCGCATGTAAAGCTTACCGAACTAAACAAAAAGGTTCAAATAAGCAGTGGCGCAAACTAACGGTTATCGTGAAAAACATGTTTAAAGTTGAACTACGTTCAGCTTAACAGCACATATCACATAACACGTGGCATCCGACAAGGTCTGAACGAAACACGTTAGTCAATTGGCATTCCTGTCGCCGAGTGCCTGTCAGCTTCCAGTCAACGCACCAGCTGGCATGGCAACCGCTGGTAAAATCTAAACCAGCTTTTATCGAACTAAAAAAAGCGAACAGATAGAGCAAACTAACGGTTAACGAGAAAAATACGTATAACATTTAATTTATTTCATTTTATATTGCAATGTTTTTTTTTCTACTTTTGGTTTAGTTCGGTAAGTTCTACCCATAGATATACCTTTATGGTTCTACCTATATGCACTATAAGTTTGGACTACGTTCAGCCGAACACCAGGTGTATGAGCTTATAGCAGTGAACAAAATATTTATGTAGTTGAACTAAGCTAAATAAATGAAGCGGAAATGTTTGTATTTACGAAGTCGGTTATTACACTAGTTAGAGACGTTATTCCAAGTTAATTAGGCTTATTTGAAGCAATTTCTGTAAGTGCTTATAAATAACTCTGGCTATACTCGTATTTGACATTTGACAACCTTGCGTCTGAATTCTGTCGCGAGGATTGTTTACAGATTTTAAATGGACTGACTTCACAGGCTAGTGCACGGTGCAATATTGCCTTCTCTGTCCAACAGGACATTTTAAACATTCATAACTTTGTTTATAATGATTTCCCTTTTGAAATTATTTCGCTGTTATGTATGTTATAATATTTAGAAAACTCTGTCATATAAAACAATTTAAAAAAAAAGTCAACAAACCTATTGCGTATATCTCAAAATCGTGTAAACGCGTCTTGTTGAAAACAATTTCGTTGAAAGTGTTCGTCATTAACTGCTACTTTCTTAAATTTTCCCAGATTATTGACTACCACAGTTGAAAAGTTAGAGAGAGGGAATATTCACATAGCATTTTCAAGATCTGTCTAATGATAACTAACACGGTACAGTGCGCAAAAAATAAATGTTTCCTTCCCATAGTTCAGTATATGGACAGCCAGCCGTAAATAAATTAATTTAGTTGTCACAATTTCTCTATAAAATTGTATGGCAGTTAATACATGACATTTAACTGTGAATTACATTAGAACTGATGAAAAGATGGTGGAGATATAAGCTATAATATTTCGGTAATTTTTTGTCATCTATTATTTACCACAGTAACACACGGCAGTTTAATATACCATTTTAGTACTAACATATAAATAAATAAACATATTAATAAAATCATTAAAATTACTAAAAGTGTTTTATATACACGTGCGTACTCCTTGAGCATTAAAAAAAAGTTATGAACTTTTTTCTTTATATGCATTTCGGACATCAAAATTAAAATCC
The DNA here is from genome assembly GCA_949709985.1 of Luffia ferchaultella. NCBI lineage: Eukaryota > Metazoa > Arthropoda > Insecta > Lepidoptera > Psychidae > Luffia > Luffia ferchaultella. Next base: position 9,288,167 of record OX453246.1, on the reverse strand, counting down.
TATGATCAATATTTATATGAAGCTGTAATTTTAATTGACATTTTTTTCTTACTGAAAAGAAACGTTTAATAATATTGAAAGAAGACAATATCGATACAATATAGCCACTGTATAAGCCCCAACACGTAAGTACGTAAACACCGAACAGAATGTTCTTGAGCTTACGGGCTCATTCAGGGAGATAGGGACCGGACAGGGTTTTTCAAAACGCTGACAGGATATACGCTCATACGATCCCATTTTATGAGACCTTATTTGTCGTCGCCTAAACTATTCTATGTTCAGCGTTTTAGAAGTGGTACAAGTATAAAAATTATATAATTATGTAACAAAAAACGGACCAAATGTGTGTCAGATACTTAGAATGCCGTAGCATGTACTACAAGCAATCACTTTCACATAAAATTAAGTTTGTTGGTCTAAAAGTTGGTTGGATATCTCAGAAAATGAGCAAAAATTGACGTCAATTCAAATCCACGTAAAACGAACATGTTAATTATAGGCGTCTAATGAAATGTAATTAAGATTTTAAATATTTGATGTAACATGAAAATTGAAAAACCACCGAGGGAAAGCTTTTCTCACTACTATTTCCCAAAAAAAATTGTATTGTGTTTGCTTTATGCCAGTCCGGTATCCTATGAATATAATTTACGTTCAGGTACTTCTGAACATTCTATATAGACATAATATCATCAAAACAGTTTATGATGATTGTAGTAAAAATTGCTTCTAAAAAATTAAGTCGTCATTAAAAAAGTAGTGTGTTTGAAAGTCATAAAAAGAATTAATCCTAGATTAACTAGCTGGAAACATTACAATGAGAGAAATCCTTCGTACAGACGAACGTATATTTCCGAAATATACTGTCAACGTATACTTTACACTTAAATACGTACAATATAACATTAATACTGATACATCAAAAGTACACCGACAAACTAGTCCCGCCGCATGATGTAATATACTGTGCTACGCTAAATCAAGTAATACCACGATTTAAGTATACAAATATCCTTTTTTCATGCTGAAATTTTTCTCTGTGTATGTCTCTTAGATTTATTTTATGACAATTATGACAACTCCAACATGTACTGGCTATGCAGTCAGTACCACCAGTACCGTACTGGTTTACCACCGCGCCGTAGCATACAGCCTTAGAAGAATAACGCATAGAGAAAACGTCGCAATACATAGTCAAAAAATTTACTGGCCAACTTTGACGGACTAGTGTGTGTGATGTTACGTTCTTACACTCCGGAACGTCAGTCTAACCGTCTATGTGTGCGTGCGTACCAAGTAGTAAAAATTTTCTAATATTCGGTTTATAATTTAATAACTAATAAATTATTTTCTAATCATTAGTGGTAAAAAATAATATAATCTATACTAATTTTAATATATAAAGCTGGAGAGTTTGTTTCTTGTTTGAACGCGCTGATCTCTGGAACTGCCTGTCGGATTTGAAAAATTCTTTTTGTATTTGATAGCCCGAATTTTGGGGAAGGTTTATATATAAAATCGTAGTCTGTCCGTCTGTTTCAGCTAATTTCTAAAACGGCTAAACCGAGTTCAATGAAACTTCACACATATGAAAAGGAAGAGGTCAAAACTTACATACGCTACTTTCTTTCTGTCTGTACGTCTGTCTATTAGAACTAATCTCCAAAATGGCTAAACAGAATTAGATAAAACTTAACATATATGAAAAAGAGGTGATCAAAAATGAGATACGCTACTTTTTGTCTGTATGTACGTCTGTCAGTCTATTCGAGCTAATCTCCAAAACGGCTGAACATATTTTAATAAAACTTCACAAGCATGAAAAGGAGGTGGTCAAAAATTACATACACTACTTTGTTGCTTTCAAAATCGATATCCAAAAGTCCTGTAGATTCCGATCACGAGTTTGTGATCAAAATTGAAAAAAAGTTACCGCAATTTTGAACTTTTTAATTACTGGACCGATTGCTTACAAAATCGATATCTAAGGGTTCACGTGGACTCCGAATACATATCTGTGATCAAAATTGAAAAAAGTAGCCGCCATTTTGAACTTTGCTCATCAATATACGCATCTCTGACTAACTTTAGGGGTCTGATTTAATTTAACAGCGATTTAGAAATCCAAAGTAGCGGTATCGATCATAATGGCAAAATGGTCATTAAGCTCGCTTTCGACTAACTTTAAAGTTCTAAATTAAAATTTAATAGTGGTTTCGAAATTCAAGATGGCGCTATCAATTTGATGGATCACGCGTTTGATCGTTTGCTAAAACACGAAGTCTAAGAACGAAAACGATAGTTCTATGACAAGAGTTTAAAAAATATGAGCTTTTGTAAAATTTGGTCATGAAATCACATGATCTCGCTAAAACACGAAGTTTGAGTACAAACACGATAAGTCTGCGACAAGTGATTTACAAAATAATGTGCTTTTCAAAATTTGACACAGGGTTACTAAAACATGAAGTTTGAGCACAAACACAACAGGTCTGAGACTAGTAATTTCAAAAATATGTGCTTTTTAAAATTTGATGACGGGGTCACATAGATCTTGCTTAAACATGAAGTTTTAGAGTACAACAGTCTGCGACTAGTACTTAATATAAAAAATTTGCTTTTCAAAATTTGGTCATGGGGTCACATAGATCTTGCTAAAACATGAAGGTTGAGTACAGACACGATAGGTCTGTGACTAGTGATTTCAAAAATATGTGCTTTTCAAAATTTGATGACGGGGTCACATAGATCTTGCTAAAACATGAAGGTTGAGTACAGACACGATAGGTCTGTGACTAGTGATTTCAAAAATATGTGCTTTTCAAAATTTGGTCACGTGATCACATAGATCATGTTAGAATAATTAATTTTAGTACTGAAATAAAATTTTGTTTCCTACTTTCGGAACTACGAATATAAATGTTGTACATTAATTTTTAATTTTTTTAAATAATATTAATTAAGAAAAATATTTTGTGATATTGGCCCTGACGACGTTGGTATTATCTGGGATATGAAAGGCATCATCCTACTATTTATGGTATTTCTTCTATGGTAGAAGTGATCTCGAATCACTAAAGTTAGATTATGCTAGATTTCTCGTCAACTTCCATTCGATGATTCCAAGGTTAAAAGTCAGAAGCACCTAGCAATACAACCTCTGATTACTGGGTAGTATAAAATATAATAAAAAAATATTTTTGCATTCATTTTTACTCTACCTTCAAGGAAATTTTGGATTTGAATACTAGCAACACTTAGTGTAGGTCTATGGATTCAGGGCTGAATGGTGCTGGAACCCAGGATCGTTGCTAAGTTTAAATACTAATCAAACATGGTGTAGGTGTTAAATTAAAGTTAAGTTATTTTGAAAACATCGCGTGATATTAATATGTATTGAATTTTGAAAACTTTGAACTCAATGAAGGTAAGTGACTATATTTTATATATTTATATTGCTTTCATAATTCCATCCAGAGTCTATCTCATATTTTTCGTTTAATATAGTGGAGTTATGCACAACGTTCGGGGAACAGTTAGGCTACTTATAAATCTATGTCGTGTGATGTCGACTATCAATCCAGACATATATTACTACATCCATGCATACAGCATAGCACGTAAATTTTTTTAGGTAGCCCTATTTTTATTTTTATCAATTTTATCCTTTTCCGCTAAGAGATTCTGCAATTCGATCCTTTACTTATAACAAAGACGATGCCGAGTGTAAGAGTAAACTTCGGCGCTTGTTTACTTTTATGTGTATTTTTGTATTAGCAATATTTGTTTACTCTTACTAAAATTTTATATTTGCTGATGCACATTCATCACTACATAGTATAAAACAAAGTCGCTTTCTCTGTCCCTATGTCCCTTTGTATGCTTAAATCTTTAAAACTACGCAACGGAATTGGATGCGGGTTTTTTTCATAGATAGAGTGTTTCAAGAGGAAGGTTTATATGTATATAACATGCATAATATAGTAGAGAAACACTAATCATTTTAGAGGTTTCTAATGTGATGTCGCAAATAAAAAAAATTTTTGCAAACGCTAGCTGAACCCTACGAGATAGATCAAAATAATGTACTACAGTTTTGCACACCTTAAAAAGGACTACAAAAAAGTTCTGTATGGTATATGTCTATCTCTTAGGGATAAGTCACAATAACCATTTTTGATCCTTTCCTTTTTACCAAAAATTAATGGCTTATCCGGGGGGCCGGCGGCGCGTGCAATGCCGGGGCGGGTCGCTATTAATTAATATTTTGTGTAAATTGATTGAAATATGACGATGATTGTTGAAATCTTACGCTGGATAAAGTCAAGCCGACTGGAAGCAAGATCGGCATAATTAGCTCTGCTACCCGTGCGAAGTCGGGGCGGGTCGCTAGTATACATATATATGACTAACTAATATACTTATAAGTAAAACGGGTGTTTGACTAAACGTAGTCCAAACTTATGGAGCATGTGGAGCTTACCGAAATAAACAAAAAGTATCAAGGGAGCAGACGGCGCAAACAAACGGTTACCGAGAAAAACATGTTTAATGTTTCATTTTTTTACATCTCATTTTAGAACTTTTTTTAAACTCTATAAAATTGGCCTACGCTCAGCCGAACAACAGGTATATGTACGTATTGTTAAGAGGTATTATTACTTAACAATACGCATATTATATACTTAAAATCGGGCGAGCGAGCTTCGCTCAGTATTTATTTTGTTAGGGTCGTGTTTTTTTGGAAACTATATTTAGACACGAATCACATACTGATTAAATATGAATATTTTTCGATTTTACATGAGCTGGTTATTTAAATAAAAAATAATGAGTGCAGTCATATAGCGCCATTTCACAAAATTTCGAGGTAACAATACAAGTACCACAAAAATTTACGAGATGGTGCTACATTAGTAATAAAAAAAATTTGTTTGCGTACGATTGCGTTTTTACATGAAATACAACTATTTAAATACATAAACTTAAAAAGTAAAACCTAATTAAATACAAAATTTCATCCAAATCGTTAGAGCCAATTATATGTATACATGAATTGTTCGTTTAGTAGTATAAGATAATTAGTATAGATACTTACAACCAATAACAGTATGGCTGTCATCTGAAATTGTGGGTTCTAAATAGCTATATTATATACCTACCTATATCAAGGCAGACAACTTTCTCAAATCACGTATCGTATATAATACTGGCAATTGATAGCATTTATATTCTCTCCTTTCAGTTCGACAGGGTAATAAATATACTGCAACAATAGGAACAGATATAGGGCCCAAATATGCTGCAATGCGACTGTGTATTGTTAACAAATATGTCCTGACAAGTGTGAAGTCCTCCGAGAGTGAATGAGGAGATTTAAATCATTGTTTTCCCTCAAGTGATTCTTGTAGCAAATCGATGACACGTATCGTAGTAAATCACAAAGTATTTATATTTAGTGGAATATTGATAATTATATCCGTAATTAACAGAGATACATTTTAAAATTATTTTTGATAAAATGTAATGTGTAATTCAGTATAAATTATGTATTTAGTTTAAACAAATATATTTTGCATTTATGTCAATAAATACTACATTTTAATATTTTGTGCATTGTTGAGTCATAATTTTTCTGCTTAACTATGTCACAGTATAAATATTTATAGTTCTACGAGCGCAGACATAAGACACCCTGTCAATGAAGCACTGCAATAGTGGCCGCGTAAGTATTTATGAGGAGAACTTCGCAGTGTATTGGCGGTCGGTAAACTTACCTACTATTGTATGAGTGCGTGCAAGTTGACGCGTGCTAGCTTCATAATGTAAATATTCTTATATATTAGTAATGTACAACAGTCAATTGACTTACTAGGGGTGCATCGATAGTTAGTTCGCTATCTATGTCTAGGTGTTCTTAAGTTTATGTCAACGAGTAATATTTTATCTTCATAGAAACAACCAAGAAGAAGAAAACAGTTTGGAAAAATGAACGAGCGTCGTCGCCGGCGCCGACATAATGCGACACCGTCGTCAATGAGTGACTGTTACTGCGTCAAATTAAAAAGATTATTTTGTAAAAACAACTTTTAATGTTTATATATAGGTGAGTAAATTGATTTCTTGTTTTTGGGCAATTGAAATACCTAGGAACTAAGGTACATTACTCTACTTAAGAATCGTAAAAAGTATTGTTTTCTGGTCCACGAGAATCATGAAAGCGCCGCTGATCCCGGTTTTTTACTTTTTTTGAGTGGATTTTAAATGGAATACGGGAAAGTGAATTGTAAAAGGGAAACAAAACATCAATTACGCGTCGAAGCGCGAACCGAGCGGCCCGGTCGTGATTAAAAAATTGCGCTCCGGGGACCTGTCAATCGGCGTTGTTCCGGCGAAACGAAACGTTTAATTTTGCGGACGAATATTATCCTCGAAGCTGGATCCACAGTTTCAAAGGCGGGGCCGGACACATCGTCCGACGCTAAAACGGTTTGTATCGAAATTGAAAACGCGTTTCCCATAATTGAACATAGCTTTAAAAATGTATCCATGTTTAAAATATTGTAACGTAGGTACGCTGCAGCGGTTATTTAATGCCATAAACACCTCTTTATACATGTTTACACTAACTGGATTACTTGTTTTCGCTTTTTGAGAGAATTTCGATATCACTCGGTTCACAGGGGTTGTTTCGTGTTCCCATGTCAGATAGATACTGCTAGCGAGCGCTACGCGCACTGATTATAATCTCTCGACAGAGCGAACGGTAATTTACAACTTTTTAGTAACAACATTACCAGGAGCTAAATATCTGTAAATATGAAGCGAACGTGTACCAAAATCGACTAAACAAGTTGTTCATGCGTGCTGCTGTCAAATTCCTTACTCTATAAATTATTACCGAAAAAATACGAAGACAAACATTTCAGGTTTGAATTTCGAATTCAGTATGAGTAAAGTTTTATTGGATTTTTTTTAAAATTACAATACCATGTTAAGCAATCAATTTTAATGTTTTTGTTTTAATAACTTTTAAATATGTATACAGTCTCAAGTCCGTGGCCGGGAAATAACTAACTTTCTGGACTTACATCTAGGTAGGTATGCTGTAATTGTTTTTGCATTCTTTTTGTCATTGGAAATGACTTTCAGTTCGTTGGAGTATAGGGGGTCATTTGGGAGTTTTGTAAGACAGGCAGATTGCACGAAGAGTTTTCGAGATATCGGGATGAACTTTGTGTCAAAAGACGCAGCTTGGCAAGCTTTACAAGATGGCAAAAGACAATTTGGAAAAAGTTCAAAACCAAAAAAAAATATCGGCAAAAAACTAAAAAAATCACAATTTTTTTCCCCGATTTTCATTTTGGGAGTCCGATATCTCGAGAACTAGGTCCGAATAAGAAAAAAATAAAATAACGGCTCGGGGTAATTAGACGGGGGATCGATTGAGACTAAAATTGTTAGAATCGGACAACCGGAAGTAGTGGTTAAGGGTGCCCTTAGTTGGAAGTCGGATATGCGTCGGTGTTACATTTCGTACTAATTCGGTTTGTTCGATCGAAATGTCGTATAAAATGTTATATTTTGAAGTTTTAAGCTTATTCAGATACAGTCGTGTTATTTTTTTTTTTTTTTGCAAAAAAAATTTATTTCCAAAAATATGTGTGTTTACTTTATTCCGTCAGGTTCATTTACAATGTCGTAAGAAGCTCGTGCGAAAGCAGGAGATCGGTTGATTTTTTAATATAATAATTTAGAAATAAAGTTTAAAATGTTTTTCTGTAAATTCTAAATAACCACTCGAAACTTATGTGTGTATTTTGCAAATTATGAAATGTACTTTTTGAGAAATATGTAAATATATTTAAAACTCAAGATTAGATCAGCCTTAGCAGTAGATTTTAAACTTATCTTGATATAGGTGTTGTTAACAACACCTATGTTATAGCGTGAGTTGTCTTCAAAAACAGTGTAACGACTGGGGGTAGGCGGCTTGGAAAACAAAAATCTTTCAATTAGTAATTTTTTTCAGTTACGTTAAAATGGCATTAATTATGTGCTAAATAAAAACATATAAAATAAACAACAAAAGTCCTTACATTCAGGATCTTCTTTGACTTTCCACAGTGCACAACAATGGTCGCGCATCAGTTTCTCGTTTGTAAAAGTATTGTTCCAGGGCTGGTACACTATAGGGCCATGTGAATATAAAATTCCAGAGGCGGTTTGACTTCGGAGTCGTATTATTTTAGCATATCAAGGATAGGTATGATATTGGATTAGAAATATTGAACGTTTTATTACCTTAAAACTTTATAGTTTAATACATTATCATTTATTGCGGTATTTTCAAATAAGTATTGTTCAGAAGAGATTTAAAATAAATCGAGTGTATCTCGTAAATAATGCCGGTTTTATTGTAAACCTTTGTTCATTACGAGTAGGCACACAAAAAGTATTTTATGAATTTCCAAATACAGGTCCTGTACCCATATTATTTTTGTTCCCCATCCATCCCATCCATCCATCAGCAAATTCTTTGAGTTATTCGTAAAACTATTTTTTGGGTGTCAAAGGGAATAATCATGGATTCCACGAACAATGTCAAATATTTATTAACAGAAATAATAATAAAAAAAAAAAACACAAAACCAACTAGTTGTTCAAATTGTCAATATTAAGATATGCAAGTGTGAACCAATTATCGGTTTTTTCGGTTTCGGTCAGCATGAAACTATTGTACACAAAAGGTGTTATTTGGCTATGACCGAAATTAATTTCAATGACAAAACTGTTGACCCCAAGGTTTCAAGTTCTAATAAGCACAACTAATCATATATGAAGGCACGCATGGCACTGCCACGCTTCATAGTCTTGACCGTTTGCGACGTTATATTAATTTATTTACAAATTGAAATATAAATCGCAGTGAACTGAAAAACGTGCACTATGTGTAGGCCTCTCTAAATAAGCCCGCGTTGAGATCTAACAGTTTAAACCGCCAGAGCCTGGCAATACCTATTCACTTTACGATTTAGAAATAAATAAGACAAAAACACTATATTAATTAATAAAAAAAAACATATATCTACACTAGTGACTGCTCATGACTTCGTTCGAGTGGCTTCCATGGTTTCTACATTTTCTACAATTTCGAAAGTTTACTACACGAAAGAACCCTAAATATTTCCAGAATTAAAATAGACAGACAGATAAAAAGTATCCTATGTCACTTCCTTCAACTTCGTTTTTATATCTTTAAAAAACCCGTACCTACTCCCATGCTTTTCACCCCCCATTTCTTCCCTTTAAACTGTGAAAATCTAGAAACCCTGAATCACGTCTTTATTTATTTACGATGAGTAGCTACAGTTCCAATTTTCTAGTCACCTATACATTTAATTACACCGGTACTCCTACAGAAACTTTCACACCCTGTTTGCCTCTTTAAAATGTAAAGATCCAAAATCATTGAAACACGAGATGAGTATAGAAAGTTCAAATTTTCAAGTTCCTACTTTAAAAAAAATATCCCCCATTACCCCCCCCCCCTTACCCTTTAAAATCATACATAGTCTATAATCTGTGCAATCACATATCCTAAGTATAAACCAATTTTCATGAAGATCGGTCAAGCTGTTCTTGAGTTATAGATGGACATAGAAACAGATAGAAAAAAAGACAAGAAATAAAAAAATGGTAGAATTGAAGGCACTAAGTCGTAAAATGAATACTTATCACAAAATATTATAATAGGTTGTATGTACAGACAGAGCCAATAGATTCATATAGTAGTATTTAGTATAGATAGTAATAGGTAGTCATGAATTTTATAATACAGAAATACACCAAAATATACGAATTCATACAGACGTTGTTACATCCAAACCCAGATTTCAGGTAATTTAGCGCTCGAGTTTAATTAATTAATTAATTAAATGGACATTATTATAGAATATTATGAATATATTGACATATTTTATTTCCCAAAAAGCATCGTATTCGTAGAGAAGGCATTATAATTATCATATTATTTAACTATTTAATTTAATTATGATCATACCGATTGGGGGAAAGGGTGTCACCCGAACAACGGCGGTGATGGAAGAATTTATTTGAAAGTTGTTCTTAAAGAGCTATTTTAATCGAAACACATACCTCTAAAAATCTAAACATGTAAGTAAAATATCCCATGGAAGTCCAAAATTAAAATCGACTAAACCACATATTGTTAGTGAACCTTCGAAAATCTCTTTGTAGTCGTACTATATTGAAATTGTTCTATTCCAGATCTACTCCAGAACAACAGTTTGTTACGGACCATACAAAAGCGGACTACAAAACGATCATAGTTTAAAGCTTTTCAATAGCACGCGTTGTTGCCTTCGTCGGGAAATGAAACGTGTCGGCCAATTGTTGCAATGTGTTTCGCTCGTTCAATACTGACGGGATTACGGACTTATCGTTTGCGTAACTTCAATTCGCGAGCCTGCAATGCACTCCACTAAATAAAAATGGTTTAAGCCACTCGTTACCTGTCAACTCCGACGTAGATTCGTAAAGCTATGACGTATGAATGGTATCCAATAAAATTGGAAGCTTTTTTGTGGACGAGTGACGCGATTCGTAAGATATTTACCTAAATTTCATTGATTTTGAGTCATTGTTCAATTTACAATGTCAATAATAAAAAAAGGCAATGACAAAAGAAGTATATTAGGGTTATAACAGTACATTAATGGTCAAATAATCATCATAAAGCTTAGTAAATTTTTTTTAAGTGGAAATTTTTTTTTAAAACGAGGACATTTAAATAAAAGTTACTTAGGGAGATGGATTCGGACGGCTTGATCCCTTTCTTTTCTTTTGCTACCTTGTTCGCTGGATTTGAACATACAGTATTTTTAAATTTAATCCTTAAATGTAAAGATAATAATAATAATAACGTATACATAACAACAACGTCTAGGCCCCAAACTAAGCATTAGCTTGTGCTTTGGGTACTAAGCGAAGACACCACATACATATAACAACCATGACCCGCTACCAGTATCGATATTCATCATATAAATACTGACCCGACCTGAGATTCGAACCCGGGACCTCCAGCTTCGCAGGCAGGGTCGCTACCCACTAGGCTAAGCGGTCGTCAACGATGACAACGTCAATGATGTGAAAAGATGACAACGTTAGACTAGACTTACCGCTTCGGTATGTATAGGGTGGACGGCAAACAGCATGGCCGCGATGAAACTTGCGAATTCCGGCAGAAACATCGCACATACCCTGTAATAAATAAACAGTTCTTTATTATCGTAAAAAAAAAATACTAAATATATATTTCGCGTGTTTTTCGAACCCAAAAATATGAGATTTATAGACGTGTGGCATCAAAATTCAATATGTTCATTTTTATGGCTAATCCTGAAGAGGTTATCAATGTTGTAAACGAATAAATATTTTGCATAGAAAATATCTGCTGGATTTCAGCTAAGAACACAAATTAATAAAGATTTTATTTAAAGACAAGTTCGTTATATAAGTAAAGTGTTAAAAAAAAACTGTTTATAAGCTTTTATGAGCTTGCTCTGGAAAAAAATGGAACGAATTTTGTTTGACGTTCTATATAAATTGAATCAATCTACAATCATTTTGTAGGGAGACCAATTTTTTGCTAATTTCTAAAGGTCTTAGAACATCAGTTTTATACATTTTTTTTTCAAACACTGTACTTAATGTAATTTTTTCGTATTATTTTATAATTTTTTTAACGCATTACTAGACTTTAGAGTTAATATTCGGTTACCTAATGTTGTTCTCTGAATTTTAATCATAGCTCTACGCAGCAAGTTCTTTGGCAGCAAGCAAGCAGACCATAAACAAAATTACCGCTATGTTAGAAAAGTCGTCTTGCCATATATACAAATTTTATCAAAGTGGACTACAGTGTTCTTGGATCGTGAATTCGATTAGTCGACTGCAAATTTTTCCAAGAACAAGCAGAGAATAAAGAGAAGAAATCTGTTGAAACACATAGATAGCACTTCTATCAGTGGCGACACTTCTCCGGTGACAAACTTTTGTGGGCGGATCACGAAGTTGGTGTTTTCGTTAAAGTGCAATGTCCAATTGCGTCGTTAGTTCTCGTTGCGGTCATGCGGTGGCGCGGCGGCACTGCAGTCGCTACAGCGACAATAAGCACGAGCCGGGTGGCCGCCCGCCCTAATTGAGACTAACATCGCGCGAAGGTGGGGCCGCACAAACTTCTCCCGGTATTAAGGCACTCGTTATCGACTTTTTGCGAAACTGCGAAATCTCTTGCGAAGTTAGTGGGCGAACATTTATAGTTGTTCCCGAACTTAATCGTCGAAAGCGATGTAATGAGGTGCTTCAACTACAAATCGATTCTCCGACACGCCGACGCGACGGGAGCGCTCGCATCGCATATTCATATCGACGTAGCTCACGCTGTTAAACTGTTTGCCTTCGCTCACGCTCAATTATCTAATTGTCGACTACTATAGCACACTTTACAGGCTCTAACTTCCTGAATCTTTTAAGGAAATGGAAACGAAAACGGTCTCTTATACATATGCTCTTAGAATTAAACCTTCTTAAGTTGAATACACGTCCGTGTGTTTATAGACTTGTCTATGATAATTTCTGCTGCAACGTGAAAATCAAACTATAGTTTAGTTAAATAAACTAAATTGTTGAAATACGAAACGCAACAATCAGCATTGACTGAAATACTTGAAAAGCGAACTATAAATCCTTTTGGAATTTCAAAGCGTAACATTTCAAACGGAACCAGGATAATTGTTCAACACGGCGCGAGTTCGATGGCATTACCTCCCACCTACCTCTTGTCTAACATTCACCTCCGCGCACGTCCCAGCTCCTAAGTTTCGGTTTCAAGAAAATGGTCCCAACCACCGCAAGCCTGGAAGTTGCGGAGAAATACGAGACGCGACCTCAGATGTCCTTATACGAGTATACTGTGATGCGAACTTCGTGTCGCTTCTAGGAATTTCAATTACATAACTGTAGTTCGTCAGATTGTAGGAGTTTGGAGTTGACGAATCGTTTGTTACATCGTTACTTTTACCTCGAGAAGAAAAAAGTTCTGACAATACTTTTGATATACATGGCAATATAAGTTCAACTTAAATATAGCTATCACTACATATAAAGACAAGGAAAGGTGTTTTAACTTACAGGGTCCGCTTAGACCCAAACGGATTGTCTACACGCAAAAAAAAATGTCAAAATATTAGCGGTGAAAACTAATCCGAGATGTTTGTTTTGTGTTTGTTAATTACTTATAGATGATTTTACGGCAAAATTCACTATTTCTTCCACTTAACATAGATGGAAATGACGAAATATCAGCTATAATTTTTGCCATCTTTTATTTAACTTGCAACGTTCGTATGTTTGCTTGAACAAGTTTGTAAGTTGTGCACTTCAAAATAGGGAATCGATTTTTAGGCTACTTCCTCTTAACCTATGAAGTTGCAGAATTTGCACACGGATGTAATATAAGTTTCAATAACGATGCAACGACATGGTGTCGAACCGATCTGATGGTGGCGTCGAAAGGTGGATAATAAAACCCAGCAAAGGCTTAGTAAACACATTTCATAGCACTGAGTAACTTTTTTAAATTCAAAAATGTTTTTCAACCATTTTACCCACTTTGAAGGGACCGAATACAGCGCTACTTCACCGTTCTTATAATTTTTACCCACGACGGGAGACTGCGACGGTATTTGCGTTTGGGGTAAAAGATTATGTCACACACGTTACCATTTTCCTCAAAAACTACTAGACCAATTGCGATGTAGGTTTTTTTTGTATTACTTAGGGGTCACTTCAGCAAGGCTAATCGACATATTATGTTACATATAGAGCTAACTCGTTTCGGCACGAGGTATGTAATATATCGACAGTGGTATAAGCATGTTAGGCCCTATAGAACAGGTTCTTAAATATATATTTTACGGATAAAAGTGCTTCAGTAAATGTGTTTCTATAAAACGGCTGAGATTTCGATGAGGATTGTTTGTATTAAGTTTTTAAATATGTTTTACAATTACGCCACTAGGTGGCAAAGCAATAGTCTTTAAACATACCGTTTATTTTAGTTTGTAGTTATGGAAGAGTGGAGTCTCCTGACACAGGCATTACATGCTTAAAAAGAGCCCCCAATCATTAATTAGTAAAGTTATATTAAAATTTTGTTAACGTAAATAAAAGATTATTATTATTAATAATAATCTGTATTTTTAAAACAGCTGGGCCGATTTTGACCCGGTTCCTGATATTACATAAATATTACATCAGAGCAAGTGCATAGACATGTTTCAGGGTTATAAGCCACCAGAAAGCACTGCAGTGAATGTGTTTGTCTAAAACGACTAAACACATTTAGGATGCGGTGTTTCGCATTTTGATGAGTTGGTTCATCAGTTCGATGTTGTGCTATGGTGTACGCGTAGGGACTGATTGAAAATCAGTGCCATGGGCATGGTCACAAACATCTGCAGCAAGAGCTGAGTTAGCTTCTGTCATGGCTGCGGAGACTTTCTTTTTGTAGTTATCTTCATCAGCCCATTTTTACCCCACTGCAGGGGCTTAGGCCTCCCCCAGGGTGAGGATGGGGCTTGGAGCTTAAATCCACCACGCTGCTCCACTGCGGGTTGGGGACTGTAACGACCGCCATCTATTGACAGCGTCCGGGACCGACTGCTTAACGTGCCCTCCGAAGCATTGAGTCAGTGATAGTTATGTACTTAAGTCAGAAAAACTCTTGGTACACGCCCGGGTTCGAACCATGGCCCTATGGGGCCTTATAAATTTGAGACAGGTTCGTTGCGCTTTGGGCTATCACGACTCGTTGTGTATTTATGTATCCGTGGTTCTGATTAAATGTATTTCTTTTTTTCGTCTGCTATCCAGAGTTTTTCTTAGCTTGAAATTTAATCTAAACACTCAGGTTCAACAGTTCCGTCTCTGCAATTAATTTATTTCATAGCAAAATAATACCTTATGAAGCAACAGTTAGACGCAAAACTGAAATATAGATCGCAAAGATTTGCTAATATTAAAGTGTATCAAATACTTTGAAATCGGTGTGAAACTGGCGACACTAGTTTCCATTCAAGCGTGTCAACAAAACTTTTTAAGCCTTCTTATAATCCATGTAGGTACCTGCCGACATACCGATTATTTCATTATACTCTAATTCAGTATCAAACAACTAATATCGTTTCATTTTTATGTACGGGCACAAATATTAAAAGGGATGTACGTCGTTATTAACCTTTTGTAAAGCCAGTGAGTTTTATATTCAAGCGCGTATTTATTACGGCACAAAATGCGAATCCCGCTGCGAGGGGCTTTAATACACTCGGAGTTAATTTAATATTTGCTGCGGCTCTGATAAATACGAGTACACGTACACCGGCAAAGCCACGTCGCTCAACTTGTTTGCGTCACTTAAAAGTTGTAACGTGCTTAGTGCGCGCCCCCAATCGCATTACGCGGCGTATAGTGTGCTCCATTTGAAACTTTCACTGTACATTGTATACTTCAATACATGACGATATTATCCCGGCTCGGATTGCAGTTCTGCAGTTGCAGTTTTAAATTAACGAACGCCATGGTTATTCGTGTCGTGATAGCCCAAAGCGCAACGAACCTGTCTCAAATTTATAAGGCCCCATAGGGCCATGGTTCGAATCCGGGCGTGTACCAATGAGTTTTTCTAACTTAAGTACACAACTATCACTGACTCCGTGCTTCGGAGGGCACGTTAAGCAGTCGGTCCCGGACGCTGTCAATAGATGGTGGTCGTTACAGTCCCCAACCCGCAGTGGAGCAGCGTGGTGGATTTAAGCTCCAAGCCCCCTCCTCACCCTGGGGTAGGCCTAAACCCCTGCAGTGGGGTAAAAATGGGCTGATGAAGTGAAGTGAAGATGGTTATTCAGGAATGTCTGTTGCTTTCATGATGCTTTCAGTGCGGTAAATAAATGCAAGAAAGTTAACACGAACGCTGTTAGGTTAGGAACAGAGAACCCTAAATGAAAAGATAATGGACATGTTTTCTAATTCCGACTAATTCGAAAAGGAATGTCGCTCATTCCTATACCTACTATACCAAGTACCACGAAACACTCTTCCATATTGGTGGTGTACTAGTATTAAATTAGAATTACATTTATTAGTGAATTTTGTTGATTTTGTCCGGAAATATCTCGCCTCTGACGTAGTCTGATGATTAACTACTGGTGACTTATGCGTCTCCTATATGGCAACAGGTTAATGTGCGTGAGCCATTTCTAGTATCTATTCAGAGGTGAACCTTGCGCGGTGCGATGCTGAAATTCTCAAAAATAGTAATTAAAGCAAAGATAATTTCCATTGAATACGACACTTGTCAGCAAAATGAAATATCTCTTCGAAAGATTATTTTGTTTCCTTCTATTATAATTCATGAAGAAGAAAAAAAATCTTTTTTGTTGCCGGTACAGATGTGACTTTTGATTCATCACGGACAGAATAAAATTTTAATAAATATCACTTATTGTACACCAGTCATCAGAGAAACAACTTACGTGACTAAATAAAACGTATTATGCATTCATCAGCACAGCTAAAATCAAACGTATTCACAGCAAAAATAACGAACGAAAAATTTTACGGTAGCACTCAATAGCCCGCATCGGCCCAGCGCAGTGTACGCGATTGGAACCAAACGCTTTTACATTTTCAATACTTTTTTACAATGGTGCGTATACTCCTCATAAACACAAGTTTTAGTAAGGTAAAATATTGCATGTCTCATTGATTAATACATTAATTTTATTTCACTGTCAATTTGTGTGAATATGTTCTGTATTATGAAATTTATAATATAAGTAGCTGAAACAGATATTATTTATATGAAAATACGGAAAGTCAAAGTCGTATTTTATACCTGATATCGATAGGATTTCACCTACATGAACGCCAAGTTACGCACACACGTTTGCGACTTAGTTATGGTCTCACATTTTTCGGGGCTACATTGTTCTTTACACGTAAGTAGTATGGTTGCTATGTCTATGAGTCTAACTGATATAATTGATATTAGGTTGTGCGTGCCGCTGTTTTGTTGTTGAGCTGAAACTATAAATCTCGTATCTATAAGCGTATATCAGACACGGTAGACCGCGAAACTTTTGAGCGATTCCGAGATAAATTCGTTTTTCATCGCCCGCTGCCGACGTCATATTGCGACCGCGTCCTTAATAACGCCGACCCTTTGTCTTATCTGCGCATGTGAGTAATTAATTACATTTGGTAATTAATTTACTTATAATGGAACGGTATCGCCGAAGCGAAATAATTAAGCCATTTATTAATTAAAATCCCCTTTCTGCGTGACATGAAATTTATATGCCCACCTCTGCCGCGCCTTTATTGTTTGGTACGCCGCTTTATGTGGATAGGAGACCTCGGGCTGAATCCGATACTCAATATCGTTTTCACTTTTATAGCATATAGGTATTTTTATATGGTCGTTATTTATATTCATAAATAAAGGGTTTTCGTGATTACGCTAGTTAAAAAGTTCGTATCCAGACTAAATAGAGCCGTAATTATTCAAACCAGAAATATTAAATTAGGCAAACTTTATTTACAACAATCGTAAATATTCACTAAGAAGGAAATTTTATCCTCTTTGGCAAATTTTGAAAGATATTATATAAATGATTAAAAAAAAAATTACGCGCCTATCGACTTAAAATATTGCAAAAATGCTTGCGTATTCACATTAAACATTGCTCAAATAAATCAACTTAATAAACTACGTATTAAAACCAGTTGTCTTGATATTTGAAATTTAACTTAATTGCCATAAAGGTTTCAGAAATTGTTTTGATAATAATTTGCCTCTGCGTCTTCCGAAAGTATTTCTTTTTCTGTGCCAATAAAATCCTATTAATTAAAATAAGATCAGCGACTGAATAGAATACAATATCCTACATCACTGACATAATTACCATTCGTTACAGTTATCATCACAAATGTCTTAGAACTTAGAACTGAATTCACGCGGACGGAGTTGTGGGCAAAAATTACTACCTAAGTTTGGTAAAATTTAAGGTACATTAAATTTAAACCAGTAGGTATCAGGTGAAGTATCTAATGCTTGTTTACAAATATTCTGAAAATAGTAGACATTATTAGTTTTTTCATCAAATGCGATTGTAACCAAAAATAGATTGTTTAAAAATTTTTTTTTTGCATCTTTCACTAGTTTTTTATAAGGAACAAATCATCGCATGGCATAAAAGAAATCTGACCAGCGGAATTTAGTTATATTATGGAAAATAAAATATTTGCCAAATCCTAAAGGTATTTACGTGTTATATATTATATATATATATATATATATATATAAATATTATAAAGGAGTGCTGGATTTGTTACACAGTAACTATTATACCAATCTGTAGCCTGACGCTCTTTCTTAGGGTTAAAGCTATTTCTATATTAAATATTAAAAAAAATTGTTCTACGGCTTAGCCGTGAAAGGATGACAAACAGACAGATACATTTCCGCGGTAAAGAGTAGCTTATGTCCTATTTCAGGGTTCAAGCTATCTCTATATCGAATATCATCAAAATCGGTTCTGCGATTTAGCCGTGAAAGGGTAAAAACATACAGCCAGATTTTCGTGGTAAAAAGTAGCCAATTTTCTTTCTCAGAGTGCCAGCTATTTCTATACCTAATTTAATCAAAACTGGTTCAGTGGTTTAACCGTGAAAACATACTTAACAGACAGACTTTCACTTTATTAATATAGATATAAACACATGTAAAAAAAATAGACTATTGCCTAATCGTTTTGCGTGCGAAGCGTAGGAATAGGTTAATTATTAAAGTATGAATCGTAAAGGCTATGTTAATTCATAAAGGCTATGTTACAAGCGGTGGGGGGATCAATTTGAATTTTGATATAGGGAGGCTGCGTTAGAGCTTGATATCAACTCCCGGGGGGTCCGTTACCTCGCGGATAATCCCAAGGTGTCCGATCTGCACACGCTTCTCGCATTCATTTACTCATAAATCCACATATTGTATAATCCATGTCAGGGTAATTAAACCTGAAGTTATGAACTCTAATCAAAATTTGTTCAAAAATATTACTTTGAAAACATAAAATGGTACAAGATGATTATAAGGTCGCAGGTTTTTTTTTGGTTATAATTTTTTTTATTACTGTTTATGAACGGTACTTAGTAACTAAAGTTATTAGAAAGTAATTTAATCGAAAAGAATGTATTCAGAGTAATCAAAGTAATAAGTAATTTAAACTACGTTATCAAACCGAAACGATTTTGCGACTAAGTCGACGGTTCGTTTAAGAATTGTCTCCTTAATCTGATCTCTCATCGCCGGGCGTCTTTGACTATCCATTACCGCTCCAGGCATGCGCACCATAATTATTTACGGCTGCTCTCCGACACACCTAAGCAGATCGTCAATTTAACTTCAATGCTAATTTTATCTGTAACGATTGGTCATGTTAAGGACGTTATTAAACATTTTGAATACGAAAGTCCATTTTGTTAAAAATATATGCTAAAATTACGTCAGGGGTTCATTTGGGTATGAGGAGGGATTTAAAAATTTGTAACGGCTTTTCTTGGATTTATTAGGGTTAAGCCAACGCCACCGTTCATTGTTTTAAATAATGACGTGACGTTCATGGGAACGCTCAGTATGCGAGTACGTCCCTACTTATGCTAGTTGATTTTTTGCTTAACAGACGCCAAACTACGAGCACAAGCAGTTAAGCTAACATTTATTATTTTATCTTTTTCTTTAATTTACGATATTATCGATTCTGATAATTTTCATCGGTCGTAGGTTCATGTCGTCAGATATGTCGTAATAAAATATTAATCGACAGCTTATTTGGTAAAGTGCATTTTGAATAAGATTCATCAGCACAAAACATTTAACTTTTTTCTCCTGTCATTTTGACTAAGTAACTATTTTATATCTATCAACCGCTACCAACTTTCCTATCAAAGCTACCTTTCATATATTAAGAGTCGTATTACAAAACCGCGCCACGTCCATCCATACCCAAAGAGCGCAGCGTGCGGTCTGCCGGCCGAGGTGTTTTGTTTCGTCGCGTCATTTTAGGTTATTTAAAAAATTATCTGAGAAAATATTTAAACAATTAAAATCAGACAAAAATAAACTGGACTAAGTAACTATTGAACTTTACAACTGATAATTAAACTTGATGATATTCCGTCTAAAATAACAGAAATAAAATGTATTTCAATGCACTGATTTTGCCATTTTTTAATTGTCATTTTGTATGAACATTGTATAATCTGATTGTATAATACACTTCCAAGAACAGTCTATATTCGTATTGACAGTATTTTTTGTTTAACATTTTTACCTATTCTTCATAAGTAAAAACTAAATTTATTAATTTCCAAAACACAAAATTCCTAAAAAGCATATCAGCAAGTAAAGATTTTACTTAGCATAAGTGTTGGAAATCCAAGTTACACTTTCGTGAAAAGGAATTAATCTTTCACGTGTATACATTATTTTGTTTCGAATGTTTTGAGTTTCGTCACAATCATAATTTAAAAATCCGTTGAAACTGCCCTAACTATGGTAACGACGAGTTTCAATGGTATAAATTTTGTATAAAATAAGAGAAAAAAGTGTCAAAAAACTACCAAAACTGATCAATTAACATTTTATTTTCTACACAAATGAATAACTTTTTTGAAAATTTTCGTAATGGAGTTGCTGGAGACTAACCCCATTTTTTTAAATGCAAAAGAGCATTTTAAGATCACTCTTTTAAAAGATCTTTAAAAACAAATTCCGCACACTAATCTGAAATTCTGAAAGGGGGTTGATGTTAAAATAATAATATGTAGTAGATATTTGATATGAAAAAATTCTTAAAATTGAAAAGAGGTTTAATGTGTGCCTT
Organism: Luffia ferchaultella; assembly: GCA_949709985.1. Classification (NCBI taxonomy): domain Eukaryota; kingdom Metazoa; phylum Arthropoda; class Insecta; order Lepidoptera; family Psychidae; genus Luffia; species Luffia ferchaultella. Next base: position 9,267,138 of record OX453246.1, on the reverse strand, counting down.
AAGTACATCTTAAGTACCTACATCCTAGTCGAAAACAAAATCCATCTATAATATTGGCTCAACATTCCTGCTAATATTGCCAAATAAACTTCTGTTTTAGTGTATCTGCATAAAAACAAAAACCTACAAAGTACATATTTATTGATTCTACTGGATTTTTTTCGCACCTTAAATACAGTTAATTAAAAAAGCTTATAATTAAACTTGCTTACTGTGGTTTGATAGTTAAGTCATAGAACGGTTCATTAGTTACTCGACTGATCGACAAAAAGTTGTTATTTATTCTGTAGATGGAACTAAACGAGAGTCACCCGCAACTTTGCTAAATAAAGAAGTGCACAGGGTTCATTACTGGGTTCTATCTTGTTCATTTTTCACACTGCGTTGAGGAATTCAATCAGGAATTTGATTGTTTATTCAAATGGTTGGATGAAAATGGCCTAGTACTGAACCTTCTAAAGCCCTAATTTTAAATTATTGGAACAAAGTAGCAAATAATTTAAACTAATCAGTCAAATCCAGTACTAAAAATTAAGAATGAAACAATTCAATAGGTGACTGAAGTCAAAAATTTGGAAGTTCTTTTTGACGACAAATCAAGGTTGGAAAAATATGTAATTGATATTTTTAGAAGCTTTTTTTTCAGTTTGATAGTTCTTACCGTGTTAGATATTATTGGAGTGTTTGTTAACGAATAGATGTGTTTAAATCTCTCATACTATCGAAGCTAAATTACGCAGACACGAATTGGAAACTGCCTTTTGGTTCATAGAAGGAAGATTATCCAACGGATGCAAAACGCCTGAGTTCGGTATTGTTTTTTATCCCACCTTAGGGTCTACGTGACACCATATCTAAATAAAACTTAATATAGGAAGTGCTTACTGCAGTTACAGATAATGGTGTGATATTAGTTTTTAATAATATCGATACAACCTGCATTAACAGTACATAATAAATAAACAAGCATAAATGAAGTGAACTGTGATTTTTTTAGGTAACAAACAGTATATTAATATGTTTTAGTAAGGATTTTATAGAGTATCATATTCGTAACAGCGAAATTGTCGTGCAGGTAAATAAAAGTTGTAAAATGAACGAAGATTATGTTAGCAAATTGGATACTGAAGGTAAGCCACTGTAAGTGGATTCGGTGGACGAAGCCCCGTAATTAGCAGTAACTAAGGAGATCGCCCGCCGCTGCCGCTGGCGGGTTATTAAGCAGGACTTAACGCAGCACGGCCGGGGCCCTCTAACAGCGATTTGTACTCAAGGGTTGACTAGAGTAAGAACCGAGTGCTTACTAAGTAGGCACGCGTCATGATAGATGTTGAATCTAAATCATAGAGTTCCAGTCCGGCAATAGCTGATCAAAAAACAGTTCAGGTTAGAATTCCAAATTTCCTAGTGTTTTTGTAAATGATTTTTTTTATTGAAAACAAACTTATACTTGATGAATTAAGTGAAATTAAGTAAAAAATACAAAAAGTGATAATATGTTTGAAGCATCAAAATATAGAGAGCTATTTTGCACTACGCAAGTAAAAATTACATTATTTAGAGCGTTTTGCCAATAATTCTACACATGCAGTCTATGGGCTAAACACACAAAAGGCTTGGAAGCCCCTGGAAGTCCAATATAACAATGCGTTCAGGGCGATCTTGTGGTTGCCGTGCTTCTGTAGTGTACAGGAATGTTTGCTAACGCAAGAGTAGATAGTTACTCGGCGATACTGCGTAAAAGAATAGCATCTCTGATTCACTGAGTCCGTGCCAGCACTAACATCTACCTGCAGTTTATTGCTTATAGATTAGACTATGATTCACAGATCATGCAATATTGAACAAAAACACATTTAAATGTGCATGCAAATAAAACCTTGTAAATCGTAGATAATTGAATGGTAAATAATTTTTACTAATTACGTATATAGTGTATATAATTTTATGTATTTCATATATAGACTGTAAAGTCTGAAATAAACAATTATTATTATTATATTAGCGATCAACTGTGATGTTTAAGTACCAAAACCATTGTAACTTAAAACAAGATATTCCATGTAACGAATAATCCATTTCCCAAGCTCAAGAAGGGTATGCGCTGAAGATGGCAAACTACGCCACGCCACTAGTGTACCAACCTTCGTGCACCAAACACACATATAAACATAAGTTTACATATTAATACAAGCAAATTCAAATACTAAAAAATCTAAAATAAAATCTATGAAAAAAAAAGTTTTTAAACACTCAAGTATATGGAGAGAATTTTCGAATTTGCTTCAACTATCCACAATGTTTCGGCACCGTATGTCATTGTAGGCAGGACGCATTGGTTGAAGACCTTGGTCTTCAGACATTGTGGTAGTGGCGACGAGAACAGACGACGGAGCTTCCCGAAAGCAGCCCAGCCCAGCTTAATTCTTCGGTCGGCTTCTTTGTTGAAGTTGTGTTTGCCTAACTGGACAGTCTGTCCTAGATAGACATTGTCTTGCACAACCTCAAGAGTCGCATCCTCTACGGTTACCGGTCTCGGTACAATATGGACTCTCACGGCAGGACTGGTCTACAAATTTAAAGTCGCTCAGCGCGCTATGGAGCGGGCTATGCTCGGTATTTCCTTGATGGACAAAATCAGGAATACTGAAATCCGTCGAAGAACTAAAGTTGTCGACATAGCCGAAGTGATTAGCAAGCTGAAGTGGCAATGGGCCGGTCACATTTGCCGTAGAACCGACAACCGATGGGGTAGACGGGTTCTCGAGTGGAGGGCACGTATTGGGAAGCGAAGCGTTGGACGCCCTCCGGCCAGGTGGACTGATGATCTAAAGCACCATACCGGGGGTAATTGGATGCGGAAGGCGGAGGATCGTGTGTGGTGGCAAGCCTTGGAAGAGGCCTATATCCTGCAGTGGAGAGACACGGACTGATGATGATAATGATGATGATGATGATCCACAATGTTTGCAAATAGTAAAGTTTTTCCCTTATTTTCTCAAGGATGGTGAAAAGCCAACGATCCATTTTAATACCCTTCTACAATTGAAGTCACATGTATTTTTATTACATTTATGCCATGTAATTAGCATGTAATCTATTCGTATAACACTGGTGTTCCTCAGTTTGGAGCAACTGAATAATACGAAACCGTAGCAATTTAAAATACAATTAAATTCGATATTGTAATGAATAATTAAAACGTTCGAAGCGCAATTTCTGTTTTTAACGATAGGTTTATTTGAGACCCGGCAATTAAGGGTTAACGACGCAGCTGCCGCTGAATGGAGTTTTATTTTGATTAAGCAGATACTGTTACTATATGTCTGTTATTGTGTCCCGCCTAAAACAGATAATAATTATTAGGCATTATTTTTAATCGATGACAGATCCCGCGATGGTTTATAGCAACTATTTGTATCCGATAACCTGGTAATTTCATCAAAAGATTCTAAAACATGGATTTAGAAAGTTGCGTTGCTCGATCGATCGTAACGCAAGGATCCGAAAATTCTTGTAGATGAATCGAACTACGCGATCGAACCACGCAGCCGGAAGGGTTATTTCTGCGACTTGTTTCACAACTATTTTTTAATTAAAAACATTGCATATTGTATGAACGTGTAATTTCTTAAGACCTTCCGAAAGAAATAGCCTATGTATAAGTGACTACAATGTCAAAATCTGTTTAGTAGATTTCGACTTATGAACCGATGGTAGACAAAAGTTGATTTTTTTGTATAGATATTAGAAAGTTCGAGATAACTCATAAAATTTTTACAAAAGGCAATATTAGAAGTAATACAGTTCTAGAAAGATCGAGTAGGTAAAGTCTCGAAAATTTTGAAGAATTAATATTAGACAATAGAGAGTTCCTAAAAATCAGAGAAAAGTCATGAAAATTCTAAATAAATGAAACTGTGAAAATAGGAATTCTAAGAAGCCGGGATGGCCATAGGGCCATGGTTCGAATCCGGGCATGTACCAATGAGTTTTTTCTAACTTAAGTACATGAACTATTACTGACTCCGTGCCTCGGAGAGCACGTTAAGCAGTTGGTCCCGGGCGCTGTCAGTAGATGGCGGTCGTTACAATCCTCAACCCGCAGTGGAACGGCGTGGTGGTTTTAAGCTTCAAGGACCCCCTCACCCTGGGGGAGGCCTAAGCCCCTGCAGTGGGGTAAAATGGGCTGATGATGATGATAATGAAGCATAATACTTGCTTACTTTGGGAATAGAAGGCGCTGCGTGGGATGTCCCATGGGTTATTACTCGTATTATTTATTATCTTTGCCGTTCTGCGTTGCCTGCGTATGCTCAATGCGCAGCTGCCGCCGCGCGAGCAGCGGGCAGAGTAGCGGCGAGCTATCCGACCTCTCCTTCTTCTCCATTTTATGCTACTGCGACGATTTATGTAAATAACTTCGCAACGGCAAAGATCCGTGCGTATTACTATACCTAAAGGTTCAGTAGCCTTCAGAAATCGTATAAGTCGACTGACTAATTGGTCTAGTGGCCGAAGACACCGACTGCAAACCAAGTAGCAGGTTCGATTCCCGCTCTGGAAAAATATTTGTGTAGGTATATGAACATGTCTATTTGTTCCGTGTCTGGGTGTATCTATACTTTATGCATTATTTTATGATATTTAAGTATGTATAACCATAGTACAGGCTCTGTCTAGTTTGGTACTAGATGACGTGAGATGTCCCAGATGCACCCCAGATGTTATTAAGTATTATGACTTGATTTAGAGAAGAGTATGTACATCTTGCGTATAACTTATCTTGTCATTTATTTAAAAATATTTTTTGTCGAACTTTTAGTTAGAAAGTATTCTTTTAACAATTTCCCATGTGTTAAGGGAGTTCATATTTAAAAAAAAATTGTGATTGATGCTAAAGTATAAGGCACATTTACAGTTCTTAAAATTAATTTAATGAAACCAGCAAAACATATAGTAAAACGACGAATTGTATTTAAATAAAATAACGTTCGAAAAACTGACCTGTAGTACAGAAGCGAAACCAGCGCATGGAGCAATAAGTTGACGAGATGATATCCTGCAGGTTGCAGACCATGCACCGCGTAGTTCCAGCGAAATGTCAGTACTGTCAACGGCCTGTACGATTTGTGTGACTGTTCCTGTAAAAAAAGAAACAAATATGGGTATGTATCCACACACGTTACAATATACCTAATACACAATGTCTCTCTGTTAGGCTCTCCCTTTGCGCGCTTATAACTCGAGAACTATTTACATGATTCTATTTTTGGTCTGGAAATACGTTATGTAACCAGATTTTAGTATACATTTGGCTAACTTAATTTATGTAACTCAAGGTAACAGTAACAATCGCGGCGCGGCGTGGGCGAGCTATTCTACTACATCTCATATTTTACTTTCTCTCCCATTATGCCCCTCAAGGATTTAGCCCTCCCCTCAGGGTGAGGGGACTTGGGGCTTAATCCATCACGCTGTTCCAATGCGGGTTGGTGGATTTTAACGACTGCCATCTGTTGATGGCACCCAGGACCGACGGCTTATGCTCTCCTAGGCACGAAGTCAGTGATAGTTATGTACTTAAGAGAGAAAAACTCACTGGTACACGCCCATATTCGAACCACGGCCTTACGGCTTTCTGAACTTCGAACGGGTTCGTTGCGCTCGGGCTATCACGGCACGATATTTTATCATATATCCCGTTTATTATTTTTGACGCCATAAAGAGAATATTCCGTATAATTCAACATATACTATACAAAAATCCATTCAGTCCTTTTTAATCTACAGCAGTTCAAAGTCAACTCTTAACTGTGGAATTTTTGGACGTTTGATAATAATTTGTTTGACTAAGCAGTGAAAATGTTATAGTGGTTATATCTTTGTAATCTACTAACAAAATCCTTTCATTTGATATGTTTAAACGAAATTTTTCTTTCGTTGTACCGCCATCTTTATGACGTCACAGATTCTACCCCTACAGCCTGAGCGCTTGTCATCTCATTTATTTGTGTTTAGAAGGTGACACTGAACGCAGTGACACGACATAAAACCATATCTAAAATTACTTGTACCAAAATCGTATTTAAGCGTCTTTTTGAAATGTCTATATTCACAAAATTACATACAATTTGCATGCAAAAATTATTAAATGTCATTTTCATCTGATGACTGATCCCGTGGGATATGTTAATCCCATGGAATCAGTCAACCTCAAGTACGAAATAAGGACTGTATTTTGTAGATCAGTCCTTATTTCGTGTTTGAGGCTTAAGCCGGATAAAGTTTTATGCTTAGAATTTTAATGCAGAATCACAAGTTGATAAGTCGATAAACGGATTTTCTATTTAATATATAAAAAAAAAACATCAATTACAAAAACAGGTTAGGGTGCGAATCGGATTCACATACAGAGGTTGCGTACCTACCTATCACATTATTTAGACACATAACGACTCGACTCTCAACTGAACGCATTGGTACTTATTTTAAATCATAGAAGACTAGGTCCCGATCGGCCTGAGGTCATTCAGAACCAAACTACAATTTCATACGAAGGACCGCTTACAAGTTAGATATCTTTTCCAGGCAGACAGACGAACGCATGAGATAAATAAATTCCGTTGTCACTTCTGTAAAATATAGACCTCAAATAAAAGTTATCTCACTTTTGAAGGATTTATCGTAAAAGATACGTTTTATTGATTTTAAGATAGTAATTGAGATTTTAGAAACTATTGATTAAACTTCTTTACCAGACTTCCATATTTTGGACCTTAGAAGTTATACAGAGGACATTTCTACTGATATCAAATATATCATAAGTCATTTATGTATTTACAAAAATGTAAATTATGAACTTTAGATTTTATAGTAGAGGTGACAGTCAGCAAGCGAACGGAAAACAACTGAACAACGAATGAAAAGATGTTTAGGGGCCCGTGAGATATGGTTGATTGCTATATACTCCCCCTCTAGACCATGAGAACGTCCTCGCTCGTGGGCTAGCAGATGATTCTAAATTTTGACGACGAGGGCGCTCTCGCTTACGTTTAGGTACGAGTGGAGCCGGGATATCCTCATCACGACCATGGAAATGTTTTAACTCACAGACGTAGTGTTGATGGTCACTACCGACTATAACTGGATGTCCGTCTATATATCCACGAAAACGATCTAGAGCCCAAACGACTGCTAAAGCTTCTCGTTCAGTGGTATTATAGTTACATTCAGCCGGTGTGAGAAGACGACTAGCGTATTCAATAGGTTTTTCTTCATTCTTTTCCCCTTGTAAAAGAACTGCTCCAAGGGCGTAGTTACTAGCATCTGTTCTTAAAATGAAGGGCTTACTATAGTCCGCTTGGATGAGAATCGGTGAGATGGTCAATAACCTCTTTAATTCGTAAAAGGCTTCATCTTGGTCTGGGCCCCATTGCCATGGCTGATTTTTCCGAGTTAGCTTTGTAAGCGGCTCAGCAATTTGAGCAAACCTCGGTATAAACTTACGGAACCATGAACATGTTTGAACGAACGTCCTCAGATGTTTCAACGATGAAGGCTTCTTCATATCTAGAATCGCCCGAATTTTATCATCATCAGCTGAAATACCATCTTGAGAAATAATGTGACCCAAGTATTTGACCGTTTCTCTCGCAAAAACGCATTTTTTACGATTAAGACGTAAATTGTACGTACGGACATGCTTGAAAACAGCACGTAAGTCTTTTATGTGTGAAGAAAAATCATCAGAGATAATAAGTAAATCGTCAAGATATGCTAATACTGTTGTGTCTTTTAACGTCGAACTGGATCTAAACTTATCAATTAGACGTTGAAACGTTGCGGGAGCGTTTTTCAGGCCAAACGGTAATCTTTTAAAACGAAAAGTTCCAAAAGGTACAGTGAAAGCAGTTTTGTCCTGATCGCTAACTTTAACAGGTATTTGCCAATAACCAGCTCGTAGATCGAGTGTACTCATTACACACCCTCTCTTTGAAGACTGCAATAATTCATCGATACGAGGCATTGGATAAGTATCGGATTTCGTGATAGAATTTAATTTACGAAAATCAACACAAAAACGAAAAGTTCCGTCGCGTTTTGGTACTAATAAAGCTGGAGCTCCCCATGCTGATTCGCATTCTTCGATGATGTCGTCAGCGAGCATCTTTTCGATTTCGGATTTCATAATTTCCTTTTTCGCTGGTGTTAAACGGTAAGGCGGTACAGCGACGGGAGGATGATCACCAGTATCTATATGGTGTTCAGCATATGGTGTAGGCCCTCCCCCTAGACTAAAGATATCATTGAATTCTACGAGAAGTTGGGCAAGAACATCACGTTCGCATTCTGGAAGGTTAGTACCTTCTTCCGACCGCAGAACATCAACGGCAGCAAACTAAGTACGAGGTGCTTCAGGTTCCAAACGAAGTTTGTATTTCTCATTGTGTTTCTCCGAGAAGTACCAAAAAGATTTGCCAAAGTTAAGAACTAGATTAGCTTGAACTAAGAAATCAATTCCTAACAAAGTTTCATTATTGCGCGCATCTGGAAAAATTATGAATTTGACCAACAAAATCTTATGGACAAGTGTCACTTCTACTACGGTAGTGAAAATATTCGTTAATTTATTTGAGCCGTCAGCGAGTTTAATATTTTTGGCTGATTTTTCCATAGGATGTCCATTTTCCAGAAGAAGAGTATATAGCGTATAACCTGCAACACAGCCTTTAGCTGCGGAATCTACTAAAGCAGTCCCCTTCGCGCCTAAAATTTCAATTTCCGAAATTGGACGGCGACAGGGCATGCTTGGGGAAAGCAAAGAGTCAGTCATACATTGGGACTTTCCCTTAACACAACTAGATAAACAGCAAACTTCAGTTGTGAGCTTTTCCTTCACATGATTCTGACCATGCAAGTTTTAATTATGCACGCCATATGCAACGCAATTCACATTATCAATATTATTATATAAACAATCAGCAGAAGCGTTTACATTATTCGATGTACAATGTAAAAAATTCATTGGCTTCTGGTCTATAGATGTCAGCTCTTTGTCTACATCGACGCTTACAAGCTTACTAATATTACTATAACAATCATCTTTGTGCACAAAAACACAATTATTATTAGTATTTTCAGGTAAATATTCTACATTCCTATCTTTTTCTTCAATTTTAAACAAAGAGGCATTACAATTATTAACAAGAGGAACATAGCTATCTTTTTGATTGACAAAAGAATTATTATATACACATGAACAAATAGTGCGTTTGCACTTACACTGACAGTTATTATTTATGAATAATTTACAACTATCACACTGAGGTGACCACGGACGTGGCCAGCTTGACGTGGTGTGTTGACAGAAATGTTTAATATTGTTTTTAATATTACATGATTCGGTATCAGACACAGCGGTAGTACAAGTCGCATTCACCTGCAGTGTGGTATTTGATGAACTAGAAAACATAGTACTATGCAAATTCGTATTATCTAAGGCACAAAAAGCATCATTACGTTGCTGTGACTTAATGTTACACTTTTTGCAATTAGCACGTAAAATACCAACACTTCCACAACCGTAACACATTATTTTATCACTTGAATTCTCAATGGGTCTATTTTGATAGTTTGTAATATTATTTTTATTCTGCAATTTTTGGCAATTGTCACGAGTATGACCGTACTTTTTACAGTAAGTACAAAAACGTCTTTTACCTTTAGGATTGTAGATCGGTGGTACCTCATTAGAATTAGGTTCTGCCTGTTCAAGCGACTCCAAGTGGGCGCTCGGGCTAGAACCGGAGGCAATCGGCGGCGTGCGAATTTTATGAGTGGGCCGTGCGGGTGACGTATGCATCGGTTGTGTGGACGACGATGATGCATGCGGCGGCGGTGGCGTGAGATGCGCCCCGCGCTGCAGACGCGTGATCTGTGGCGTGATGCTTGAGGTAGGCCATGGAGGGTCCTCTTTCATCGTATCCTCAATAACTCGTGCTTTTTGTAAGAACTCATCGAATGTTTTAACGTCTTCGCGCAGAAGCCTTTTCCTTATATTTTTGTGTATAAGGCCGTAGATCATATCTAGTTGCACTTTCTCCGATAAATCGCCGGTAGGAATTTTAGCGAATAAGGCTCGCTTTTTAGCTACAAAAATATCCGTGTTCTCAAATTGATCTTGTTCCGAAGAAAATATTTCTCTGTATAATTTCGACGGTGGTTTTAGTACACCAAATGCGCTTCTCAATTTCACAATGGCATCTACAAAAGTATTGGTCGAAGTTTTGATTCCTTGCCACCATGTGGCGGCGTTGCCGGTGAGTAACATTGATAACCCGCGGATCGCATTTGCGTCCGTGATGTCGACGCAATCTTTGTAAGTTTGGATAGCATCTAAAAATGGTTCTAATTCTTCGCCGGTGGAACCACTAAAACGAGCAGGGCATTGCGAAAAGTTTCGTTGCTTATCATCATGCACGTTAGTAATTCCATTAGTAGTAGATGATTTAAATTGTTCTAACATTTGTTGACATATTTCCGCTTGAGATCGTTGCAGGGACGATAATAATGTGGAAAAATTTTCTTCCGACATTATGACAGACCGACTCATCGGTTGTGACACTGCATCTTCAGGTACAGGTTCCGGGGGATATAAGGGAATTAACGAATACAACACGTATGGGCGCCAAATTATAGTAGAGGTGACAGTCAGCAAGCGAACGGAAAACAACTGAACAACGAATGAAAAGATGTTTAGGGGCCCGTGAGATATGGTTCATTGCTATAATTTTTATATTTCCATTCCATTCCATCAGCCCATTATACCCCACTGCAGGGGCTTAAGCCTCCTCCCAGGGTGAGGGAGCTTGGAGCTTTAATCCACCACGCTGCTTCAGTTGTGCTGCTGCTCCACGGGTTGGTGGATTGTAACGACTGCCATCTATTGACAGGAACCTGGACTGACTGCTTAACGTGCTCTCCGAGGCACAGTTAGTGATAGTTATGTACTTAAGAGAGAAAAATTCATTGGTACACGCCCAGATAAGAATCACGGCCGCGCGGCCTTATAAATTTGAAACAGATTCGCTGCGCTCGGGCTATCACGACTATCGCGTTATCAGATTTTTATATTACAATTATTTTATGCATTACTCTAGGTTATAATATCATAGTATGTAGATGCTTGATTGTAAATAATAATTGTAACTGAAATAAGTAAATTACACGGAAAGTCTTTAGTAAAATTATGCAATATGCTAAATATTCGCAATGTTGGAAGTGACAAATTAATTAACTGAGAATGAGGTACTCAATGTACTGTATTATCACACATTAAAACGTCAGCCAGTTAAAGTTTGCTGTGGTCACCTTAGCGGCAGATATCCTTTGGGCCAAAAATGGAAGGATTTCCGGTTCTACGTGTTAATTTCTATAATTATTCAACGTAAGTGACAAACTAATGTAAAATTAGTTTAATTACTCTTTAAGTTTTGGCGAGTATGCATATCATTGTATAATAACAGACAGGGAGACTTCGCGTCGTGTTTACGAGAAAAGTTTTCATTGTCGGAGTCTAGGCCTCGTTCCGTTCCCGGTACCATAACCATAATTCATACACGCGGCGAAATTAGAATGCGAAATGGGGCAATAACACACGGGGTTTCTTTAAATGAAATTCCATGTCGAGCGCTGCTACAGGTCACAATGGCCGCCTCATTTATCACCGGTCACAATATGAACGCTAATAAATATTAGTTGTCCAAAGTTCCGAAATTGCTATAAAACAGGACGCGGCCCGAACACATCTGCAGTGCGGTCCGCATTCATTAGGTGCGCCCGAAACAAATTGATGTGTTATGATAAATAACCGCCGCTTGACGTATCTACGCGGTGATTTGTGAGGCCATGGCTCCAACAACGAAACAATCATGTAAAACCCCTATACCTATATACCCCTATACAGGTACTGTATATAACAATAGATCGGGGAGTAACTAATTTCGTACGTTATAGGTCAGAAGTTTTAATCTTTCCTTGGTTTTACTTTTTGTATCTGGTTGGCTTTGATACTATTCAAAAGTAATATTCTTAACTAATGAAGAAAAAAAAAACATAGATTCCGTTTCTTAACTAATAAAGAAAGAAAAAACATACATTCCTTTATTTTTACATTGTTTTTCAGTCTACGGAAAAGAGTGAAAGTGCCTACGAAATTTACAATGTCATTAAATTTTATTACAAAAAAGAAAACCGACACCAACCGCATAGAAAATTATTGTCGTTTTCAAAACATTTGCTATTAATACGGTCGTTTCGGATGCGAGAGTAACTTTGACAAATAATGTTGACTCATTCCAACAACTGAAAAAAAAACCACATTCCAATTGAAATTTAAGACCAGGCCCTCCAAAAAGCACGCTTTAAATTTAGTTTTCAGTAATAAAATTTTATGGTTAAGTTCTGAAAATAAATATATATGCTTATAATTTTTCAGTTCTAGACATTCTAGAGCTATAAATTAATAAGGTTACATAAGTAAGATTGTGGCACCGATTACATGTTTGTAAAAAAATTGCCATTCATAATAACGACGCGACGATGATTGCTGGCGAAGTGTGTATTGGTTATGTCGGTCTCGTTTCAGAGCCAATGAAAGCTTTCTAGTTTTTTTTTTTAGTAAAATTGGGATCATATTTTGAATTATCACAAAGTGTTTTTTGTCTGCAATAGCAATATTAATGCTAATATCTGAATAATACGTCCCCATTATAATCTGTCCATCCATTGACACAATAAAGGTTATAATTATTACAAATTACAAGAATGATATAGCCTCGATATATGCGTATATTTTTAAAGAAGCATAATTATTTTGCCAGTAATTATTAACCAAACAAACGAGATTTTGGCTTTAGAGAGGTGCAACTTCAACAACGATTGTGTTAATTTTGTCGTAGATTTTAATAAAATACCAACTTTAACAATAAGGCTCACTGTCCGTGTAGCGTCGCTTCCAAGGTGTCCTCAAAGTTGCAGCTTCGTCGACAGAGAAATCTCATTATTTTATATAGCAGCAGCACGCAGAGGTCAAGCAAGCGTACCTACAGTAAGCGCAATATGACAAATAAGTACGCGTGTATAAACTCACTCAGATAGTGCATAAAGAGTGAGCTAGTGTAATAAATAATTCTATCATATACACAATATTCGATAAATGTATGTATATGTATGTATGTATAACTTATTTGATGGTAAATATAGAAGATTTGTAATTAAGAAACATAAATATCAAAGCCAAGTAATTCGGGTGAACGTGCTTCCCGGGTAGCTGGTGAAGTCCCTTATAAAATAAAATTCTGAAGCAAGACCGAAGTTAAAAATAAACGTAGAATTTCTCTCTCAATATTTACATTTAGATAATTTATTTGTGTAGTTGTTGACGACGATTTAAATTTAGCAAAGAAGTCGTTTTATTAAGAAATGAAGAAACCTTCCAAACATGAAGTAAACAGCGAGTGTACCTACAGAAAATGTCCTGACAGAGGCACACGAAAATGTCACTAAATAAAAATCTAAAGGTGGAGAAATTTTCCGAGTTTATTTCCAAAATGAATTTACATAGCAGATCAAAGCAGACATTTCATTATGGCTGCTCGATGTTTGCCATGTAAATACAATATCCGAGTGGAAGTTGGCTGGGAAGCACGACTACGCTTTTTAAGTTCTTTAAGCGAGGCTTCTACCCGCCTAAGGTGTTTATAGCCATGTGTACGGATCATCCCAAATATACGTAAAAAAATCTTAATAATTTTATTAAACTGCAATTCTGTACATTCAAATTATATATTTTCTGGCTAAGAACTCTACATATTTATATAAAGTAATTTAATTAAAATCGAATAAAGTATTCCATTAGTATAGGTAATAAATATTCATATAAAAGCTAAATTGTAAGTCTCAACTTGATACTAAAAGTTGCAGACACATGTTTACTTGTTACAAATCTATACAATAAATATATAAAACCGACTAACAAAGAGTCCGTCGTCGCGTTGATCTCATAACCGTGATCTATACGAGACAAGATGATGCTAAACCGGATATTTCGTTTTCAACGCTTAATACTTCAAATGTGAAGAATACAAAACACGCGTACTCTTTATTTTTCTCAATGAACTTAGTACAAACCTGCAATTCAACTTGACTCGCGATGCGTACAATAAAACCGTCAGTGAAGGAAGCTCTGTCCTCTATGTCTGAGGTCTGTCGTATATACATTGTTACTAAATACAAAGCCGCGTATGCTTCGAAATATTATTGAATTGTAGATCTGATATTCGAATGAGAGAATGACTTGAAATGAGAATGACCTTTTCTGCTGATTTAAATTCGCTCAAGAAACCACATTTCCTCTTTCTAATTTCGCCAATAGAGCATTTTTAGCCGTGTTGTGCACGCGCTGTTAGTTAGTGATTAGTCGCAATTTGCATTTCGCTTTCTCTGATTGGTTAAACCACCAGAGAAAAAACATTACGTGTCGTGAGGACGATCGGTTGCAAGCAATAAATGCCTTAAGGGTGATTCAACGCGATAGCACTGATATCAGAATGTAAGCGCCTGCGAAGATGCGGGCAAAAGCTGCTATTTAAGGTTAGCTAGAGCCGAGTATCTTATTTCTTCCGTCTTATTTAGTACCGAAAACTTCAGGTGATTGTTAATTTAAAAAAGATAATCCCTATTTTACAACAATAAGACAGGACACTACGCTTTCGACGTTATTAATTTTGTTTATGCAAACCTCGAGGCCTGTGCTAATGGGTTGCCTTGTTTGTTCGCGGGATTACCTCGTGCGCGTCTCGCTAACGGCAGGTGCCTCTTTCGTCCGACCTAATGGAGCGCTCGTTTATATTTGTCTATTCGCGTGTTTTATTTTTTCAGACTTATTTCTTTTTGTTTCCCTCTGCTAACCTTACCTTACGTTTCTTGTCATGTCGGGGGTGAAAATCTGCGCTTGCAAAACAACAAAGAATATATAACTAAGGGTTTTACCGAGGGCGTAACATGTACGATTTAATATGAAAAATATATCAAAAAAACACGTGGCCTTCACTGTATGTGTAGCAGATGTGAAACATTGAAATTAATGGCTATTGAAATAATTAATATAAGGAATACAACGTCTCACGGAATGACACACACTTTGCGAGCGTATTCAGACAAATATGCGATACGTGACTACAGCACACGAATTCTGCCTATTTCACTGTGTCAAGTATAACAATTAACGTCGGAGACTTAAGTATGTAAAGTAACAATTATTTTCATCCTCAATATGAATATCGTTTTTCCGCCACACACGCAAACCGTTTTTCGAAGTCGTCGGTAGCTGTTGTTAGCTTGCATTTTAATGTTATAAAAGCTTTATTCTTAATTAACTTCGTTAAGCTGCGTCGTAAATATTTTCTTGAAAATTGTTTCTTAAAGTACCTAAATGGGCGCTCGTTATTTTTATGCCATGTTTTCGTTAAGAATAAAATGAAAACAGTTTCCAGATTAATTTCCAGTTAAGTGTGACAGCGATGCAATGAATTTATGCACATTGGACTAAACAAACTGCTTACAAATGGTAATTGCCGAATAAAATAAATAAATAAAAATATTATAATAACAAGGAATATAATGTCTATTAATATTACAATGCAAATTTAAAAAATATATAATTTATATTTGTCCATTGTATTTATGAAGGTGATTTCGATTATTATGTTTGTTACACAGAGGAACAAAATTAACAACAGCGTCCATTATGGCAGAGGTAGGAAGTATTTCAATAATTACGTTCAAAAATTTTATACTAGTTTTTAGGTGTATAAGTCGCCTGTTTGGAGGCGAAAAAGCTGTCGACGGCCATTCGCGGTTCCCCCGCAACCGCGTTCATATTCATTCACATCTTGGCTTACGTTCTATTCGTAGTACAAACTGATATTACATGTTCTAACTATCGCACGGCCCATTACGAATTCTGTGTTTATATATACTTTTTATTGTCATAAATTATAGGTAATTTTTACGGCTAGATATACATATACATACATATACACTAAAAAGATAGAAGATCAAAATCCTATCGGTCATTAGTTTTTGAAGTGAAGACTTCTTTAGTCGCGTTGGCACTTTTTGGTAGGGGTTGATATTATGGGTTCGCGTCACGACATGCTCATAATAGGGCCAGCTAGTGTTTAAATAATAGAGTACAGACAACATCAACATTACACGTGAAAATTGAAAATGAATTTTGAGTCTCTGCCGATAGATGTCATAATAAATAATATAAATGTTTTATTAACTGATTTCGTGTTCTTTAGAGGGATGAATATAAAAAAAAAGAAAACACTGGTTGGCAGTTATAGGGACTGCCGATAGAAGTGAAAACTTAGAACTTTTAGTACTAAAATTTGAAATTTCATGTTTAAATTAAAATTATCAACATCAATCTGGTTTTCACATCTATTGACACTCCGAGCAACAATTATATGCATGTTTATACCGAAAGTGGTGGAACACGATGTAGATAGATGTGAAAACCAGATTGATGTTGATAATTTTAATACTAAAATTTCTATGTTTTCACTTCTATCGGCAGTCCCTATAACTGCCAACCAGTTTTTTCTCTCTCTCAATATATTACAATCAGGAAGGGTCGAAAGGGTTCAGTCACGTAATGATGTGTCAGTTTTCCGTCAATGTCTACTGGACTCCTTGAAAATTGGACACGCGTGGGAGACAAATAATGCTCTGATAAACTACGTACTTTGTAACGAAGTTACGGCGACAGGTAAGTTTGGTAAATAAACTAAATCCCCTGGGATACACTGAACTCCGTAGGTAATTCGTGTTATTCACATAACACTACACAGGTGCTTCGTGAGGTTTAACTATTATTTAATATTTAACAAAAACAGTCACTTGCTCGCTACTACGTATACCGCAACCTACTTAATTTTATCAAGGTTTGTACTTGCATTATCAAAATATTATAGAAGCTTAATTTTACTTTTCATGTGCGTTGAAATTAAACCGACTAACGACGTCTCCGGCCTATAAGACAACTGATGTTTAAACGCATAAATTAGTGTAGCTAATTCCTGTTATTTGGAGATTATTGTAAAATATTCAAAGAAAACTGATTTTCGAAATCAGATCTATTTATTGCAACACTAACATCATGTTTGTAACACATAGTACAGTATTTATATTTTTTAATTACTTAATGAATTTTTTCAATACATTTGCTATTGATACGGTATTTATGACGTCGGAACTTGAATCGTTAAGTTGTATTTTACAGTACTAGGCCTTCTTAGTTTACACCAATCACAAACGAGTATTCTGTTTGTAACGCATGCGTAAACCGCGAAAAGCGGCCCGCTCCCGCCCTTAGCTCCCGCCATTAATACATTTGAAGTATCTACCTAATTTTAATCGCAAATGTATCGAAAAACATCGCTTGATGCTCATACTCACTAAACTGGCTATTATAGTCATCGGTATACTATAAGCACTCGAGTTAGCCTCGTGCCTATAAACACCTCGACTATAATATGCAGCTTATCTTATTTGCATTATAATGTACCTAATAAATGTATGTATGTAAAAATGTATGTATCTAATAAACATAACCAGTTATAAGTGTCGACAGCAGTTCTGTTGTTTTACAGTATAACTGCTATGAATTTAATTACCCTGTTTTACAGTAACAACAATTTTTAAGTATATCAATGAATACAACCGTAACGAATGCAATTAAACGTAACCGACATAGATGGCTAACTTATGGTGCTGAGTGACAAAAGAGAAAAGGTAAGTTTAAAATGATATGTCTGCTCGCTATGACACTGACCTTAGCACGTATGTTTGAAAATCTACTCCGAGTCGTGAAATACATCTAGATCCGGGTATTTGACCTTACATTCATTGTAACACTTGCACATACTCATGATAGGTGAGTGACGGATAATGTTGGTGCGACAATATACAATGTTGAATGTTTTTGTAATAGGTATACGACGATAGTTAAAGGGAACTGGTAAATTAATGATTCCAAGAATACTACGAATCTATATTTTGTTGTTATATATATTAAATATGCGATCCTGAAATATCAAATCATACTTAATATGACGACGTTTACTAAGAGATTCAAGTTCAAAAAATAAGTTTGCCTCTGATTGCAGGAACATCTGTGGGATATAAAGTACATTCCGTATATTAAAAAACAGTACACCTAACAGCATTTATGTACGTTGCCATATACGTTGTTTATTAATATACGGAATGAACTTGGAAAAGAACGTTGTATGAATTCAATGCGTTGGGATGATATTGTACATTGTGGATTCCAAAAAGGACACGCAAACTCCAATAAATCGGAATAGTTTAGAGTGCCTTTTTGAGAATCTTAACATTTCCGCAGCTTCCTTAGCTATATTATCTATATGAGCATGAAAAGTTGTTTAATAGTGAATATCATTTAGCAGGAAATTCGACAGGCTGATTTCTTCCTGAAGAAAGTTATGTTGTAACACTTTTTGATATTTATGTTCATACAATTTACGGAACACTACTGCCAGATTCTGTTTTAAGTCATCTTGTATAAGTTGACAGTCTGCTATTGAACTAATTGTACGACATAATTTTAAATAATCAGCAAAAAGTAAGAATTTACGGTTTATAATAACTTTTGATAAATAACACAAACAGAATAGGGCCAAGAACAGAACCCCGCGGAACAATAGACGTAGCTGTGTACACTTTTGATACATATCCGTTGATGAACTGGGAGCTCTTCTGTAGATATGATTTGAACCAATTAAAAAGCGAACCATGCACACCATTGGAATTTAAATTTTACAGAAGGGCAGAGTAATTAACTAAGTACATTTTTAAAATCAATGTAAATTGCATGAACCTCGTTGCCATCGTCTATATGATTCTGGACATATCAGATATAAACGAAGCCAAATTCGAGGAAACGGATCGCACTTTTTGAAATCCGTGTTGATTGGTACTAATAACACACCTCGAAAGTCGCAAAAGCACCGGAGAAATAAGGGACTGAGCTTAGAAAAAAATTAGAAAAACGAGAGAATAGATATCGGTCAATAATTTCCAACATTGCTAGAGTCACTTTTTTTCAAAGATAGGCTGACGGATAGGATTCAACGAAACTTTACTCTTTGCTCTGCTTTACGTTACTGTTTTTAAAAATAGCAGCGTAAAAGTTTTATCAAAATCGAATTAACGATTCGAGTTGTAAGGCCACACAAAATATATAAAAAGGAAAAAAAAATGACTTTTAGCTTAAGGGATGACTTATTAATTAGTCGATTACAAAAACCGTATTATCCATAAAAAACCTATAAAAGATTATCTTTGTAAAGACGTTCAAGTGGTCAAGTTTAGTAGAACATGGAATGAGATAAGTTTTCATTTCTGTGTATTCAAATTAGCTGCTTTGATCTTGATTTTGATCATAGTTTTTTTTTTATACTTCGTCATTTCTTATATCTTTTGTTTCTATCCTAGAGAGTAACTGAAAGAAGAAATATTTTCCGAAGTCTCAACAATTCTCGAATAGTTAGTTATAATTGTTACAGTGAAGACTTCGAAATACGTAAAATATTACATCACATAATAAATATTGCATAATCTTTAATTGAGAAGAAAGTTCAACAAAAATTCTTTATACTACGCACGATGCGACAGTTCACAAATTTCACAAAAGACACTGATATACTTAGTGACAGGATTCATTTTCACAAACGAGAATAATAAATAATTTGTTTTTCTGAAGCGACCGTGATGGATGGTCTATGTGAATTCAATTTACGTTTTAAGTAATGGTTCCCTAGCCTCACTCAAGTTATAAAAAGAGCGAGGACGGCTTTTAGTGAGATTAGAAATTAATTATGGTTAAAAAAATTAGGTCGTATACCTACTTGCGTACGATGTTCTCAGTACACGTTGAGAGTGATAATTCAGAAATGTGTAGAAACTATGCAAAAATTAAGTTATTTCGAGTTGGTGATTAAATTAATTATTTCAAACAAAAGCACAGCAAGCTAATGTGTACAGACTATTAAATTAACCTTTAAGTAAAAAATAAAATATTTTTTAAATCTTTATTTAATTATAATTAAAAAAATAAATTAACTAATTATAACTAACAGTTTGTAAAATCTAATTTAACTCGGAGTTCAATTCTATGGACCCCTTTGTCTTCATAGTATATATAAATGATCATCTGTATCATGTAATGAACTAAAGTGAGATTCAATTAAAATTTTGACACAAAAAAATAATTCTATACATTTCATACGTCGGTATACATTGTAAATCAGTTGATATACTTTATTTACACTGATACATAAAGTAAAGGCGTGTTTTAATAAATCTTAAACTGTTTTTGTGGGAAAACGGCCACCTATTCCTAGTGTTACAGGAAAAAAGGTTGTAAAGTCCTAACGAAATCAACTCGAGCGTCGGCTATAATTGAAAAGCGGACTCAGACGACCTTTCGATCCATTCACATGAGAGTAGTCACACCCGATTTACACCATACCATAGTATGGTATATATTATAGTTCTATGAGCAATATTTTATTAACGGTAGATTTTTTTTTAAAATTTAAAGTGGACCAATTTCGTGATATACCATATCCAACAAAAAAAAAAAAATCATCTAAATCGGACTACTCTATGAAAAGTTCTCCTTTTTTCCTACCCTTAGGGGTGAAATTGTTATTTAATAATTTTTTTGGTTAATTAAAAAAATTATCATCCAAATCGGACTACATCGAAATGCAGACGAATTGAGAACTTTCATCTTTTTAACCAACCAATCGTTAAGTACCTTGAAAATTGGTTCAGTAGCTTTTCAGGAGCGAGCAAAATAATATACGTTTTCGACTTTGGTTTTTATTAAAATACACATTTCCACTTTATTTGCTTCATGTACTTATATTAGCTTATAATAACAAATAAAATATTTCATAACGGATCTGTCTATACAGAAACTGAGGAACTGACTGACTCTGCCCAACCGACTACCAACTTGACTGACGGACAGATCTATCAATGCAATCTAAATCACTGGGTCTAAAAACTTGAGATTTGCAGAAAGGTTGCTTAATTAAATGTAGGCATTTACTAAGGAGAGACATTTCAAAATTCAACCCCTGAGAGGGTTAACCCATATATGCCCAGAACTATGTTTTTATTTGGTTCCTTATTTGCCTCCTGATTCGAAAACGAATCAAAAATTAAGCTTTCATAAAAGTTCACCATCTTACGCATTTCGTTCGGAAAGTGCATCCTACCGCCATCTATTATTAGGTTAAGGTATCTTCTTCTAATAGTAATTCAATGTTTCAACTAAACAAATTTTATTGTCCCGTAATGAATCAGTACACGTTGTGACCTGTTTTCGGCGTGCAAAATCATGGCGACTTTCACAAAAAAGTAAGTAATTATCCAAATTAACTCTAATTTAGAGGTTTTGCGTAATTATGGATAAAGTTAGATAATTTTAGAATATGTTTGTGTAATTATAAAAACTAAATTATTGTAATCATATACCTGAAAGGTGTTTATCAAATCAGTGTTTCGAAAACGATACATTGGGAAAATATACGTATGTAATATACTAATTAAGCATTTTTTATTTCAGAGGGAGTAAGCCGTTATCGACCAATGAAATAGTTGATATGGTCCATAATTTGGATTCGGACGATGAAGCGTCAGGTATAGACATTTATATTGATCCCCCCGGAGATGGATTAGTTTCGGACTCTGATTCGGGCGACGAAACAAATGTAAGTTTCGAAAATTTATCACGTAGACAACTTCTGGCTCCTGCTGAGCTGGTGCTTCATGGAAATAAAGACAGTGATGACAGCTAGTCAGAAGATGATCTTCCCGCTTTCAGCCTTAGCTATTCGAAACACAACATCGGACGTGAGTTTATCGAGTCGACCAGGACAGCCGCAAGCCCGTAAGTGGGTAAAACGAGACTTATCTAGAATAGATAACGAGTGGATTGCACCGCCTCCAAGATCAGTGGTGACCGTATCAGATGCGTCGGATCCAGTCGATTTTTTTGAATTATTTTTTTCTCACGAAGTAATAATTCATATTGTTCGTCATACAGTTATTTACGCGGTAGAAAAAGGAAATATGGCGTTTACCTTGTCTGACGATGAAATATATTGCATCGTCGGCATTCTTATACTGACAGGTTACTGTCCATTGCCGCGACGACGTATGTATTGGGAGAGTAATGAAGATAGCCACAATTTGTTGATAGTTAAATGTATGCGACGGAACCGGTTTGAAGAAATTTTGCGGTACTTCCATGTGGCTGATAACTCAAATTTAGCTCCGGGTGACAAAATGGCCAAAGTGCGCCCCTTGTTTGAGATGCTCAATAAATTTTTTTTACAATATGCTTTGATTGAAAAAGATATTAGCATAGACGAATCTATGATCCCTTATAACGGTAGGCATGGGTGTAAACAGCACATCAGAGGAAAACCTATCAGGTTCGGTTTTAAAACTTGGGTAGCAGCTTTGCGACTAGGATATTGTTTACATGCTGATCTTTACCAGGGCAAATCTGAAAGAGTCAGGACCGGTTTAGGCCAGCATGTCGTACGTAAGCTTATGACGGAGATTAAAGCTGTCTACGAAGATACAAACTTCTCTGTTTATATCGACAATTTTTTCACAGGGTTACCCCTAATTACAGAAATGAAGGAACGAAATGTTCTAGTGACGGGTACTGTAAGAAATAACAGAATAGAGAAGTGTCCTTTGAAAGATGTCAAGTTATGCAAGAAAGAACCGAGAGGTTATTACGATAGTCGGTTGGATCAAAAAAGTGGTATTTGTGCTGTACGCTGGCATGACAACAGTGTCGTGACATTGTTATCGAGTGAGTACGGCGTGGAACCTCTGCGAACAGCAAGAAGGTATTCAGCCGCGCAAAAGGCAAGAGTGGATGTGCCACAACCTGACGTTGTATATCAATACAATTGCTTCATGGGTGGCGTGGATCGTTTAGATGGTAATGTAGGCACTTACAGGATTGCAATTAGAGGAAAAAAATGGTACATCCCCATAATTTTCTGGCTTATTGATGTGGCTGTAAACAATGCAACACTTATCGCACGACAAATGCGCAATGATGTAGACACACTTGAATTTCGGCGTAGTATTGCTCGAACCTTACTCCAAAAGTACGGCATTGATAAGCGGCAGCCGGGTCCTTCTAAAAAGATTTCTACGACTGTACCTCCCTCAGTGCGAAAGTGTAATGCTGAGCACATGATCGGTAGAGCACCGAGCCGACTGCGTTGTGCTTATTGCAAAAACTTGACGGTTACTTTATGTCAAAAGTGTCAGGTTAACTTACATGCCAAATGTTTTGTAGCGTTTCATTCCTAAATTGAGTTCCTAAATGTGTTTCTCAAATGTGTACCTAAATTTTGTTTATATTTGTTTATTTGTATGTTTAGATTTATGAATATGTCATTTAAAAATAAATAAATACAGAAAAATGTTGTTGTTTCTTTACTTATAATGAATGTATGGGAAGTGCCTAATGTTTCGTTTTCGAACTATCAAAAAAAAAGGTACATAACGAATTCCGACATTCATGAAACTAGTTATAACGTTATTAGAGACTTATTACCACAAACATATCCAAAATTTAGTAGAATCGGAAGTCCAAAATAGTTCTGGGTATATATGGGTATTGATCGTTTTCGAATCAGGGGGCAAATATGGGTTAAAGAAAGAGCGTTAAAATTCGTATGGAAAAAATACTTATAAATAACGCGCGTATAAAACTGTGTTATAAATGCTAAAGTGCGTTTGTTTGTCGTCCTTTCTTCGCATGTCGCAACGGAGCCACGAAACGAAATTATTTTAATACGAACATAGTGGAACAGGAAAATAACTCATTCCCATGGGAATACCGTCATATTATTGGAAAATTTTGATGAAACGATTGAAGCTGCGGGGATTACTAACATCACAACAAAGTGAAAATGTCTTATCCCTATCAAAAAATAGAAAATATACGGATGAAAATCAATGTGAAAATGCAGATAATACACTAAATAGTGCAGGCGAGCGAAGTTGCAGCCGGCTATAACTGGCATATAATATGTATAAA
Source organism: Luffia ferchaultella (assembly GCA_949709985.1). Taxonomy (NCBI): domain Eukaryota; kingdom Metazoa; phylum Arthropoda; class Insecta; order Lepidoptera; family Psychidae; genus Luffia; species Luffia ferchaultella. Next base: position 9,242,897 of record OX453246.1, on the reverse strand, counting down.
TAAAGAGGTCATGATTTCAAGGTAACGAACGTGTCTCTGTATTTCGTTGGGCAGGATAGCTTCCGTAGTGTATGAGTGATATATACAATTAAAATATTCCGTTCCTCAATTATTTTTCTGACGGATTATTGAGCTTGACAGTTTGAAACTAAGTTAATGCAAAACCTCTGCAATAATTGGAAAAAATTCAAGATATTCTATATTAAATGTATAATAGCTAATATTACTTGAACCGAACATCCTAAGCAACCTCCAGGCATTTTAACACCCGACTTATATATACCTATATACGCGAAGATCGCTTTATATTGTACAGCGCACGTAACGTAAACGAGAATTTTTTATTTATTTATTTTTTCTATTTTTTGGAGGAACAACAGCTTAATTTAGTATACATGGTTTACAAAGTAGTTTCGACGAAGCCAATTACAGCTCCTCACAGATAGAAGTACAATTAATAAAACAGAACAATGAACAAAAACACACAGTTATTAATATTAAGGTATTAGTATCCAAGTAATAAGGGAAAAAAATGCATAGGTATTATTAAAAATAATATGTAGTTAACGTAAATAATAATATGAGTAGTCAGTCATCCTCACACATGAAACCATGCGTCAAACGTCAGATTGTGTTTTATTCTTGATTAACCGCAACGAAAAAACCCGAGAAAAAACCAAACAAGAATTTTTTTTAATTACTAAAAAAGAATTACTTGCCGCAAGGCACAAAATTGTATAAAAAAAATACCTTTACATACCGAATTATACACGAAATAAGGGGATCGTTCGAAATCATTAAAAGTGGGCTAGGTGCCGCGATGTATTTGGTGGCGCGTATGGTTAAGGGCTATCGTATGGTATAAGATTTGTTGAAATCGGACCAACGGGTTTTAAGAAAATTCGAAAAATATTCAAAATTTTGGCGAAAAAATCTGATTTTTACTTCTCATTTAACATTTTAGAACTTCGAGTAGATAAGAAGAAAAATTGAAAATGCTTTACCTTCTGCTAGAATCCCTAATTGTACTTTAAATATATCCGATAGTTGCGGGAAGCGCGAAATCTGTGAATATTTTCTATGGAGGTGACAATTTCAATGAAATATGCATAGGTTGGCAATTTGGGCGGACGTTATCATATTGTTACATTTTGTTGGGCAAATCGTTCGGTTAAATAAATTCAATGTTAATGTTATATCGACTTATGAACAAAAAAATGTTTAGATACATACACGTTCCCACATTGTTTTGTTACATGCAGTTAGCGAGCCATTAGATTATAAATACCACATCTCTTAGTACTTTACATGTAAACAAAATCAATGGTAAACAATAATCGAAATGAATGGTTCTCATTTAAATAGCATGCAAGCCCACATGCGTGTTAGCCACCGGTGTACGACATTACGAGATTGGCTAACTAAAGATTTACAGATAACAATTTTTTTTCAATTTTCGGCGGGTGGGGTAAAGAAAGAAGAGAAAGTAAGTCAGTAATAACGTTGTTTAATAAATTTTCTAGTAAATTTCGACATTTGAGGACCTTTTAGACTGTTTGTAAAAAGGTTTGTAAGGTTCGTTTATAGGCACGTCGATATTGCGAGTGTAAGGTATAAAAATAGAAAATATATTCGTATTATTTACTTTTACCTAATAATATTTCGTAATGGAACAAATGGATTGATCGTAGGATATAATAGAATGTTACGATATTGCCGGCAGTCGGTTCGCGACCCGCGTCCGATTAAAGAGCAATCAATAACGTCGGCCGAGCGATCATCTGCCGACACGGCGCGGTGGGCGCTCGTTAGCTACGAGCTACCATCGGAGCGGAATCGTTACGGATTCCGGTCATCTGACAGTAAATTATTTCACGGAAAATCACGCAGCTTCACTCTTTTGTATAGAGGCGGGGCCAATATCGTGTATGACGTCACCGACAAGCAAATGAATAAGCACTCGCATACACGCATTAACATATAAAACAATTAATTTTCGACCTACCCAATCGCAAAACACGGTTACGTATCACTTACAAAGCGATACCATTGGTATTAATTTAGAGCTGCTGCCTCGAGTTTGCAAAAAAAATTACCTACATGTATTATGGTACAATCTAAAATTGCTTTTTCATCTTCAAAAAGAAAAAAACAATCATTCATTTCATTTAAAATGTACGATTAACTAGCCCTCTTCTGCGTTTACCGTCTAACGGCTAAACACTCATATTCTAGCTAGCTGGTGCAAGATGACGAGTTTCAGGTCGCTAGGACCCCGCGCGCCGGTCTTCACCCAGCGAAATCCCCACACACCGATCTTCACCCCCGCAAAATCCTCGCGCACCGGTCTTCAACCCCACAAAATTGCGTTTGACATTTTCGATACTGTGAAGTATTTACTCTATGATATAATATTGTACATAGGTACTTCTAGGTATATTTCATTACCCATGACGGCACGCAGACGGTGCGCTTTGAAGTAAGAGGCTGTGTTTGTATTTTGGTGTGTGTTTTGTGCATATGTTGTTATCAGTTTCATCAAAAACTATAGGTGTTACTTGAAAGGAGGTTTTTAGAAATATTTTACAATAACCGAGTTTTTCTAAAGCGGCTGGGATTTTGGTGCGTTTTTTTTTTCAGTACATAGGTATCACTTCAGAACAAATTACAGTTATGACCACCGGGAGACGCTGCATTTGATTAGTATTTCTAATACTTTGCCGATTTTGATCCCGTTTCTGATATTACATAAATATATGTTAGAGAAAGTTCTTAAACCACCTGGGGGCGCTGCAGCAGATGTATTTATCTAAAACGGCTATTTTGATGCAATTTTTGTTGTATATAGGTATCACATCCATCCGGAAACCAGCATCATCGATCTTTCTGCTACATTCTTGTTTGCGCATTACAAAAAATAAATAAACAATTGTAATTTTTTTGGTATAACGGATACAAATATCTCTTTTAAGTATCTACATATTTGTCGAATATTGTTGAGTTAAACAGCAAGAGGAGCGAAATACTGTCCCCATTCATATACGTATTTACAAAATAAACTATATTATATACAACACCTACATATATTGACAGCAATATCTTGCATGACAATGGTTTCACAGTTTAGTTTCATTGTATGTGTTTATGCCCATGACGACGTTGTTTCCAGGTTGAGTCTCATATGCTTATAACAGGAAAATATCTCAACCGTATGACAAAATAATGTCTTACAAAAGTCGCACATAATCCGTTAATAAGATATTATTGTCTAACTTAGTTTTATGGCTATGAACAATGTGTACGTTTGCAGTACGTTTGAACGTTTTTAATTGAACAACTAATAACCAAATTTCGTAAATGTTTTCATTTAAATATATGTAATTACAATCCCTATATACTGATACAGAGTAGCCATTACCACGCAGCTATTTTAGCTGGCAAAACCTAGTTATAACTTTGATGCAAAACGTCAAACGGTATCTAATATCGTACACGTAATATCGCAGAGGGCGCGGTTGTCGGTAGACTTTAAAACATAATCAATAACTGGGATGGATTCGGCGTACAAACCCCCGTTTAATTTAACGTACCTGCGATGAAAATTTGTAATCTACACATTCAATTATATCGTACAAGTCAAACGTTGATAAAACTTTATAATATCAAACAAACTGCCCGAGGGATGATATGGTCTAGTCTGTGTAGATAGATAATAATGAATTAATTATTCATAAAGTATACCAACTAAAATTAAACTATCCGTTCTATCGAAGCTTATGATCGGAATTAGTTTATGAGAAACAATATACTGTTCGCGAAAAATGTAGAAACTATACAAAAATTCCTGAATTATAAAGTAGAGTTTGCTAAATGATGAAAAACCCCACCCAATTATGAGTAGATTTTCAATAAACTATACATAAATATGAACCATCTCGGTCAGGTTTGTTTCTAGGCCAGTTAGCCAAAAAATATGGTATCGGATAAACGGGGTTTGAAAAACATTCTACAGATTACAAAACATCTTCAAAAGCGCAATGCGTATATACATCTACAGAAGGTAATGTTTATTTTCAACAATACGTGATTCCCAAACATGGGCCTCGACGTGAAAAGGAGCTAAATTATGATGTCGAGACTAACTTAATGTCCACTACTCGCCAACGGCACAACATAAAGAAAATTGAAAAATGATTGCTTTTCAACTTTACCCGAAAGGTTAATCTAATGCGTAGTTTAGTAAATAATATTATTTTTATCTTATATATAAAAATGAAAAGAAGCTTGTTACATGTCTCGCTAAAACTAAAAAACGGCTGGACCGGTTTGGCTAATTTTGGTTTTGAAATATTTCTGGAAGTTCAAGGAAGGTTCAAAAGGTGAGAAAATATGAAGAAGGAAAAACTACAATAAGGTAAAAACGACAACTTCTTTTTCCGATACAAACTGTTCGTACCTACCTGTCAAACGGGGTGCATTCAAAAATAAATTTCTTTACTCTTTTATAGGCTATCTCGGAAACGGTTCTAATGATTTATATGAAATTTTGTATTTTGATAGATAATATTCCAAAACAGAGTTTTAAATAGGTTTTATGATTATTAAGCACCAGGGGGCGCTGCAGTAAATGTGTATCTTCAAAACGACTGAACTGATTTCGATTCCGTTTTTTGTATTACATGAGTATCACCTGCGAATAGATAATTAAAGAAGTTGTGCAGTTGTGGGCCACCAGGGGGCGCTGCTATAGATATGTATCTTCAAAACGGCTGCGACGATCTTGACGCGGTTTTTTATGTTACATAGATATCAGCTAAGAGCAAGTTCTTAGATAAGGATTGCGAATATGAGCCACTAGGAACGCTGCAATGAATACATTTCTCTAAAATAGCTGGGAGGAGCGCCACGCGGTTTTTGCGTTATAAACATATCACCAAAGAGCCTGTTCTTAGATAGGGTTTGCGGTCGTAAGCCACCAGGGCGCACTGCGATTTAAATGTTTCTTTAAAACAGTTGAGAGGATCTTGACGTGGTTTTTGTATTACATAGATACCACCTAAGAGTAGGTTCTTAGATAAAAATTGTGGCTATGAGCCACCATGGGCGCTGCAATAAATACATTTCTCCAAAACGACTGGATCTGTAAGCGGTTTTTGCGTTATATATGAATATCTAAGACCGTGTTCTTGGATAAGGTTTGCGGTCATGTGCCACCATGGGGCACTGCAATGGATATGTTTCTCTAACACAGTTGGGAGAGTTTTGATGTGATTTTTCGCTTTACATAGATATCACGTAAAAGCAAGTTCTTAGGTAAGGATTTAAACTGTTCCGAGGCGGTATTAAGTTCGCTGGGTCAGCTAGTTACGAATAAATACTTATGTATACCATATGATTTCCAAATTAAGAAAAAGATATAGTATACTACTAGAGCGCACAGTGGATTAAAGTTTTCTTAGCTTTCACGAAAGAGGACAAACTAGAAAATTGAGATGTTAGAAATAATGGAAAGCTTTAAATACGTAACTGTCGAGCTGATAGCGTTTCTACTCGGGGAGGCTTTTTCTTGCTTACGGCATCAAGTCATGGATATTTGCATATAAATGAAACGTGGCTATTGAGCGTCCCGCCAACGAAGTATCTAATGCGATTGACTTTTAAAACAGACTTAACTTTGTACGCACAGAAACAATCTCTAGTTCGCACTAGAATATTGATAACATCATACGGTTTATAGAACACAGAATATAATTGTATAGACTATGAATTAATTCTTATTTAAATATATTAGTAATTTATATGATACGATTTTCGCAAAAGTGTGTACTTATAATAAAATATGACATATTTTTATTGTTTCAGGAATATAAATTAAGTGGTTTAAATAAGCGTTAAGAAATGTTGTAATTTAATACACGCGTCCTTAATATAATAACAATTGTCGAAAGTCAATTTACTCCATTTACTATACCAGGTTATTAATTAAATTGTGTGAAAATGGTAAGGTATATTATATAAACAGCGCACAGTGTGCGTGTCACAAAATTTACATAAGTACAAAATGACGTGAAATCACTAGAATATTACATGACCGTCTTAAATGAAATATCACAGGCATTAAATAAAGAATCCCAAGCTATTGGAAACAGAACGTTGATTTGAAATAAAATTTCAGATAATTTATTTTTCATGTAAAATGACTTCAACCCGTACCGCAAGCACTTTAACGGGAAATATTAACAAGGCCAAAATGTTTCACAATGTAGATTTCTACGAAGAATGACTAATATCTTGATTTATAGTAGTTTTCGTCCCACATTTAAATAATTTGAGGATATTACCAATTTTAGTGGCTGAACCTAAGTCGAACGCTAGAACATTGTAATAAAAAGGTTACCAACAGAAAAATAGTTGACTATTTGACTGTCCAGTCGTGATATTATCCACTATAGCTTTGTCAAGAACAGTGCATCAACAACAAATTCAGAAACTTTCTCTGAAACGATACCTATGCAATACAAAAAAATCGCATCAAAACATCAGCTGTTTTAATGAAACACATTTGTTGCAGCAGCGTCGCTTGGTGGCCACTATCCGTAAAACATGTTTAAAAACCTGCTCTGAAATGGTACCTATGTAATATGAAAAACCGTATCGCAATCGGTCAAGTAGTTTTTGAAGAAAATTGTAACACATATGCACAAACAAACACACAACCTTTTACCCAAACGCATATAACGTCTCCTTCTATCGCGCCGGTAAATTATAAGTACTCATCTATCCTAATTTATGCGACAACAAACTATGAAAGATACACACGAGGGGCATTTATTATGTTCGTATCATATCCTTTTAAGAAAACCTATTTCATATTTATCAAAAGAACTTTTATTCCGATTAAAAAATATTGATTATCCTTGGTATGAAAATGCCCTTTTGTGTATTATGTTATCTTTTTAAGCTTGCAAGGTTCAATTGTGATAAAATAGATGATCTAACCGTAAAGAAATTAGGCTATAAAGTGTAATAAAGACACGACATTATTAGTAACAGATACGTACAATAATACATGAAAAGCAATAACTTTATTATTTGCAGGGAGTTAAATCTTGTTTGGCTGCGGTCCGATATTGGAAGGCTTCGTAATAGAATTACATAGATTGTAGGTGTCAGGTGAGTGTCACAATATACTATTCCGATATACAATAAATCTACCAAGATACGATTACGAAGACCCTGATGAATAACTTGTTATAAGTTATCCAAGAGGTTCAAAAAAATATACAAGAATTCATTTCAATATTGCTATACTAACGGAGAAAATAAATATGAAGCAATTCTTGAAGTTACTAAATGTAACTTCACAGACACAGACGCAACTAACTCAGGATACTTTAATTGTTAACAAGTTGTGCTGCCTGATAAAGAGATCGTATTGATTTTCTGCCGTGTAGAACTTTTAAGAAATAAAAATTTAAAAAAAAATCCATATCGATCTCGTATAAACGTAGTTGTTTAAGGAATGTGGAAAAATTCACAGATTTCGTACATTACACGACTTTGGAAATTTAAATTTAACTTGGTAAAATTTTGAAAGTGCGAGTCGAACGAAGCATACGATATACGATATCGCATACGAAGGGTTTTCCGTAACACTGTACAATATAAAAAAGATTTCTTGTACTCCCTTTAATGTTTAACTAAACTTTATTTTTATTATTTGCTGTACGGTCATAGTAATACATATTTCACGAAAATTTTAAATGTAAGCAGTGATCTCACAAGTACCAGTCATAAAAAACGTCGAAAAAAACACGCTTCTTGTATGGGCATCCCCTTTAATTTCTAACTATGGTTTATTTTTATTTTATATTTATTTTATATTTATTTTATACACATTCTGTGAAAATTTCAAATGCCGAACTATTACGGTTCAGACGATACAGTCCTGTGACAGACGGATATATATACAGACGGACAGCGGAGGCTTAGGAATGGAGTTCCCGTTGGTACCTTTTGGCTATGAAACCTTAAATAGGACAAAATTAAATGTCAGTATCAATTTACGTACATTATTTTTTAAATATTTTTTCTATGGCATGAATATTATATAAATAATAACAGTATTTCATAATAACAATTAAACATATTTTGATTTCATAAAAGGTTTTCTCGTACTAACAACGAAATGCGCACCGCAGCGCTCAACGTACCTCATGAGAACACATATAAATCAAAAAGTTATTAATTAATTTTAAAAATTTAAGAATCCCCCCAGGATATAACCCCGTCAACAATTTGAAACTAAAAAAAAACAATAAAGAAATTAACCTATGCTCTATACACTAACCCAATTGGGTCAGATTGAACGTCTCGAGCCAATTATTGACAGAGACAATTGATTGATAATGATTGATGATAAGTCAAAAGATAAAAGACAAGTTCGCTTAATCCGAAGACGTACGCATCTATCTATAGAAGGACCATTTCTTTGCAATCATTTCGATTATCAAAAAAGTTTTGAATTGCGAATAGTCGAAATAAAATTTTATTCATAGCAATTATAATACTCGTAGGTATTCTTATTCAACAGAAATGACATATTTTATGGAGGCATTACGCCTCTAAAAATTCATGTTATTTCAACAGAGATATAGAAAGAAAACGTAAAACATTAACGTGACGACTACGTGCAGCGATCGACAATCATGTTGATCTTAATTCACTTTTCAGGCATCAATTTTACCTGTACCAGGACAATCAGAGCGAGCTGCATCTTTAACATTAAAAATGAATTCTGAATTGAAAATGACTGACCGATGGGCCGAGTGGTTAGAGACCCTAACTGCAGAACCAAAGGTTTTAAGTTCTATTCCCGCCAGGGACAAATATTTATATGCATGAACACATGTCTATCGGTCCGTGTCTGGGTCTTAAATATTTATTTATTATAAAGAATATTTAAGTATGTATATCAGTTGTACAGTAACCCACAATACAAGCATACATACTTGCTTATTTTGGGACTAGATAGCGCTGTGCGGGATGTCCCATGTATTATTATTAGTATTGGTACTTTTAAGATTCACAGTATCGTCTTGGTGTTATTAGCATGCAGCGTAGCATGTCCAAATATGAAAAAAGTATTAAAATATTTCGGTCTTATGTCAACGATATTTATGATTATCAAACAGCCTGGTGCAGCTTATCATTCTCCAACATTGGATATTCATGGTAAATTAAATAGTAGTTACATTAATTTCGTATAATTTCTCAGTCCCAGAAACTCGTGAAACAATTTCAATAAAGGCATATGTCTACAGTTTTGATCTATACAATGTTTCATTCGCTGAGAGAAAATAAACCGCTAGTCAAAATTTTCGTTAACTATGCATAACTGTTACGCAACAATATCACTCGACAAACTTGTGAAATGAACAAACTCATAATCAATTCTCAATAATTATACAATGAAAATAAGGAAAGTATGCGTAAACATTTCACAATCTCGGTCTATTTGTAAGCGTCGTGAACGATATTAATATTATGGAGATGCGATGCATCTCACTTAGTTCGATGTTTCAACTCCTGTGTACTTAAGGTACTGGCAGTCGAAGGCTAGTGTCGTAATATCCGTAAATATTGTATATGGAATAATATGAGAATAATCGAAAAACGTTGGACAAATCACTACATAGTCTGTTTGTCTGAACGCGATAAACACAAAAACTACCGAGCGGATTGGCATATGGCTGACACCAATGGTCGGAGTGATTCAAGAGGAACCTTTACGTGTATAATTTATTAATTTTTTTGTGGAAATTAGTTGAAATATGACGTTTGTTGTCGAAGAAGTCGGAAAAAATCAAGCCGGCTGAGAGCTTTCATCGAAAACGCTGCCTAATCCTTTTGAGATATAAGAAAATAATGTATGGTGGAATTGTTCTTTTTGTATAAGACTACAAAAAATTCCGCGATGACATATGTCTATCTTTTATGGATAGCTTAATATATCTATTTTTATGTTTGAAAAAATGGTGTGATATGAGATGATTGGAAAGCAATTTATACGTATACAGTATTAATCCTTATCAAATTAAATACGTGATTTACCTTCAGCATTTCATGCAGATTATGATTACTCTTTCTTTACACTATACAATTTAAATTAATATCTTAGGAATTATCGGGAAATAAAAAATATCGCGCGACAGCGGCTGGTCGCGGCGCATAGAAACAGAAATGTTACTATGGAACAGACAACACGGCGCGAACAGTGCATATGGTGCATACATGTGCAGCAATGAGCAGTCATAGATATACGATGTCATCGTCACAGAGGCGACGTGCGAAACGTTGTTTATATTTTGCCTATTGAATTGGGTAATGTAAGGGATCATAGTAAAATAAATTGAAAGAGGCAAAACTGACAGTTTTAATTACAATGTCTGTTTTAATTAATGTTGTGTATACATATTTTCCCATTTAAGTAAAACAATTATACATTGAACTATAATTGGTACTGAATATAGGTACTAGAGTATGCGCTTGCACTAGCTAGACCCGACACTTCATTTCACTATGCCTTATCGGTAAAGAAATGAACGAAGTGCAATGAAAATAATCGTTGCAATGTGATATAAACTTTACTTACCCTTAAACAAAATTAGCTTAGTTTCTGATTGGAAAATACGCTGTGAGAGACAGACAGACATATGGCATAGGTTGAGTAATAAAGAAACTAAAAAATAAGCAGTTACACCTAAGTCATATAGTTCCCCAACATTTTACACCTACATATCTAAACTGTACGGTTAACTCTTCATAATCAATGTTTTTCATATAGAAATGGCGGCAAATTTGTTTTGATTGATTTTAGTTGATGGTTTGCTTATCAATATTGTATTTAAAGAAATATTTTAGTTTGTTTATATACTCTTTACTTTTTCAAATATTTACAGAACTGGAAATAAAATACATTAAAAATACTTCAAGTAGGGTAAAATTACTATTAAATCCAATCCACATGTTCGACGCAACAAGCTGATAGTACACTACGAGACAAAAAAACACTATGGCTTATATGCTCTGCTACCCGTGCGAAGCCGGGGCGGGTCGCTAGTGATAAATAAAAAGACGAACTTTATAGAAGAACAGCGAATTTATAGAATTATATCGTTGACCATTGAAATGTGTTCATAGTAGCAAGACTTAACATTTGAAAATAAAACAATATCTTACATCTAAATTAATAACAAAAAATTTCAGGTGTTAAACAAATTAATATGCTGAGACATTTTCCTCTCTCAAACGCCGTTCTGATATTTGAAAATTCAGAAATACATAATTTCATAATCAAAATTTTCCGCATATTAAAGCAACAATACGCCAGCGGGGTTCACGTGAAAAGGAGCAGATGAGGGGAAGCTACACGCATTTTCTTAGAGACCTCATTAATCATTATCACACTTATCCGTTAGGAAATGACAGTCGAGAATTCGTTGCTAAATTAATGCGCCTTCCTCGGATGACATGTTTCTTGAGAAACGTACACACCCACCCGTACACTGATATTATACTCTACATCTTTGTTATACTATTGTATGAAGAGAATCCATACGGGAAGCGGAGAATTATAAAGTTATGCGTTTCTTCTTAACATGCTCGATATAATACATGTTCGTGTACAATACCAAACCAAAATTGTGGCTTGGTAAGTATGTATAATAAAAAAGGAAAAGTCAAGAGACGGCATTAACCAATAAGAATCGTTAGCCAGGCAAACTTTGACCTCGGTCAAAAAACTAATATGTCTGATTCATTCCGTTATAACTAGTTTTTATTCTGTTTGTCAAAACTAGTAGTAACTATGGCGCTTAATCGTTACTATTTTCAATTTAAAAAAAAGAAAAGGGTTATAACTGTAACGTATCGATTAAAGTAAAAGCTAATGACAAAAGTATTTCGGTATTATTCGCTATCTCTGCGGCATGAGTAAAGTAAAAATTTATTAACCGAAATAACGCTACATCCCAAAATAGTAATGGAAATATTACTAGAACTTAGTATTTACAGTATTACCAGAAACAAAATCTAACCTCCAAGTGAGCTCAAAAATAATATCTAAGTTAGTTACTTGATACGTCGATGATTTGAATAAGTTGGTTAGCTTAACTGTCGTATACAGTCTATACACTTTTAACCTTGTGTATCTTTTCTATTAGGGTAGAAATAGATTTAAATCGTATTTATTTCTTGCTAGAATTCACTTGAATAAGGTGTATTAATACAGTATGAGGTTTTCAATCGATATCTGTCTAACGTCGTGTACTGTGGTGACAAGTAACATTTGTAATAGCTCATGAATAACTTAACCGTGACACATGAAAGACGATACGTTATCTACTCGGAACAATATAATATCATAACAATGTACCTAATATATTGATACGCTTGCCTGGAGAGTATTTAATATTTAAATTTCGACCTGGGAAATCGTCTTCTCTATAGTACCTACTTATACATGCTGAAATAAATAATGATAAAGTACACGAGTCCTACACTGGTTGGTGGCTTAGGATATTTTTATATTTCGATAGAACGTGTGTTTAGATAAATTTTTAGTGCAGACTTAACTCGAATCTTATTTAAAAATCGAATTAATGTTTGTTAATTTGTACTTTAATATAAATACAATGGTATTTAGGCACATAAGTTAAATTGGTCCCATGTCTCTAATACTCAATCTAATTAAAAAAATAGAAATCGACCTCAATAATCTTGTAAAAGGTTGAAGTGAGGTGCTAGAAACTACTTCTCAAAATATTAGAAAGAAATGTGGAACAGGATTGCTGAAGTGTTAAAAGCATAACATACATTGTATCTACTATAGTATCTTTCACAGGAAAGATACGGAGTGGGGTTCATATCTCGCGTATGGGACAACGCAATTAATACACCTACACCATATCTTATCAATTAAATATGTACCTACATACTAAACAAATATTTAAGGTTATTTTTCTATCTATTCCAAGTTACCTCGAAAACCAATCCCTTGGCGGTATTTCTAGGTTTGCGTTTATTTTCTAGGTTTATTTCACGAAAGCCGCTACTAACATTTTTTCTAAAAACACGAAAACAACAAAACAACACTAAGCTGATATGGCAACCTATGAAGATGTATGAATATGGTAATTTCATATAGACAATGGAGTAGGATAAGGCAGTGTACTTAGCAGAAATAATGTCTCCCCCGAGGCGAAGGGAGCCACGCAGTTGCCGACAAGTTTATCGGTAACACGAAAATTGAGGCAGACGATACTGGCGGCGCCGCGGGCTTCGGCAGATAGTCCCCGGCCAAGTTGTCGCGCGATCCCCAAATGTAATAAACCTCTGGTAATTTGAATATACGAACACTAACCGACACAAATTATGATTTCCAACCTCGATATCTGAGCACGTGTTAAGTGTACATCACTCGGGATGTAATTACTAGTTGTAACGGGAATGGCGTAATTTCGAGCACTATTATTTTCGGGAATTCATGGGATCGATGCATGGGATAGGCGACTTTAAATGTATGGATCAGTCCCGTCCTAGGGTCCTGTCATAGTTAATTGAGGTCGATTTGGCAACATCACATTCGAAATTAGAATTTTGACACTTTATGACTTTTTTTCAATTTTAGTACCGAAATGCACCGTATGAGTAATGGCTGTTTTAAATTATGAGCGCTTCTTGACTAGCCAACATTATACAGGTACGACGATGTCGACAGCGACACTGGCGCGGAGATGTAGGTATTTGAACGCTCATTGAGCGACCATTGATATCGGCGTTGATCTGTTAAAGTCGGTCCGGTTAAACTGTGGTCTCTCTCTTCACTCACCGGTCAGCCCCACCACGTTTCCCGCTCAGTTTTTCAAAAATGTTTTTCGTCATTCCGAATTAATTAAAATTACATATGTGAGTCATCAACTAATTTGTCGATTAAATTGTAATATGCGCCTTAAGCATATCTTAATTTTATCACCGGATGTAACCCGCTTGTTTTTTTTTTTGAGTGTAAAATATAATAAGTATACTAAATACAATTTATTTACTAAGCCATGATTGTTTATTAGCATGGGTGAGGTCGACATCTTCGATATAGTATCGACTAGTCAAACAGCGCCCAGTCAAACCCACATTACTTGTAACTAATAGTTGGCTATATTTCTGGCGAAAAAGTTCAAGTTTCAACACTATTTTCTTTCAAATATTGCTGGAGTGGTTACGAGATAGATGACGTAACTTCCCGAAATGCAATCCAGCCCAGATAGATGATTCTATTGGTTTCTTTGCTGATGGTGCATCTAACTGAATCGTCTGTGATAACTAAATAGATATAATGTTGTATGACCTCCATGTGTCTTCTTATCCTCAATGGTCACCGCAGTTTAGGGAGAATATGTTCTCCCTAAGCTAGGAGAAGTCTTATAGAGAATGTGAGGGAGGGAAGATGTTTTGAAATGTCCTTCGATATGTTAGGTATATTAAATCCAGAGCCACCAGATTTTAGTATGTTTTAGATGTATCTCAAAACTTTACCTTTATTTCAAATAATATAATAATGCGTATTCATATCTATGTAAAAATTTAATACTATAAAATAATAATAGTCCACGGAGACAAACCTGCGGGCAAAAGCTAGTCACTACTAGGTAAATGGCTCTCAATATCAGATGTTGGGCTTCCCATAAAAAGTTCTGAATTATTTTGCCAGATTTACGAATTTGTTTCTTGAAGCAAAAGGTGCACAACTGTATACACAAAAAAGTTTTTCTTTTCCTGAATAGCAGAATATCGAGTAAACAATGTCATTCAATACTATATTGTAGATCGATAATTTAAAACCTAAATCCATCATTCGGTTAAATTCTTGGTGTTTCTAAATGAAATGCTTAGAAATCCCAAGAGATTTCTATACAGTCTAAAACTATAAACTATGCAATGACAGCTGTTTAATGTAATATTACAAATATTACGCAACCGAATCACCCGAAATTATTTCTAATACAATTTTTTTGTGACGTCAGCATAGATAACAATTTTAACTTTGTTAGCACAGGGTACTTCAAAACAAAACGCGCTTAAATTGACATTAATTAGTGCCCGAATACGTATACGTCAGTCGTCTAACGGTATAAGTGCCCATCTAAGCACAAACAACGAACGGGTATAATTAAGTCAAAATTGAGGCAAGTTATGCCGATATTCGTAAAAGCGACGATGTGGGCGTCTAATGCGACGACTCCAAAACCTTTAATTACCTAACAAACAAAGCTTATATTGTATCAGCGGCAAAAATCCATTTGGTAAGTCATAAAACTGTTAAATCCGCCGACGTAAGTTCCGCCGGGGGCGCCGGCCGCCTGACATGGGGCTGATTACAAAGTTTCAACGGAATGATGCCGGAAACGACTTTTTTTTTTTAATGAATACTAATTCTACGAAAACAAACTTTACCAACGAACACGGATCGGTAATTGCTTCGTTTCTCATTTGTCTCGAAATTCGTAACTTCGGCCTGTGGAAGGTCCTCGGTAATTGGAAACTCGATATGCGCAAGATGGATCGTGTGATTATACTTTACGTCACTCGAATCCCTTAACTTTTTATTTTCAAAACTTATTCATGGTGCTGAAAAACGTTAACATCGTGTATATATTATTGGGCTACCAACTTTCCTGTTTTTACAGAGATTTTCCTGGGTAGTGAGATGTTCTAAGCTGTCCTAAGCTGATTTTAAGAAGCAACCTGCAGGAAAGTGCTGTGTTTTGAAAGTTGCTCTGACACCATTCATTCATTATTCTGAATTTATTTCCTCTTTCACTTACTCGTGTCTATGGATTGAAGTCAGAAATAAAAATTTAGGAGTCACAGTTAAATTTTAATTTTATATCAATTTATTGAAAAAAGTTCAATCAAATATTTGATTGGCGTTTGGAAATTTTACTTGGTCGGAATTCCCTTAAAAATAGCTTCGAAAATTATATAGATAGGACAATTCCAATTAGCTAAGCTTTCTACAGTAATATTACGTTTTGAATCTTTAATACCATTGTTTTCCGCTTTATTCAAGTTTTCAAATCTCGAAAGAATCCTTACAAATATCTACTTAAGTAATGTAATATATAACTATGTAAACTGAGGTTTAAAGTAGGTTAAATGCAAACCTTCAAGTTATCTGTGTCAACAGAAGTTCAGTACAATAAACTCCAGCCTGCATGGTTGCTCTTAAAGGCTCTATCTAGTATATTATTTATAAAGCACAAGTCCACGATAAGCCACTGGGATTTTATGCATAATATTAATGTACTGCTAACTGTACTAAAGTATAAAGCTTTGGGGAATTTTTGCTAAATACAAAATAAGAATGAATGAACAAAATCTTTTTTAAAGCTGCATGCGATATACATGGACTAAATAAAAAGTTTCTTAGCAGCAGAGTGCCATCCCAAAATTAAATCGGGATGAATAAATATTACCGACACATATGATCATAACAACTTTTTAAATATTTCTTATTTGTGTAATAGTCAAAGATTTATTAAAAAATTTGAGCTTTGATACTTTTATATAATCTAAATAAAGTGTTGGAAATTACGCCTGGCGCAGATGTTTATGTGGAATGGTGCTGGCCCGGAATTTGCCATTCAAATATGCCTAGTCCAGATATACGAATGTATATAGCACAGTGATATAAGAACAAGGCGGGGCACAGACGCGTTAAAACACTAGCCGCCGCCCGCGGTTTCACTCGTGTGGGTTACACGTGTGCATAAGCACTTATTTAAGATTAATTTAAGAACACTGCAACAGGCATCCCTTTATTTTCGATCAAGAAGTTTAACACCGATTTTAAATATTTTAACCCTTTAGGGTTAAATTCCTTGTGTAAATCTCAACCTAAAGGCTAAATACCAACTTTCTTGGTTTCAACTGTTTCAATTTTAAAAACTACAGGGTTTCCGTATAAATTTTCATTTCTTATTTCCCTCCCTTGAGGGTCGAATTCCCCTAAATCCTCAAACATCTTTTTCTCAATTTGTAACCAAAAAATCAAATAATACATTTCATAGTTTTAACTTAAAGAATGACGAAACTCCAATACGAATTTCGTCCACTATGTTACCCTTTTAAAGGTTCAATTTCCACAAATCTTGAAACACGACATATGTAGTTTCTGACCTAAATTAACATTAAAAAATTACGGATTCTTATACAAACTTACATCGCCTACGGGTTGAATTTTGAAAAATACTTTCTTAGTTGATGTTTACGTCACTAAAGAAACTTTATGTCCAAATTTAATGTGATTCGCTTCAGCACTTTCGGCTCGACGGCGTTGACGAATGAGCGAGTGAGTGGTTCGACTTTGAACATATATAGTCACTTTTGATTTGAATAATTTAAGTCATAGATATGTTTTTAGAAAATCACTCGAGTTCTCGTATTCCAAAAAAAATAGTTTCGTATCAACTCGAAAAGTATACGAACTAAGACGAGGCGAAGAGCGATCGCAGAAAAGGTTGTCTATTACAAAGGAAACTTTCCACAAAAGTTTGTAAAACTCGAAAATTCCGTAATACTCGCTTTTTCTTTTCAAGGGTGACGACTGGTAGCGCGCTTGACATTCGCAAAGTTCCCGATGCCAACAAAAACGGAATACACCCCAAATCTGAAATTGTCAATTCTTCAAGCTCAGCACAAAAGGAAAGAAAAACGATTTATGCAGTCAATTTGTATTGTATCGGATGGGATTACAATCTATTTTTGGTAAGTACATAAAAGCTGCCATTCAATGGACACAAAAGGATACTAAGTTATAGACAGAGAAAGCTCTGAATTTTTAATTACCCACGGATTAACCCAATTAACCCATCAATCCATCCATCCCATCAACAATTAACCCACGGAATTTTTAATTGGTACCAAAAGTTAACACAATATTAGCTGTTTCAGTTGAAATGCGATAAAAGTATTTCAAGTTAAAAACTCTGCAAGTAAACAGAAAAGTATATTGAGTTGTCAATTAAATCGACGGATGGGTAAAGCTCATTCAGAGAACGATAACATATTCACTGTGGATGAGATGAAAGAATGGGTCCGTGCGAGTCCACAATGGCCTTTGCGTCACGATCATAGTGTTAATAGAATAGAGTATGTAAGCCCGTCCGAAACGCGGGCCTCAACAGAGACAGAAAATGAGATGAAGTACATTGATTTATACAGAAATATACTAAGTCTATCTTTTTTATTTTGAGCATCCACAGTTAATAGCTTTTTGATTGATAGCTGTGATAGCTGTGACTTACAAAATGAGTGTCCTAAGCACTACCGTTTAAAAGTACAATGAGGATACAACCAGGTGTAGTTATTTTCCATCCTTTTCTTCTCCTATACCCAACCGTTACATATAGGGCTTTATGGAGCTTGCCTACTCCAGTTATATTATCTATACGGTCGCGATGTTTTCGATACACAATGGTTCACAATTCCACATTTTTCATCTCTGGAAATAAGAGCTCTCGTGGCTTTAACGCGGTTCAAACGAACGAGTATGAGGTTTCCTTTGAACGGAATGCACTTTGCGATTGCATTTTGTAATCATGTACTCCCACATCTAAGAATAAAAAAATACAGATAAAAAATTCCCGTGTGAAGGTAACTGAATTTTTTTTGCTTGAAGAGTAGTTTTAATTAAAAATAAAATGTTTATACATTACATATTTAAGTACTTTTTTCGTAAGCCCATCTTCGTTTCTTCTTCTCGGAACAGCATACTTAACAGGTTTTGAACTGCAATATTTATTTTTTCTGATTTATTTCATCTGTACACGCGTTAAACTGGTAAACGCGTATCGTCCTATATTTTTAATATTAAACTGTTGAGAGAGGATAAGAAATCTACGAGAGTGATTCCTGTTTACATATTAAAATTATATTTCTTTAACAATGTAAATAATATTATAGCGGAAAAAGTGTGTCCATAGCTCTGACAGTTATTATACATGTCGCAGGATGATTTGATAATACGAGTTTTCGCGAAAACCCTAGGGATATTGCAAAAACACGGATAATTAGACAACGATGAAAACGTTTCTCAATCTGACTGGAAAAAGATAGAATTTTTGCAAAAACACGAGTCGCTCTAGTAATATTGCGAAACGAAACGTTAGCTATTATGAAATATGTAATAAGAATGCTGATTGGCCTTCACGCAATTATTTTGTTTATGTTTTTGAGAGCCACTCAGCAGTCTTTTGTTTTAAATGTGGTTAAAAGTGTGTATAAGTTTCTATAAATCGATATTGTTATTTCTAACTTTTCACAACTCTATGACATAATACTTCAAAGCTCACGGGGTAAAACTAGTCACCAATCAGAATAAGATTTGGTCACTAAACAAAAATCTAGGCAATCAGAGTTAAGGATATGCAATGTTACTAGAGCGACTCGTTTTTTTTTGCAAAAACCCTATCTTTTTCCAGTAAGATTTGGAAATGTTTTCACCATTGTCGAATTATATCCGCGTTTTCGCAGTATTCCTAGGGTTTTCGCGAAAATTCGAATTATCGAATCATTCTACGACATACACATACATTTCCCGGTCCGTCCACGAAAACGAAGTGAATGCGTATATACCAACGCGGACAGGCATGTTGATGAAAACCATTCCCTCTGGGAGTGGCCAGCCATGTTTCAGTCATGCCGACAATGTTTACTCTATAAACAACTGCAGCTAAGTAGTTTTTCATTTGGTAAATAATCCTAGCAAATAATTTTCAATGTTTGTTCCTAAATAAATTTTATATTGCATTATTTTATTCTTTTTAAGCTATAATGTTTTATTCGCCAATATTAAGAAAACAAGGGTAGGCAGGTCGAAAACATTTTATTGTTTTGATACTACTATCTACATCGTTAACCAAGGGTGCTAAGTTAGTGTATTTTCAGTGAGGTTGCAATATTGAATCCAAAGCACAACGAAGAATTTTCGTTAAGCTCGGTATTCTTAAGCAGAATCCTGAGCGTAACAAGGAATTCGATGCCATCTTATCCGAGAAAATAATTTCGAATCAGTTAACATTGTTCTTCACCACCCCTAAGACGAAAATAAATCGATAAAGATTTAAAATGTAAATGTTTATTATACTGCTATAAGTTCAATTACATTTTAGATTCAAATAGTTATTACAAAACTATGGTGTATAAAAGGATATTAATTGGTAAACTCACTATGCAAAGCACTGTAAATAAGATTTAACCCTAAAATGCTTCACTTCACTTCACTTCATCAGCCCCTTTTTACCCCACTGCAGGGGCTTAGGCCTCCCCCAGGGTGAGGAGAGGGGCTTGGAGCTTAAATCCACTACGCTGCTCCACTGCGGGTTGGGGACTGTAACGACCGCCATCTATTGACAGCGTCCGCGACCGACTGCTTAACGTGCCCTCCGAAGCACGGAGTCAGTGATAGTTGTGTACTTAAGTCAGAAAAACTCATTGGTACATGCCCCGGATTCGAACCATGGCCCTATGGGGCCTTATAAATTTGAGACAGGTTCGTTGCGCTTTGGGCTATGACAACATCCTTTCATCCTAAAATGCTTTGAAAGTGTTATATTATTTCAAATCTTGACTGAAAAGTTATCCTTTAAAACGACTGCCAGGTTAGTGTAGTTTGATTTTTTTTACGACATAAAAATTAGTAATAAAACATTTTAATGGAACATTTGATGTATACATTTTTTTTAATTTTGAATCTCTTTCATTAGATAAAATTTATTCCTTTTTATCAGAACGATTTCAATTGAAAAACACCTATTTCACAATTCAATTTACAATATTTACAACATAAAAATATCTTCCAGGTTGTTATCTCTTTCATAATTTTATTTGTGACTGTAACAGCAGGTTTATTTAAAAATACATTACAAAAATAAGCTTTGAAAATTTTGAAAGTTTATGGTTTAAATACCTAAAAAAATGTGTAGGTTTATAGATCAACACTTTCAATCTTAGCTTTCAATAATGTGTCTATAGCACGAAAAGTGATTCTTTTTTAAAGTTTTCGATTATTCAGGACTGACATAAGTTGCGCCTTTTTGCCTGATTCCGTCTTGAAGTTGAATTTTAGGACGCTATAATACTATAGGATATATATATCTATATACACACATAGTATATCTTTTCATACCAACATTTTTCTTCTACTTTATTCTAATTTACTCGTTTAGATCTGTAAAGAAATGATGAAAAATTATGTATGTCTATTTACCTTATTTTCAGACTATCTATACTAATATTATAAAGCTGAAGAGTTTGTTTGTTTGTTTGTTTGAACGCGCAAATCTCAGGAACTACTGGTTCGAATTGAAAAATTCTTTTTGTGTTGGATAATCCATTTATTGAGGAAGGCTATAGGCTATATATATATATAAAATCATACTCTTTGTCTGTCTGTCTATTCAAGCAAATCTCCAAAACAGCTAAACTGATTTTGATGAAACTTCACAGATATGGAAAGGAAGTGGTCAAAAGTGACACATACTACTTTTTGTATGTCTGTATGTACGTCCATCTGTCTATTTGAGCTAATCTCCTAAACGGCTAAACAGATTTTAATGAAATTTCACAGGTATGAAAAGGAGGTGATCAAAAGTGGCATACGCTACTTTTTGTCCGTCTGTATGTCTGTACTTCTATGTGTCCATTCCAGCTAATCTCCAAAACGTCTGAACAGATTTTAATGAAACTGCAGACGTGAAAGAAGGTTGTCAAGAACAATATAAGCAACTTTTTGCCCGTCTGTCTGTCTTTCTGTCTGTACGTATATGTGTCTATTCGAGCTTATTTCTATAACGGTTAAACAGATTTTAATGAAACTTTGCAGACGTGAAAGAAGGTTATCGAGAGTGACATGAGCTACTTTTTGTGTCTGTCGTTTGTCCTCACTGATCTATCAACGTAGATAAAGCCGAAACTACTAAATCTAGGAAGCTGAAATTTAAAACAGAGGTTTATTTTACAACGTGAGTATTAATTTTTAAGAAAGGATTATTTAGAAATTTTAAATTTAATGGGGGAAGGATGAAGGGGCTTTGTATACGTCTTTGTTCCTTAAAGTTAGAAACACCAAAATTTTAGGATAAATAAATAATTATGTGTTTCAGGGTTTTTGGATCTCCACACTTTAAGAGTGGGAAACCGGAGGTGAAAAGTCTGGGACTATCGGTTTTCTTAAAGGAGTGGGGGGAATGAAGATTGGAAGTTTGAAGGGGTGTAACCAATATTAGTTTCAGCAAAATGTACCTACGTATAAACCATATCGAACGTTAATAGTACCTACCTATAACAGGAATGTGTCGTCTACGCAAGCGAAGCTGCGGGCGGTCGCTAGTGTACAATATGAGTACAAGAAAAAAGAAATTCCAACTATTTTCATATAAGTAAAACTTTAAAAAGCTTCTAGGTAATCATAAATCTTTATTGCTTAAATACAACAACAAAAAAATTAAATTGAAACTTAATATCATCAAACCAACGAATAAAATAAAATCCTAAGAAAGCAATTTGCCACTAAGTACAAAAATAGAAGTGTGGATAATAGAAATCGGTGAAAAAGTGTTCGCGTTGGGGCAAAAATGCGATTCTCGTGTCCACAGCAATTCCGTGCAAAAAGTTGGAGGAACGTCCGGCTCATAAAAGTTGTAGTTGGCACGGCCACGGGCCGGCCGCGCCAGCGCGAAAGTCGAAAACACGCCGCACTAAACCGCGCAGGTAGAGCGCGACAAATATTTAATGAGCCAGCCGCGGACGGACATTCAGATAACCCACTTGTTAAGTGTCGATCGAGCATATTTTTACAAACTTTAATACGTGTTACAAGCGTTGTATTTTCAATATGATTTAAAGTTATGTATAATAAATAGTCCCTATAACGCTATAACAATTGGAAAAAAAATCGTACACTTTACGAAAAAAATTATTGAAACTCTAGGTATGGATTTGAAATTAACATAAATAATTATTTTTATTTATCTCTAGATGAATTCATTAAAATTATATTGAAAACAATTCTGACAAGAAACAATTACAATAACTTTTTCCACACCTATCGCGTACACAGTTCCATTATGACAAGTTTTAAATCTAGCATGGTAAAATGTAATATAATCGGTAAGTTTAATAATGGTTTATAGTTTAAGGTTATATATGTAAATTTTAAATTTTGAACTTGTAAACTTTAATTTAATATTTTGTCACGTACTAGTAACAAAACGCCAACCCAGGAAGTAAATTGTGTATTTCCAGCGAGAATGAAATATTGAATCTACAGCGCAGCGCAGCGAAGTTCCGAGCATTGCTAGGGTTTCTAAAGTGGAAACTGATCGTAGTAAGGTACCAATCCTGCCTGCGAGAGAAATTATTTTGCACCCGAGGTAAACATTTTGCTTTTCACTACGCCTACGGATATAAATAGATAATGATTTAGTATGATGTAAATACGTCTTATCCGTTCTAATATCCTGCAATAAGCTTCAGCTTATTATGAAATTGAATGTAATTTTATTAATTAATAATAATGTAACTCATAAAATAATCGTATGAATATTAGATGTATTGATTTAAACTCTTTAATTACTTGGAGGGTTGTTTTGTATAAAATAATTGTGGCTGGTACATTGGTTCAATTTAAGTAAATACTATCGTAGTATAGATTTTTTTTAACTTCCCGCTGTCTAAGGAAAATTATTAATTTGAGTCCGTTTTTCGAAAATAGTTTTCATCAGATCTCCACGTTTTGAGATCTTGGTAAGCCATTCTGACCATTTTCGGCTGGAGTACCGTGTGTGTGTATGTGTATGTAACTTTTTTGTCGTACGATATTTTGAGAACGGATTGACCGATTAATACCCGCGATACGGCGTTTGAAAGGTTTCATTGAGACTTAGATCTGATTTTTGAAGTCAATCGGTTGAGCTGTTTCAAAAATATTAAAAAAATAAATTATTTACGTTTTTTAAAATAACTTTGAAATTTTCCAACCGATCTATTTACTTAAAACGTTTTTTGTACATAAAAAAGTGCGTCAAGTGCCGCCAAAAATATCAAAATCGATTAAAAAGATATCGCAGTTCACAAATTTCCGAAAACGTGTTTTTTGACTTAACTTTGAGATTGTTAGATCAATCGATTTTTGTTTTTACACAAAAATTTTATGCTTACAAAATTACATAGGTAAAATGTCGTAAATTGCATTAAAACCAAACGAAGCGTTCAAAAAACATCGCAATCTACAAATTTCCGAAAAAGTGTTTTTTAACATAACTTTGACATTTTACGACGAATAGATTTTTGACTTTACACAAAAGTTTTATGCTTACAAAATTGCATAGAATGCCGTAAACTGCATTAAAATCAAACGAAGCGTTCAAAATAATGTATACAAATAAATAATGTAAATCAAATATTTTTAAATAAAATTTTCTTCGATATATCCCAGATTTCTGAGCTTGAAGAACTCTAAATGTATAGAAATTCTGTATTTGGGGAGCTCGGAAAATGAATATTATGAGATCGAAGAGCTCAAAAACCACGAAAATCGATATTTTGAATTCGAAGAGCCAAATAGCTTCCTAATTTTCGAGCGCTTTGAACTCGAAAATAGCGGGAAGTTTTAGAGATGGCCTGCAGGGTCAACGATTTTTAATTTTGAAATTGCTCAAAATATTCATAATTATAACAAAATTAATTCAGTAGTCAGAACTGATAACCGATGGGGTAGACGAGTTCTCGAATGGAGGCCACGTACCGGAAAGCGAAGCGTTGGACGCCCCCCGGCCAGGTGGACAGATGACCTGAAGCGCCATACCGGGGGTAATTGGATGCGAAAGGCGGAGGACCGTGTGTGGTGGCGAGCTTTGGGAGAGGCCTATATCCTGCAGTGGAGAGACACGGGCTGATGATGATGATGATTTATGGTACTTCTAGAATCATAAAAAATATTTGAAAAAAGTTGCATTAAAATTCACCACATACTCTTTATCTCAAATCGTCATAAAACACACTCACCCAGTAAGTTGCGGAGATGAAAAAGCTACATAAGTAGTTTAACTCTTAATTTTTATTTCAATTGGTTGTTTAAAAGTTTAAGTTGATTTTAATGATCCCCGCCGTACTGCTTACGCGGGGCCCAAGCGAAAGGTGGAAAGCCTTTTTATCGCCGAGGCAAGCATCGAATCATTTATTTCGATGAGGATGTCTATAAAATGGTAATTACTGAGAGCCTAATAAAAGTCCCGAGAAATAATAGCTTTGTGACCGTCGAGGCGGCTGTTTGGACGGCGACACGGCCGTGTCGACGACGGACTACTTCACGGCGAATCTAGTCCGGAGTAGCTTTTCGTTCCTCACTTCGTTTTATTAACGCGATTCATTCCAAGTAAACGATTTGTCTCGACTAATAAACGCAGATAGAATATTTAACGCTAGGTAGTAAAAACGTGTAACGTGTCCTCATTGTTCCGTTAATTCAAAACGAAAAGGAGATTTTAGTTACTGGTCTAAATAATAACGTAACAAAGGCCATTAGTACGTAGTAAATTAGTTAGATGTATAAAACCCGCCAGCCGAGATGTCCGGAGAGAAATGTTTGGCTGAATATTTTATGTGGACTCGAAGTGCGAAAACTTTTGATAATGAGTTTCTATGTATAGCACATATAAATGTATAATTGTTGCCTGTTGTCTTAGAACATTTAATTGCTAAAATCAATAATCACTCTGGCTAAGGAGTTTGTATGTCGAGAAAGCAAAACAGTTACCACGAGCGGGAAGCGTATGTGCGACGCTTTTACCATAATATAAATATAACATAGTAAGTCGACGCTCTTGATATCCGCGGTAATGCAAAGTCTAAATCAGTGAAAAGGGGTCAGGGTTGTCGCCAATTACTTTATACAATAATTATTATTCATGATTCCTGGAAATTCATAAAAGCTCATGTGCATCACTAATACTCGAACCTCCGAGTACTCAGATTAATTGTTACTGACCACGTGATAATTTTCTTAAAAGCTAGTACTTTTTTTACTGACCTATTGCGTTGGAACTCAAACTTTATGTTTAGCGAAATTAATAAGACCACGTGGTCAAATTTAACAAAGCATATATTCTCAAAACTGTTAGTTACAGAATTATCGTGTTGGTACTAAAACGTGGGTGTAATGCATGTTACATTAAATATTTTTTATTTTTAATATTTACCAAATTTTTAAAAACTAACAATTTCGAAATCACAAGTAAAGAAACAGAACTAACTTATTAGTACTCAAACTTCATGTTTTAGATAGTTTTACGTAAATACGTGAACAAATTTTTAAAACTAATATATGATAAATTTTGAACACCAACACCTAACGTCAAGACGTTAGGTGTTGGTGTTCAAAATTTATTTTTGAAATTGAAGACAATGTAGAGAAACGGTGGGAAACGTTGAGGAATTTGAAAAATGTTATGAAATTTCATTGAGAAAGGAGCGATAAGTCTAAAAGAGCCAACAAGACACAAAGCTGACAAAAAGTATTTACTCCTCTTCAAATGCGCCATCAGATCTTTCCCATAAAAAATACAATTTGATGTAGCACTTACCATGTATATTTATTTTCTGATACTATGGTGAAAATGATACTAATTAATATTTATTTAAAAGATAGTATTAAACTCGAGTGCGACAACCCTTCACAGCAGGGCTCTTGCTACTGAAGCCGGGCAGGGTCGCTTCTTCCCTCCGCACTTACCTGACAATTACTCTTTTTAGAGGCGTTCGTCAACCCTCTGTATGTGTGTTTCCTCTGTGATTTTACCCTAGTGTCCAGCGTCTCAACACAAATTTCTCTTTAGCGTATTAGTTCGATTTTCAAATAATGTATATAAGAATTTATTTCAATATTAGTTGCATCGGAATTCCATCAATCCCCTGTGGTGGTTTTACCCTTTTGTATGAACAAAAATATTATTTTGTAACCTTTTATATAACTACAGATATTTAAATATTATCGATAGAGCAGAAAAATGCTAATTTATGTAATAATGCTATTTTATTATTTGAATATAAAAATATGGAGCTCTTAACTATCAAACAACTAACGAAGTCTCACCATAAAGGTTCTTTTGTAACCTTTTGTAGTATAGAACCCTAAAATTTAAGAGTAATCATTTGCTCTAAATTGAGAGTAAGGCAAGGGACAAATAAAGGGATAACTCACCCTTTAGACGAGGAGAGCGGTTGCTAAGATACTCGCATTGTCCTTCGGAGTATTTTTTTAATAAAATTATTTTTTTCTGGATTCACTATTTTCTAAATATTTCATCAAACACCTAGTTCGAGGGTTTTAACATACAATTTACAAGTGAAACCACCAAATAAATTATATTCAAAACGTTGTAACGCGCGTGCCTTGCCTCAATTAATGAACAAACTATCAACTATAGATCGGTCACTCCGTCCGTATTTGCTTACGTTATTTGAAGTATATAACGCAATGAAATTGTATAATGCGTATGTTAAGTTCGACGTAGACCACGCAGGGAACTGAATGAAACCAGACGACTAGTTCCAATTTCAAATTGGTAAGTAATCAAGTCTATTTATTATGCTTCTCTTAATCTTAATTTTACTGCGTTATTATTGTTCTAAATAACTATTCATGACTATTAATTCACATATATATATATTCATTGAGTGAATTGTGATTTTGAAGTGTATACTTATTATACACAAAATTATCGAAGTATTATTAAACGAATTTTAATTTTCAATAACTATTATTGTTTTATCACTATTATAATTAAATTTATTTCATCAGCAATTCTATTTCTGACGGATCTATACGCTTCTATCAGTGTCATTTTCCCTGAAATTGCCACAAATCCGCTTCTTATTTCTTTGCGACGCGCAAACACACTCCAATTCCATTCGGCCGATGTCCGACCCGCGGGCGTCACGTCTGTCCCCATTGTGTTTTCAACATACAGATGAAGATGTTTGAGATGTTATCTTTGAGTTAGCAATTTATTCCTGTTTTAGGCCTTCTCGTGTAATAACTTCACCGCATGTTATTACAGGCCCGTATTCGAGGAAGATATTGACAAGCAATTTCCTGTTCGATATATATGTACAATATGTAAAGAGAAAAAATATAATGTAAGTATTCAGTATCACATTATAAGAGAGAGTAAAATTTTGCAGACAAGACCATTTATAATCAAAACTGTTTTACTTATATATGGTTTTATCACAGAATTTAATGTCCTTTTTAGTATTCGTTTAAGAAATAGAATGAATGACACGTAGTTGTCTCAAAAAAGACATATCTACAGCAAAAAAATTAAGACCTAATCATTAATAGTATATCAATGGAATGTCTAGATTCCTTTTACTATTACTATCAATTATTTAAACATTATAATGATCACTGAAGCTTATCTAAGCAGTCAATAGTTCGTGACGGGTTACCAAAAATGTACGCTGTTTTCAGATGTAAATACATCTAGAGGAAATCCTCTAGATTTTTATAACCCCTGACGCAAAAACAGGGGCGTTATAAGTTTGACCTGTGTATGTGTATCTGTGTATCTGTCCGTGCCCGTAGCTCCCAAACGGATTAACCGATTTAGATGCAGATTTTTTTATATGAAAGGTGAATTAGTCGGAGGTGTGCTTAGCTATGTCTGATGAAAATCAGTCCAAGATGGCCGCCGCCACAAAATGGTGGAAATCATATTTTTTCACTATTCAATCAATATGGATATCAAATGAAAGGGCTTCACCAGCAGAATACTCTACACTATGATAAATTTCGAATCCAAGATAGCCGCCACCACAAAATGGCAAACTAGGTACATTTTTTTCACTACTCCATCAACATGGGTATCAAATGAAAGGACTAGACTAGTAGAATACTATACACTATGAGAAATTTCAAATCCAAGATGGCCGCCACTACAAAATGGCGAATCACATATTTTTTCACTTTTCCATCAAAATGGGTATCAAGTGGAAGGACTTGACTAGTAGAATATTATACACTATATTGAAAGGGAATGACGAATATTAACTAACGAATTAAAAACTAAAAACATAAAATATTTTTTTTGTTTCATTATGTATGAATTAGTTTGACTAAATAACTAAGTTTAAAATTTTTGAAATAAAAATTAAATTAAAAAATTAAAAAACCCCCGACACAAAAAAACTAACCTTTAAAAAGTGTGAAATAATACAAGTTTGTTCATTGTTTAATGATTTTTGATCCTTAAAGGCGTCTGGGACCGCTAATCATTAGGTATTTTAAGTTTACTTATCAGTCCCAGACGCCTTTAAGGGTCAAAAATCATTAGACAATGAACAACTTGTATTATTTTACACTTTTTAAAGGTTAGTTTTTTTTGTGTTAGGGGTTTTTCATATTTTTATGTTTTTATGTTTTAAAAAAAGTCCGTTTAATATTTCAAAAATTTCTTCCTCCTTCCTAATAGCTTTTTCACTGTCATCGGCCTCTAAACGTCTCACTGTTGAGCACAAGCCTATTGACCTTTAAAAAGTAAATTTAAAAATAGTCCCATTAATATTTAAAAAATTCCACGACGAAAAAAGTGAAATAACTTGATAACCTTAAGTTTCTTACTATATAGTAAGAAACTATCTACTGCATCAACTACTACTAAAAGAACATATCTACTGCAGCGTACCCTGGCGGTGTAATACAGTAAATTTATCTAAGAACCTGTTCTGACATCTATGAAATGGAAAACACAGCATCAAAATCAACGCAGCCGTTTTCGAGAAACAAATCTACTGCAGCGCTGTTGGTGGAATATGACCGCAAAATATATTTACGAAGCAGCACTAAATTGGTGACTTTGTAATGCAAAAAACTGCATTGAAATTGAACCAGTCTTTTTAGAGAAACACAAATAATACACCGCTTTCTGGTGACCTATTAAAGTGGTTCTAAGGTGATATAATATCTATGTAATACAAAAAACCGTGTCAAAATCGGTCCAGTAGGCTTCGAAGAATATGATAACAGACACACAAAAAAATAAATACATACACAAAACCACTTACACCGTCTCCATTTTGTCGTATATAAAATAAAATTAGGTAAAAAGGATGGAAAATATTAAAACCTGCAAAACCTACATCAAACATAGTGCGTGCAGCCTATGTTCTGGATTGATTTATTAGACCGTAAGGCGCCCGAAAATAATTGAAGCATCGGGTATAGAAAAATAAATTGATACGTCGTTCGGACCCCATACCACACGCCCCGAGGCGCGGTGGCTGTGTAACCATTTGTTATTTAGGAGCCAGAAATTATGTGGCCACGGCAGCCGTTTGCGCGCCATTTCCTCCTACCATTCATTATTGGCTAAAAATGTTATTTGTAGTCATTAACGAATTTATTGTCGGCATCATTCAACAATGGCGTTATAATCACTCCTCGAAAAGTCGACATTTTTACTGTGCGGTTCGTGTCATTGTTTTGTTAATTAATTTACTCTAAGTTCATTTCACCTGAAACCTCCTAAATTCATTTTATTAGTCACGCTATACCTAATATTCGTACGGCCGTTTATTGGAGCTTTTGTAACTTCTAAACTAAATGCGATATAGATTTAAAATTTCAATAAGATTATTAGTTTACAATAAATAGATTTTTAATGCAATAGAGAAACAGAATTTAAAAAAAATTACTCAGGCGTGTAAAACAATGGGAATAAGTAATTCGCAAACTCTGCAACGAGTAGAACTCTGAAATTAATAATGTGTCCCAAAAATTAAGTCTTGATACTTGATTAATATTTCATTTTTTTTTAATAACACCAATGTTATCCTAAACAATCTATACGAATTTATTGATTTTAAAGCGCTGCGCGTTGCAGAAATATAGCGTGACTAAAATTAAATATTATCTAATAATCAAATATGAGTATCAATTCATGGTAAGTGAATACCTATAGTAAATAATAAAAATACTGTGTATATCGTGATTTATAAATAATTTATGTTCTTTGAAATGTAGGTGCTGGCGTTGCTGCTTACATCGTTTTGTAACTAGCCTGCTATCATTGTATTTGTTAAAAGACCTAGCTCTACAGATTGCACATTTTTAAACCAATTTTTAGCACTTAAACTCAAAATGAAAATTCAGGAAAAAGACATATTATTTAGGTGTACTTACGAGTATAAGTTAGTCTCATCGAATTACTATTCAAATACATGACTGTGTGAGATTTAAAAAAGTTTATACTACCGTAATAAACATTAAGTATAAAAAATATGCCTTTGCACAGATCAATCAATGAATCTAATTATTCAGTCGTCCAACAGAATCAAAACTTCATACATTTTTTGTAAAATATAAATACCACGAATTTTTATGTCACGCGAACATGCGTCTCACTCCCCTTATCTAGATTTGTGACGGGTGTGAGCGAGCGCGAATCGAACCGAGGGACTTAGTTTTAAAACTCGTAAGAGATAGTAAAATGCTCGCTTTACTTACAACCATGTAAAAGGCAAGCGAGTAGATAAGTTACCTACATATGTAATCGTGTTCGAATCGGTCCTAATAGGTTCCATAAATTTTATCATTAATTTACGTTAGTCTAATAATGCAATGAACAAAAAAGCGATTAGACGTGAAAACCGGAGTTCACAAAGATAAATATAAACGTCTATGGAGAACAGAGCACAATTCAATTTAGTTAAAAGCAAACACAAGGCTCCGATATCATGCTCTTACCGATAGCAATTATAGTGCGAGTGCCATATATTATATTCAAAGTCTAGATTGTAGGTTGGATCCATTGACAGTTGGATCGTTCCGGCGAATCGGAGTATATAGATATTGTCATTGAGATAGAAAAGTACACTCTGTTTCTGACATGAAGATAAGTGGGAATAATATGTCGTATATTAAAATTTTGGTTTTTTGAAACAGACCACAACGTGGTTAGGTTCAAAAGAGTGGAATAACCCCATTTTCATGTCCTAGGTCTAGAGTACTAAAATTTTTTTTTACGAATTCTGATATTTCTGTACTTTAATCTTAATTGGATTCATAGAGTTCTTGATCTTTATAAAATACAGGATCGATTGACAATATAAAACTAATATTTTTTAAATCTAACTGTACCGTGTATTCAAAATTTGTGTATTATGTGCTGTGGTGAATTCAAATGGAAATTACTCCAAAAAATTGGGACTGTCTCTTAAAAAAGTTTTGTTGTAGCTACAACGGTTTAGGTATCTAGTTGCCTTTTACCGCCCAACCTCAAACTGTCACCCAGGACACAAGCCAAAAATAATTACTTCATCCAATGAGTTTACTTCATTCAAGATATTTTTGTTTCCCATATAAGGAAAAACTAAATTTCCACGAAATATTATTTCAATTAAGTAAGGAGTAATTTGTGTGAAGTAAACTACTTTTGATTTTATTTTGATTTGATAGAAAATATATATTTTTAGAATCGACTTTGAGACATATTTGTTTCTTGAATAAAAATTTCATTTCTAATTGTGTATATACGTACATTCGTATCTATTATGACGGAGTGACGTTTGGAGATATTTTACAATCGACTAATTAATTATCGCTGTACACATAAAACTTTTAGTTTTTGGGTTTGTTTAGATTAATAATATTAATACCCACTAAACCCATTTTGACGAATTATCAGAGTTTAATATATGAAAACACAATTCGATATATAAATATATCATCATGCTGCTACTTTTAGAACACAGTGACAACAAGAAAAATAACTAGAGCTGGGTTTCACGAAATTAAGTTGGATCGGGACAAGTATGGCATGCGGAATCAGCTAATCAAATATGGTATAAAAAAATTTTAACCCTTTTTTCGTCAGCGCTACCGTTTGCGAGAAAATCATCACTGACATTTGGCTGAAACACCACGTTCCCGCGCAGTACGACACGTTAAGGTTAGCGATGTCACAAAATGAACAGATATAGTTCGCCTCAAACTTTACGGCGGATCGGAATACAACGCACTGCGTCCCGCTACACCTAAAACGGTTACTGCAAGGCGACTTGTGCCTATGTTCGGATCTGCTATAAAGTTTAATTGGAACTGTACTCGACACTCAACGAGTAGACCCGCATATAGCAGCTTGCTCTACAGTCCTGTTTCAACCTATGTATCAGATACACTAAAAAAAAATCGTGAATCGAGAAAACCACGGAAGCTAAGTCACAGGAAAAAGTTAGTAATAATATTGTATTATAGTTTGACCGAAACCGCTGTACAGCGCCTTAGGTATGTGCGCGTCGAGGAGGGAAGGCAGCTCCTAAGCGTTGACGACGGACTGACAGAGCAGATCTGCTTCCCTCCGCGCTGCGCACATACCTAAGGCCCGGTACAGCGGCTACGGTCAAACAATAGTGATCGCCTATTGATACGTCCATTATTGATAAAATTTTTATAGCTTTTTATACCAACAATGATTGATATATGGGTGGCATCATAAATAACTAACTATTATTAATTTAAAGATGAAATAGAAACTTATAAATGCAAGCGAAGCGCCCTAATAATACAAGTAGTGTTGTTGGATGAAATTTAATTTTATAATCCTTTACATACATTTTATTTACCTTATAATCTACTAAACTATGAACTTTTTCAGCACACTTTTTGTTATTAATATATACAGTATTATTAATAATAATTTTTGTTATTAATATATATAATATATACAGTAGATACATAAAACAGTTATTAGAGAACACTTACTTAATTTATACAACTAGTAATTATATGTGATAGAACAAATTGAAGTAAATCAAATGAAAAATATTTCAAGCTGTCCATTACGTTTAAATGAAAATGAAATATAATACCTTGATAGAACAGCATATAGAAGCAATCCAAACTACAAGCACAAAATGTTTATCTCGATTTGGGCAGTAGTCGGTTAGCTCGGAGATTTGGATCACATGACGGACAAAATATTACAGTCATTTTGCTACGATGAATTCCGCCCATAATTTAACGGGCTCGAAAAAATTAGGTACCTACCCCGAAGATGTGTTTCAATATTTTAATACAAAAATAACCAAGAACGGTCAACCTTATGAGATAAGATTATGATAATAATATCTGGGAAATCCCACACAGTGCGATCCAGCCTCAAAGTAAGCAAGTATTATGCTTGTATTATGGGGTACTATAATACAAGCATAACACTTGCTTACTTCACAACTGATATACATACTTTATACTTCTTTTTTTATAATATATAAATATATAGATACTTTTACACCCATACACGGAACAAGTAGACATGTTCATGCACACAAATATTTGTCCCGGACGGGAATCAGACCCGCGGCCCTCAGCTCCGCAGTTAGGGTCTCTAACCACCCGGCCAACCGGTCAGTCAAATATTACAAAATATGTTTAATTTGGTATAAGTTTTTATTTTTAATTTGTAAATTACTTAGTTTTTACTTTAATGCCTGTATATGGACTTATGAATAAATAAAAATAATTTTAATTATATTACAAAATATATTTTTTATTTTCATGATACAAACTGTCTCTAGACATTTCAGGGACAGATGGAACTCACGATGTTGAGCACGTTCCTGGACAGAATACTTATTATAGAGATTGGGATCCGTCTAGCTGGAGTAACTGAAATCGCAATAACAGTGGAAATGGACAGGTTTTTTATGCTGAAGAGCGGATAGAAGGTGGAGTTGAGGACTGTTTAAAAGAAGACCCAATTAGAAAACGCAGATAGAGACCTCAACAACTGAGGGTACCATCGAACCAACTAATTTGTTACAAAGAGTTGGTTAAATTATTGGTAGTGTCTTTTGTAATGTTTTATTGGTGATTCATTGAGGTATGACGTTTCCCCTTTGGATCAGGATATCTATATACAATATCACTTCTAATATCTAATGAAACAATTTATTTAAAAGTATGAATTTCACCCATGTCCATACACTTAAGGGGTTGTCCATTTATCACGTGAACTCGAGTCATGTACCACAATTGTATGTAAATCAACATGATTACACGTTTCCTTTATTACTTTTATGCCTGTCGAAAAAAACCTGCAACCTTAATATCTGTTTGGACGTTGTTATTATATGTTTTTAGGGGTTAATCTTAAATTTCACCACGTATCACCAGGGGGTGGGAAGAAAAGTGCTAAAAAAACATCACGTGATTAATGGACGACCCCTAAGTTGGAGGACGTATTTGATCACATTTGAGCATCTCGTGTGCTACGTTGAGACGGTATTTCTAACCTAATTTGATTTTTGTGGGAAAAAGTATTCTTCAATCCAATAACGTTAGTAACAATTTGTTATACGTTTTTTTTTGCGTGGAATAATGACGCAGTTATTTTTCATGATTCGAAGGATGTACGTTAAAATTAAGTCAGACAGAGATATGTGACATGTCGGTTTGATAAGGGTCGGAAGAGGTGCCGGACATTCACCCCACAGCTTAAGCCGGTGTACGCAGCATTTACTGATATATTTCTTAACATAATTACATAGAGTACAGGGTTCTTAAATTTTTTTTACATACCCACTCCACTGCTTTGTTAAAAGATCCTAATATACTAGGTGATTTTTTCATCACCTGCAAAATTATAATATTATGATTTTTAGTGAAAATAACAAAATACGTGTTTTAGTATCACTCAGCAACAGCGCTATAGTTGACAGTGTACGTACACCTGATATATAAATCCATTTATTAAGACTATTAATAATCCAATATATTTTGACCTCATTAAGCAGTAATATACTCATTATGAAATAACTTTTTTTTGACAGTAGGAAGACTTTTATTAGCCTGGTAAGACTTGTTCTTGTTAATCAAATAAATTAAAATTAATAAAATTAAATAAAAGAGAAATACAGAGCAACAATGTAAGTGTATAAAAATAAAGTTTTAATTAAATGCTACAGTGGCAAATATTTGTTGGCATACTTATTCAGGAATCCTTGATATATTTTGCACGCTTAAAATAAAAATTCACTCATTATTTAACTGGAACATAAAAGTCGAAAACTACGAATGCCTAACATATTGTGTCAGCTATAACACAGTTATTAAAGTACAGTTGGCAAATTCTTGGTATTTATTTATTTGTTTCATATTAAACATTGCCACATTGACGACCGCTTAGCCTAGTGTGTAGCGACCCTGCCTACGAAGCTGGAGGTCCCGGGTTCGAATCCCAGGTCGGGTCAGTATTTATATGTTGAATATTGATACTGATACCGGGTCTTGGCTGTTCTATGTACGTGGTGTCTTGGCTTGGTTCCCAAAATACAAGCTGATGCTTAGTTCGAGGTCTAGATGTTAATGTGATGTATACGTTACTATTATTATTATTATTACATGTCAGGCACTAGTACATAAGGTGTGTCAGCTATTGGTGTGAGGTGTGAGGCATTTTTTTTTGCGACAGATGGACACAGAAAAAAAAAATGAAATTATTCATATTAAAATATGTTAGCTTCTTTAGATGCTATGCGAAATGGCACGCTTTGTGCTACTACTGTAAAAAATTTTTAGTGCCGGGAGCAAATTTATTATACAAAGAAAGAAAATACCTAAAAGATGGAAAAATGGGATCCGAGACACGTTTGTCGCTATGTAAGGAGAAAATGCTTGTTGCGTGGTTTTCGATAATAGGAAAAAAAAATTTTCAATTACTAAAGACTGTACTATGACAATCTTTGCACGATTAGAGAAATTCAAAAATAAAATTCCTGGGAGGGAATGGTATGAAGGTTTTTGCACCGTCATCCACAAATATATGAGAATGGCTCAGAATCAGCTTCTGTCATTAAAGCTGGTATCGATGGGTTGTTTGATTAAACAAATAAAAAAAATCTTGAAAAAGAAAAACAATTTGATATGCTTAAAGACAGCAGTCGTGTCTTTAACGCAGAAGGGACAGCTTTCTTTCTTAATCCAAAAGAATGTAAAGTTTTGGCTAAAAAGGGGGAAAAATCTATATAGCAGTGTAGTAGCTACGATGAAAAATTTTACTTCACAGTTTTATACACTACAAATGCAAATGGAGATATTGGACCACTCATGATAGTTTACAAGTATGATGGCGCTATCACTGGATCTGTCTTTAATAAACCTTAATTGTGCAATATTTAACAAAAAATATATGCTTTTAAACATGTAACATTTATTATTACGAAAAAAAAAACGCATTGTTTGAAATTAAAACATTTAAATGCAACCGTGTGACATTTAAAGATGGCGTCGCATACATTTGTTTTAATATATATCTCAGAAATGTCACTTTCTTGAAAACATATGACTGACCGATTATCCGAGTGGTTAGCCCCTATCTGCGGAGCCAAGGGTCACGGGTTCGATTCCCGCTCGGGAAAAATATTTGTGTGCGTGAACATGTCTATTTGATCCGTGTCTAGGTGTAAAATATATATTTTTATGTACGTATATCAGTTGTCTGGTGCCCATAATACAAATTTTGTTTAGTTTGGGACTACATGGCGTTGTGTGGGATGTCCCAGTTATTATTATTCTATTTCACTAATAATTTTCAAAAAGACAAGTGTTTCAGAAATATGTAGTTCATTTTAACGCAACTAATACTCACGTAACTTAGGTTGATTCCAAATGGCGCAGTCGGCATTGATTGCCCTTCACCTACTTATTTTTATCTTCAAAATTAGAGTCTTTAGATAATACCTAAGGTCTAGAAAATTTGGCGAGTGATGGAATAATCGTTCTGTATAATTCCCGATGAAAACAAGAAATCTTAGCTGAAATGAACAATACAAGCTCGAAAGTCTATTTATTTTCTACCACGACATCACGAAATTAAATAACTTTATCTGAAATGGAGTTAGAAAAACGTGGATTTGTTCCGTGTTTTCTTACAATGACAAATTAAATTAAATTAAATTGTTGATAAAATTTTTTTTTGTATGTAATATTTAGTAATAAGTAATGTATTTATTGCCAGAAAATTAACGTACTATTAAGAATGAATAATTAAACATAATAATATGATCAATTTGGATAGGTCGCTGATACCTAAACTAGGATACTTTGTATTATAGGCATCAGTGCTTTTCGTACTTAGATCTAAATCATACAGTTTGTGTTCGCGAGTGTGATGGTTGCTAATATGCGATTTGTATAAGCGTGCTATTTGATTACCAACTGCGGATTTAGGTTTAAGACTCTAGTTAAAAATACAATAAATATAATTATTAGAGACATATTCGATTACGTAATGGAAATTCAATAAATTATTTGGTGTACAACAAATAATTTTAAGTTATTTAAATGCCTAGTAAATTACTTGTTTGACGAAGACGCAGCCAAAGGCATCCAGATTCAACGTTAAATTAATGCACAAAATCAGGACAAGAACGAAACGAAAGTGATATATCGACCAAGATTTATGTTGAGGGCCTCTCATTTGGCCTAAATCCAAAATGGCTCTAATGAGGGTGCCCGGGACAAATCGCATGGACAAAGCAAGCATATAAATCACAAGTTGCGTCCTTAGTGTAAATAACAGTGTACCGAGCAGTCAGAAACAGCCACGACCCGGATTTATTCGGAGTAAAACGAACAATTAATATCGTATTACCGAAAATAAAGAAATGGAAAATAAAGGATGGAAAAAACGTTTACGGACATAGTTTTCTTTTTTTTGGGCTCTGTGTGAAATAAAAGCAAAGACATTTAATTTTTAAAATCAGCATTATTAATCATAAAAGATAAGAAAACTGACCAAGTTTTATATTTACTCGAAAGCAGATGGTTCCCTTTTATGTTCTTCATCTACATAAATCGTAATTAATTAATCATATTAATGCTTGTTTTTTATATTATATAGTAAAATTACTTTTTTAATCATATGCGATCGCTAGATTATTTTCTTTTTACTGTTCCATTCTTAAAATACATTTAAATAAATAAAATTAGTAGAAATTATGTTAGCACTATGAACAACGCTTGCCCAGTATATAAATATACTATATTTTATTCTATTTCGTAAATTGATTTTCTCTAAAACGTACATTTCTCCTCACTACATAGTATAAAACAAAGTCGCTTCCCGCCCCTGCCCATCTCTATGTATGCTTAGATCTTTAAAACTACGCAACGGATTAGGTTGCGGGTAAGATTTAATAGATAGAGTGATTCAATAAGAAGGTAGATATGTATACAACATGCATAATACAGTAGAGAAACACTGATAATTTTAGAGGTTTCTAATGTGAGGTCGTAAATAAACACATTTTTTGCGCTTACATTGCAAACGCTGGCTGAAACCTACTAGATGCATCAAAATAATGTACTACAGTATTATATATCTTAAAAAGATCTAGAAAAAATTCCGCGATGGTATACGTCTATCTCTTAGGGATAACCCACAATAACCATTATTTCTATATCCAAAAATTGGTGTAAATGAGTATTCGAGCGCAGAAAAGATTTTCACGGTATCCACTTTATTGTCACTTGTCACCAGATGGCCCTGTAGCATTTCTTTTTCTATAAGCAGGAATGATATAAAAATATAGTCCACGCGGGAGAAGCCGGGGGCGGTCGCTAGTATATGATAAGATAGTCATCTTGCGTTTATCTTACGTAATATACGTTTCATGAAAATTGAAAACAAGGGAACTTCACGGTATCCACTTTATTGTCACTTGTCACCAGATGGCCCTGTAGCATTTCTTTTTCTATAAGCAGGAATGATATTAAAATATAGTCCACGCGGGAGAAGCCGGGGGCGGTCGCTAGTATATGATAAGATAGTCATCTTGCGTTTATCTTACGTAATATACGTTTCATGAAAATTGAAAACAAGGGAACTTAAAAGATCTTAATTAGTACGAAGCAAAAGAAATACCTCATAAATCAGTACTAACAAAATAAATCCGATATATTATAAGAAAAATAACTAAAAAAATAACTTTGGTAGTGACCTTATAATATACGACGGAAGCTACCGCAATACACCTTTGTTACTCGTTCATCACCAAATTGGGACGACACAAATACCTATGAAATATTTCAAAGACGATCCGCAAATGAATCGTGACATGAACCTTGTTCGTTGAATAACAATAAGAAAATATTTTACAGTTGGCTTACATAGTGAACGGGAAGCAAGAATTTTATGTCTTATTTTAAATACGTATATAGAATAATAATAATACCTGAAACATTCTACGCAGCGCCATCTAGTCCTAAAGTAAGCAAGTAATATGCTTGTATTATGGAGTGCTAAACAATATACATAAGTAGTATACATAGGTACTTAAATATTCTTTTTTTTAATAATATATACTTATATAGATACCTTTTACACTCAGACCCGGAACTAATAGACATGTTCATGCACACAAATATCTGTCCCGGACGGGAATCGAACCCGCTACGTTTGGCTCTGTAGTTAGGGTTTCTAACCACTTGGCCAATCGGTCAGTCAATAGTTGTATAATTTATATTTTTCCCAAAAAAATGATTTTCTCGCTGACGTATCACGTAGGTACTTTTAGTTGATTTTTACGGTTCAGTATAGCAAAATAAAAAAAATCACAGACTTTGTGCTTAACTCAACTATCAGTGGGCATTGAAAATAATTATACGAAAATAAAAGTGTGTTATACGTTAACAACCAATTACTGTACATAAACAAGACCGATAAATCGACTATAGTGAAAGTATGGATCATCGCATGCACGACCACACTGGGGCCAAAAACACGTATTCTTGGCAGATATCCAAAATTAAAATTGGTATTAACCGTCTACTACACTGCTAGCAGGTGCCAATCAAAAGAATAAAGTTCAGTATTGACCCACACTATCGATTATTTGTGTAAAAATAAAAAGACTGCTCCTTAGGGGCCCTTTCGGGAATCGAGGGTCGGGAATGTAAGAGAATTATATAGAAAACGATGTTCCATGACATTGAAAGAAATCACACAGCTAGCCAATGAATGTTACTTGTCCTTGAAACATTCGAATTTAAGATAATGCTTATGGATAAGTGTAAAAAAAATCAGAAAGTCACTTAAAACGTGTAAATCGCACTCCCGTATTGTAATAACTGAATCGTATCAAGAATTATTAAATTAATTATATGAAATAATAAAGTTAAAACTATAAGGAAGTCCTTGAAATCTTCATTTCTTAATAGATATATTGTTATTTTGTGTAAAAATATCACAAACTTGCCCAGTTTTTACGCTCATAATCTTCATACAAATTAGTATGAGCGCCGCGAATACCATGCGAATAAGAGCGAGCGGTCGCTTGGGCGCAATCCGGCGCAGTCGGCCAGGCGCCTCCATCCATAGTGAGAGCACGTCATTCTGCGCCACATTGACAGTGGCGGATGTCAATAAACCTACAAAAATATTTTTAAGTGTATATGCTCGGCCTTGATTATCAACCTGTTCTCATCACTAGTTTTGCTCCCGAAAATGCAATGAGAAATTAAAATTATTATTATTATTATACGACTACTCTTGTGGGTTGTTTATGTTTTTTTTTCGAGTGTGTGTATGTATGTATGTCTATTTCTTTAACACGTTTAGTCTAAACGGCTTGATGGATTTTAACATACTTTTTTTTAAATATGGCGTCTGGGAACCAAAAAATAGGGAGAATAAAAAAAATGTCATAACAAAATGGATATCAAATAAAAGTTAGTAAATGTCTATTCCAAATATATATACATCATATTATAACACTTTCACGCCCTTTTTCCAATCTCTCACAGTTAAATAATAGATATTTCACATAACGGGCGGACCTCTGCGACACTTGATTGACGACACATTCTCTCGGAGGCGGCCGAGCATAGAGAAGTACAGCTTATGGCATGATACGGCAGAAAAAAAATTATGGCTATATTGAAATCAAAGTCATACCAAGCATTTATTAAATAAAAAAATTTCAAAACGTAAATAATATTTCTTAAGTAAGAAAATAGTAAAAGTCGAACTGAAATTAAATACAATTAAAATGTATATTATAACTGTTTAAATATTATAATTTTTACATTAGGTAAACGTAATTTATAAGTACTTATTCTACTGCAAAAAAAAAATCTTTAATTCGATTTCTGTGACTCGTAAAATAACACGCTAAGCGCTACAATGCGCTGTAACTCAAATAAAGCGGCAGCACTGTGTGAAAGTAGATTCGCACTTTACAGCGATACGCTAGCGTATGAAACAGAGCTACAGCCCGCGCATAATGTTAAAGAGAGACAGGGCATTAGCGTAGACAG
Organism: Luffia ferchaultella; assembly: GCA_949709985.1. Classification (NCBI taxonomy): domain Eukaryota; kingdom Metazoa; phylum Arthropoda; class Insecta; order Lepidoptera; family Psychidae; genus Luffia; species Luffia ferchaultella. Next base: position 9,200,467 of record OX453246.1, on the reverse strand, counting down.
TTTCAGTGGGATACCGTTGTCGTGCGCCGCGGCCCTGTGCTAACCGAGTTTAAAGTAACTGTTGCGGATAGAACGTCCTCGTTGATCATACATAGATTTCACCGTAGCCGGGTCGACGTAGTTTTAGGTACCCTAAGATGTAACCGGGGAGCGCGGGCGGGCAGGCCATCGGTCAGATGTTTCCCTTTGCCGCGCGCCCCTCCGCTGTCGTCTAGCAGAAAGTCGAAGCCCGGTGGCAGGTAGAAAGCCGGGGTTGAAGACGGCTTACGGGGTAAGGGGTGCGCCCGCGACCGTTATGGGCCTCGCCTCGACCGGCGGGCTCGGCGCTGGGGCAGTAGGTAGTGATTCAAGGAACGTTAAGTGAAATAGGCCGCGATACGGTAGCTCGGTGTATCGATTAAACAATTAATTTGTGTACTACGCCGAGCTAATAGTCGAATAAAAATCACTCATTAAACACTGTAGAGATAAGTTGAGTCTGTCTGCTACAGTTTTCTTGGTCCTTCTACGTCGGATTTGTTTAAAATTAAACATGGAAAAACGAATCACAAGAAGCACTGCGGCAAGAGAAGCGTCTGGAATATCTGCAGATTCCGGTGAGCCGCATGCCATTGATCGAATGGAACCCATATTGGACCGTATCCCGTTGCCCACGTGTTCGAACGAGTCGGCACGTGCTCCAGATTCCGCGCCGACACGTGGGCCGGACTGCCCTGCTACTCCTGCGCGCTCTGTGAGAACGACCCCGCGCACAGTCGCATCAAGATGTACGGGCACATCTCGAGCTGCCGCCACCGCCGCACGCATGAGAGCAGAGTACGAGGCGGCAGAAGAAATAGCACGTGTCCATCGCGATCTCGTAGAAAAGAGGTTAGCGATGCAGCTCTCAGCGATCGAAGCCGAGCTTGAAGACGATGAAGAAAATCAACAGGAGATTGCTGTTGATATTCAGCGCAGAACTACCGAGTGGGTTCGCCGAGTAAGTCAAGATACACGTGGCAGCCCCTCACAAGATGCGCTCGGCGACGCCGTACCAGTTACGCGGCCCGCGCCGAGGCAAGATGATTCTGATGCCACTACCACGGAGATGGTGCGCCAAAATAAGCAACATGAGTCTGCTACTGTTTCACGGGGGGAGCGGAGAACGCCGAGAGCCCCGCATGGTAAAGCGTGGGATAATAAAGCGAGCGGCAAGTTACTTGACGCGCCCGTTGCGGCGCCACCGATACAGGTACAACATGCGCTCGGCGTCGCCGCGATAGGTACGCGGCCCGCGCCGAGGCAAGACGCGATTGAGGACCCCTGCGCAGAAGAAAGTAGGCGAGACGCCGCCACATATAGAGCGTGTTTAGATTCTAAGCCGCCCCCGCGTACAGAGGGTGCAAGCGATAGTGATAGTTCGGAGACGCCGCCGCCACTGCGTGTCGGCGCTAGTATCGATGACAGGTCGCCATACGCCGCGAATGCAGTATCAAGTGGGAATGATGTGTTAGAGCGGCTGACCGATGCGATTGGACGTATGGCGGGTACTCGCCCCAGACCGCGGCAATTAGCTGAGCTGCCACCTTTCAACGGCGCGCCCGCAGAGTGTTTACCTTTCAAAGCGGCTATGGAAGATTCGACGCGCATGTACAACTTTTTACGAGCCGAAAATACTGCCCGCCTGCGAGTGTGTCTCAAAGGCGAAGCTCGAGAAGCCGTGTCTTCGTTACTCTTCACTGCCACTGACCCAAAAGAAATAATGGAGGCATTAGAGCAATGCTTTGGACAGCCAGAGGTACTCGTGAAAGAAATTTTGCGTAGTATGAAAACGCTACCACGAGCTGCCGACTCGCCTGCCGGGCTCAACAACGTGGCCATCAAGCTACAGAACGCTGTACGGGCACTGCAGAGTCTCGACCGTCAGGGATATTTACATAACCCTTTCTTGTTCGCCGATGTGCTTGAGAAAATTAGTCCCTATGTTCGAGCTCGGTGGTGCGACTATGCTGCGGTCCATATTGACAGCCAAGGGTCCGATCTAGCGAAGCTATCGACGTTTCTTACGAGCGAAGCTAAGAAAGCTATGATGTTCCTCAGAGAAACAAACACTGGGGATCAAAAACTTTCTCAGGCACAGCCGACACGCGTGGCCGTAGACCGCAAGATTACCTCTCCACCAAGCAGACGCCGCTATGAACGACCGCGGACCGTATATACAACGACGACGACGGCTGAAGAAAAGAGAGTCTGCCCGTGCTGCGGGAGAGACAAACACGAGGTAAGCCAGTGCCCGCACTTGACCGCGATGACTACCGATGAGCGCTGGGCATGGGCAAAGCAGAACGGCATGTGCTTCAAGTGCCTAAGTCAACGTCACCGACGAGCGGCGTGTCGCGCTCGTGCATGCGACATTGACGAATGCCGCCGGCCACATCATCACCTGCTACATGCGACAACTTCTTCGCGTGCTTTACCGGAAATGGAAGCAAGTTCGAGCAGCTCAACAGTTGAAGCAGTAACAACCGTTGTAGAACGGCGCTCACAGGTTTTACTAAAAGTGTGCTCTGTGACAGTGTCAGGACCTCGAGGGAGCGTTCGAACCTACGCTCTCTTCGATGAAGGCTCTACCGTCACTCTGATCGACAAAAAACTAGCAGAGGAAGTTGGAGCCGATGGGCCTGTGCGGCCGTTGCACATGCGTGGGGTAAATATGTCGAGTACCGATAGTGCTAGCCGCGTGGTAAATATCAACATGCGTGGAGCACGCAGCCAGCAATACAACGTTAGTGCGCGTACTGTAGACAACCTGTGCCTTCAAACTCAATCTGTGCCTCTTTGTGTAATAGACTATCCCCATATGCGCGGTCTTCCGAAAGAATTATATTATTCGAACGCAGTGCCGCGCGTGTTATTAGGCGCTGACAATTGGCAGCTTATAGTATCGCGTAAAATTCGAGCGGGAAGGTGCTCTGAGCCCGCTGCGTCTCTAACGCGACTGGGGTGGGTAGTTCACGGAAGCATGCCGCGATCTATATTCGAATGCACAGAAGTAGAGAGTGACACTGTGCTTCACCTTCGTCTACAAGATAAAGAATTAGACATTTTAGTGCCCGAACATTTGAACACCGACAGTTTGATTATGAACAGTACCCCGCGAGCGAGCGTGACTGACGTTCGTGCGATCCAAATGTTCGAGAGGACCGCGCGCCGTACTGAGGACGGCCGATTTCAACTGGGACTACCGTCGCGCAGTGACTCGAGGCGTATACCACCAAATCATGCCGTTACTCTGAAACGATCGCCAAATATAACCACAGAAGAAGAGAACGACGATGGAGGTGCGGACGTAGCCGCGACTAATGATGAACCCGCAGCAAATGCGGTTCTTGACAATAAGTGGCTTTCCGACATCAACCGGTTTTCTTCACATGACCGGCGCAGCACGGCTTACGCGCTAAATTTTGTTAAAAAAGTGAGATGTCTCCGACGAGGCTCGCTTACGGTAGATAATATCAAGGAGGCACGTGACATCTGGTTACGGCGTGCGCAAAGAGATAGTTTCGCGAATGAGATAATTAAAGTGAAAAGAGGTCATGGTGTTACTCGCTCAAGCCGTTTATGGAAGTTAAATCCCGTGCTTGATAATGCTTTATTACGTATAGGTGGCCGAGTCGCAGCCGCCAAAGCTATGAACACTAGTGCAAGAACGCCTATAATACTCGACGGTCGACATCCTTTTATACGTCTCATCGTAAGAAGCGAGCACGCCGCTGCGGGTCACGTTGGTAATGAGCGCGTGGTAAATGAGCTACGACAGAGATATTGGATCATGCGCCTGCGCCCTACTGTTCGGGCTATAGCGCGGAGTTGTATTACCTGCCGCGTTCGCAAGGCGGCGCCCGTCGCTCCGCCCATTGGAGATTTACCGCTGGAGCGCTTCGGGTACCGTGAACGCCCATTCACTAACTGTGGCGTAGATTACTTCGGGCCGGTCACAGTCACGATAGGCAGGCGGCACGAGAAAAGATACGGTGCTCTCCTCACTTGCCTCACAGCAAGATCCGTTCATATAGAAGTGGCCGCCAGTCTCAGCGCCGACCCGGCAATCATGGCATTGCGACGAATGGCAGCGCGGCGCAGGCGGCCGCGAACTATGTACAATGGTACCAATTTTCGAGGAGCGAACTCAGAGCTACGTGCAGCCTACGAAGCGTGGGCGCCGCAGCTGCAACAGTATGGCGTAACAAAAGGTATGCGCTGGCTGTTTATCCCGCCGGGAGCACCGCATATGGGTGGCGCGTGGGAGCGTCTCGTCCGATCGATAAAGACCGCACTCCACTTTACGCTACTTGAGCAGGCACCTAGAGAAGAGGTATTGACCACGCTACTCGCGGAAGCCGAGCACAGCGTTAACAGTCGGCCGCTAACTCACGTGTCGGTTGATCCGGACGACAACGAAGCGCTGACTCCTAATCACTTTTTGATCGGAGCCTCGTCCGGTTTACCAATGACGTGGTCCGCGTGGAAGAGGGCGCAGCACCTAGCTGATTCCTTCTGGCGACGGTGGCTTCGCGAGTACCTACCTACCCTAGTGGCTCGCGGGCAGACCGTATGCGCCGTGGACCCTATCAAGAAAGGTGATCTAGTGATCGTGGTAGACTCGCGATTCCCACGTAACACTTGGCCACGCGGAAGAGTAGCCCGGGTGTACCCAGGAGCCGACGGCAAGGTGCGTGTGGCAGATGTCGAAACCAAGGGCGGCGTGTTCCGGCGGCCTACAACCAGGTTGGCGGTCCTACGTGTAGGAGAAACTGAAAGTTCAGTGTAGTGTAGACAAATAACAGTGCTAGTGCAGATGTCAGAGTGAAAGTAGTTAAGACAAGTTAGAGACTATAAGTGATGCTTAGAGACTCTTAATTGTATAGATATTACAAGTCTTTTTTTTTTGGCTAAGTATGTATATAGAACAATCAGGGTAGCAGTGTCGATCTCGTTACGTGGTTACGGCTGCACCGCGCTGCAACGAACACGCAGCGACCGACAGCGGCGTATCATATCTTTGCGACAGCCAGCTGCGTCTGGCTATAAAAATGCCGTGCCGTGGTCAGTAGGATAATGGCTCCGCGAGCAATAACGAGGTCGTTGATCCTCTGAGGGAAATTGGTGGCTTCGCAGAGCTTTGCCGGGGGGAGGATGTTGCGGATAGAACGTCCTCGTTGATCATACATAGATTTCACCGTAGCCGGGTCGACGTAGTTTTAGGTACCCTAAGATGTAACCGGGGAGCGCGGGCGGGCAGGCCATCGGTCAGATGTTTCCCTTTGCCGCGCGCCCCTCCGCTGTCGTCTAGCAGAAAGTCGAAGCCCGGTGGCAGGTAGAAAGCCGGGGTTGAAGACGGCTTACGGGGTAAGGGGTGCGCCCGCGACCGTTATGGGCCTCGCCTCGACCGGCGGGCTCGGCGCTGGGGCAGTAGGTAGTGATTCAAGGAACGTTAAGTGAAATAGGCCGCGATACGGTAGCTCGGTGTATCGATTAAACAATTAATTTGTGTACTACGCCGAGCTAATAGTCGAATAAAAATCACTCATTAAACACTGTAGAGATAAGTTGAGTCTGTCTGCTACAGTAACTAGTATAAATTGAGCAATATGAAATTACTTTTCATCTTTTGGGCTTTTGGCATTGATTTCATTCAATTTTTGAACGATTCGAATCAAAGCATGCCGCCGTATTTTGTCCATTAATTAGCTTTAATCTAGACTGATTAACGAAGAGCGTCACGTCTAAATCCTTTGCTTGGCTAAGCCGGAATATCGTTATCCGTTCGTCACTCAACACAATGGGCTCTCGGGTCCGGTCGTCAGATTGCAAATTAAATTGGACCATCCCGCCGGCCGCTCTGCATTGTGTACAGAATGTGAAACTTTTGGAGAGGTTAAAATTCTCGATCCTCGGGCTTTTTGTCGCCCCTGTGTAAATGTAGACGTTATGAGTGAAGCAATTTAGAGACGTTACAATTCCTTTCAATGTTTTGTACTACACTAGGTTTTATCTAGATTTTTTTTTAAATATTTGGATCGTTTAAAAATACATAATAATATAAAAAATTATGTGCTTATAAATTAATTCAAAATACCTGATATTTTAAAATTGTTTTGCATTTTTAAGTTTGACGCGATAATGAAACATTTTTCTTAATTAGCGCTGACGGCCTTCGAAGCTTTTTAATCATATTTTATGCGTTTAAAATATGTAAATTATAAAGAGCCCCAAAAATTTATACAAGGCCGTTGCTTGTTCAATTCGAGGGACGGCATCCGCTGTCCTGTTGACGAATGCTCCTGTCACACTGATATATTTACTGTCATCCACATGATCTTTTCGCTACCTCACACGATCCTACTACCCTTTAGAATAAAGCTATCGAGTTGATTTAAAAAAAAAAATATAATAACTTTATGGAACCATAGACTCTAGGTCCATGCCATTAAAGGAGTTTTTTTTAAAAAGCTATCGAGTCGATTAAACTGTATCAATAAACTAGACATTCTATACAAACTTAGAGTATTTGTATAGTATAAATAAACTTAATTGCCAAGAAATTCGATAGAAACCATCCACATATTTATATAATATTTAATTGTAAGTTACTTGGTGTGTTTCGACGTGAAGCGCACGATCACTTACCGACTTATATGTATTATGTATATAATCGAGTATAAGTCGATACGTGGTCCGTCCGTCCGCAAAACGAGTGCGGTCAGAATACATCTCACATTGCAAATGCATTGCAATGCAACCACATCTAAAAGAAACTATAGAAACGCAACGGATACGGACGTGTTCGTAGCCTGAGTAAATATAACAAAAGAACTATAGCGTGTATTATTCGTTGAAAACGCCCATGTGGTTATTTCATGTACAATTAATGTACACACACATATACCTATATATACATAACCCGAGATATATTCGTAGTACTTTACCCTCCCTGGCTTTGCGATGATGAATGTAACGCTAACAAACGCGTGTTCTAGTTGAAGTAAGCACCGCCGCGAGAATAACATACGATACGAAAAACGTCGTATGTCGCATTAACCATTTTTCATATAAATCGTGTGACTTTTGCTCGTTGGCGCGGGTGATGTGACGCACTTTTTCGTCGGTAATCCTGTCACGGCATTTTCCTCGAGCTTCATACACTCATTTTGGGAGAATTATCCATTGTAGCCGTTTTAGATACTACTGCCTTTTTTTATCTTTTTTTTCAATGGTTGTTAGTAAATTTAACGTTTTCAAAGTTTTACTTTATGAAAGGAGAGACAAATTCATTATTACAACTGATCAGATTTCAGTTTAAAAATCTACAGATTTCACACTACGCGTAACTATCTATCGGCATTGGAAAATGAATTTAGGAATACTAAAACTTGGGAAGAAGGAAATAAAGAGTAAGGGCTGCGTTCCCCGAGAAATAAACAGGTGATTAGAATTTAAACAACTGTTTCATTTTATTTTTTGTACGGTAATATGGTTTAAACAGTAGTTTAAATTCTAAACACCTGTTTATTTATCGGTGAACACGGCTCTTAGTATAGTAGATAGAGCAGGCGAGGTAAATGACTCGTCGAAGAGCACGACTCACACACGCCGCGCGCGAAAAAAAGTTATATTTTTTCACGTTGACCGCTCTACAGCCTCAACCGCTCCACCGATTTCTAAAATTTTGGACTTAATCTACAGCCAACTAAAATCGCCCGACCGATTTTTTTCATTTTGTCGCTATCGATTTTCGTTTTCGAGATAATCGACTTCGAAGTTTGAGATTTGAGCAAATTTTCGACAATTTTTCATGTTTCATAAAAATTTCGAAAACTACACAACCGATTTCCAAAATTTTGATGTCAATCGATAGCTCTTGTAATTCCACGTCATTTGAGCCTTTTTTGAACCTCCTATCCCAAAAATTGGTACCATGAGCGCGATGTTGCACTATCGCGTAAAACCGGGCCTTAGCCCAGAACGATTAGAATAGCATTTTCCAATGCTAAAATATATATACCTATAACTACCTATATATCTACCTATAGGTAGAAATATTTTATTTTATTTACCTTTACCAATGTCAAGCTTAAATTATTCTAAAAGCAAACCCAACCTTAGAAGTGCAACGAACCAAATTTATTAGAAGCTGGATCTAGTGCACGGGATTTATTGCATCGGAGTCTACGGAATGCGCCCGAACGATAGAAAATTCACTTTATTCCGAGTTCCAAAAGAGTGAGCATATCGAATACCGCACAACAGACTTGTGTGTCGTTTCACCACACTACATCGACTACAACAAAACAATGTCCTTTAACGTGATAAAATATGTAACAGTGAACAATCTCGAACGGTTGGTTCGTTCTTATTTCATCTGTTAAATAAATAATTACTTTGCAAAACGGTAGTTTCGAAATGGTGTAATATATAAATTAACTCGTTTAGGATTCGTACGCTGGCGGCTACGGTATGCCCCTAACCCGTCCTCCTATTTGTAATTGTAATAGGAACAGCGGGCCTTCATCTAGACTCGCCGCATATGTAAATAATCATGAGGCGCGCAAACACTTCCCGCCTGTTAGGGTTTCTTTGAATGCTGCAGAGTGGAGACCGCTGACTTTGAAGTGACATATAATTATAAATTCAAAACACCCACGTAATAGAGTGGTGAAGGTGCTAAACAAGTTAATTTTGTAGTTGATTTAGCTTTTAATTGTAAACGCTGGCAAAGTTTCGACAAGGGGTCAAAGTTATTTATCCGCGTCACCACATTCGACCCGGCCGGCTAAATGAGAGCGAGCTTCCTTCCAGTCCGGTGTACTCATTTAATTTGTAGAAAAGGCAAAAGGGTAGATTGCGTCCCTAAATGTTTTCCACGTCCCTAGCTATTTACAAGTCGCTATTTGCTGGAGCTTTAAACGAGATTCCCCGCCATTCGAATTCAATTTGCCGTCAAAATGGACGGGCTGGCCCGATCGGCACTAACCCTATCCTATGTTAGGTGTTACTTTATAAAACTCATGTCTCATAAAAATAAAAGATATTCCGTATTACGTCTTCATAACCTTTAGAAATTGTTAACTTTAACTGTACCAAAGCTTTCACCGTTTACGTTCATGGAAGGGCGAGGATTTAATTTCTGTATAATTAATGAGCTAAAAATAATTTTATGCGAAAGTTGAACCTTGCTCATGGCAGTATTATGCCCACAAATAAAGCCCTGCATGTATAAAGTGAGGTGTTGAATACGAAATTTTGTAAGAAAGCTTTCCGGCACAATCACGCAAGAGCACTTACCGCGGGCGTCGATTTGAGTTCATTAAGTGGGTGTGTAGAAAATCTGATTCTTAGCATAAACAACCCTCTCACAGCCGATGCTCATACATATTAATGCCCGCTCTTTACTAACCGCCTGTAAGTGAGTAATGTGGTTTGCGTTAAAGCAACTTATCCTTCTCTAACCATAGTCGATTTGTCTAATAACACTCTAGATTATATTTTTATCTGATTTTATTTATATTTTATTAACGAAAATCGAGTTTACTTTATTTTGGATAGAAACTGAAATGGTAATTGTAGTTGTTTAATAACTTTCCATATGACTATTATTAGTTGATTTTCCAAGAATATAATACCTAAAATAATACCAATGAGTTTTTTTTGACTTAAGTGCACAACTATCACTAACTCCGTGCCTTGGTGAGCACGTTAAACTGTCGGTCCCGGTTGCCATCAATTTAAGAAAATTATTTACTTATTGAGCAGATTTGTTACGTAAGTAGGTATATAATGGGCTTTGATTATACGGTCGCATGTCGGGAATAAAAACAGGCATCAAAAAACGCAGATAAAAATATCACTTAATGTTCGGTTATAAGTCAGGCACACAGAAACGGTTTGTACATAGTATGGCGTAGCGAGAGTAGGTATGTTGAGTCACACACACACAAGTCTGTAAATATTGGATCGTCATTTTTGTTGACATTGTATTGCGAGGGTTTATCTAGACATTATATAATCAAAGATAATGGGACACCCTGCAATTCTGTTCCATCCTGTACATAAGTTACAAGATTTTTGTATTGTCATTCACAGAAACCCAATAAAATATTAATAATCGAAATTAAATTGATAATAGAAAAATTACAGAGTTCCAGGTTTTTAATATTAGAAAATTTTCATACATTATAAAGAACAATAGGTATAGGCACCTATCAAACAAGAAATAATAAACGGTTCGATAGATTATAAGAAAAGGACATTAAATTCGATCGATTGGGTTATTTATTTTAACCCTCAATACAGAAACATTATGAAAAAGGATAAAAAATTGAGCAACTATGAGATTCGTATCTAGAATAGTCGTCTTCCTAATCCTTCGAGAATGAAGTACCAGTTCTGTTGACGGCATATAAAGAGGCCGCGCCTGCTCTCCATCTGTAAAGTGAAATACTAAAGTACACGTACTCGTATATGCATGTTGAGTTATTTATGGACTAAAAATCAAGACAGTGGTCAGTCTATACTCGCATTTCAATTTTCGAGTTAATGGAGTCAACAGCTCAAAGGCACATTACGTACAATATTTATAAAATAAATAAGTGCACAACAGAAGAAAATATATAAATTTAGGGAGGAATATTTAAGGATCGAATTGTACCTCGAATAAGAATTCGGAACGGAAACCATACAAACGAAATCGCGGGTTATAACAAATGTCAAAAGAATTCCGAGAATACGTTTTGTACATTTGAGTACAATTAACCTTTCCGAAGGTAGCATTGAAACTCGATTCTTAAACGAGACAGTTGACTTTAATGCGTGTACCTACGTAACGAATAATTCAAGTTATTCGCTTTTATAGGTTATTTACTAATAATTTTGGAACCTGTTCACATATAGTTAACATAACTTACCACAGTAGCGTAAAAGGCATTTAGTTGGACATGACTTTATTTGTCGTATTGTTTCATTAAATGTTTGAATTCAGTTATTATATTAAAATAATATTTAATTTATTCTAGCCACTTGACTGCCATCACGCGGCAAGAGGATCATAAAATGTTTTTAAATAAGGCTTGGGCATATGTTAAAATGTTTGTAAATTCACAAAATACACAGTTTAGAGGTTGTATGCATTGTACGCAATTTTTTGAAGTATAAATGAAAATGTGTTGAATATTTGAATGCCATCGGACAAACGATTGCTTGGAAGAATGACTTAAGAAAAAAAATTATGTGACGCCTGGTAAATGTGAAACATTTAATGATAGAACGTCCAAGACTCTGGCTATCCGAAAGGCGCTTCCAGAAGGACGGCCCGGCGGAAACAAGTCGTGCTCTACCCAATTTATTGTTAATTTTGTTTGTATTTTTTGACACTGTCTTTCTGGCAGTATGTGGGTTTCGGTGCGTAAAATCATAGCCAGAGGTAAAAAACCTATATACTTGGAACGAAATCGATTCTACATAAACATCTGTGATGATAGGTGATTGTAAAACGTTAGGGTGAGTGAGGTTGTGTATTTAAGTATTTCAATGGAATCGTAAATACATATTTTTATTTTTAATATAAAGAAACTACAAGAAAAAAAATCTAGCTGGGATGCTTTGTTGTATATGATAAATTGTTTTCTACCTTTCTCACTTTGCCCCAACAATAACAATTACCGCTATCATCTCGGAATTGTTGACTCCATGTGTTTCTGCCATTTTGTTCGTCGAAATAAGTAGCTTTGGCGTATACGCGCATACCACGTCTTATGATCGTAGGCATTTGGGACATAGTCACACTAGCAGCGATGTGAAAATCAGCTATATTTTAAAAACGCGCTTCGGACTATAGGCTATATTATTATTAAGACAGACGGACAAAGAGTGATTATATAAGGGATCTTTTTTTCTTTTTGACGTATGGAACCCTAAAAATAATGCAAACTATAATAATGCGTAAGTAGGACATTTAGATAGTATTACATCATCCCAAGAAATTATATCATAAGAATGTTTTCTTTTTATTCGCCCAATACTACGATAGCAAAATATTATATACTCAAATATATATTGAATATTTTTGTGGGTTTGTATTAAGCAACGTTCATTTACTTTAAAATTATCAATCTCATTTTAAGCCTGTGTTATATGTAGGAGCCAAAATGCGAAAAAAATTATCTTAGGATCCCATGGAAGCCTCGTCATGGCCGCCAAGTGACCGGAGTGGACAATGAACAATCATTTACAATGGCCTAGAATATTTACCTATGCTATGATAGCCTCTATAGTAAACAGGTAGAGTCATATGGCTAGATTAGAATATGATATTTTCTCTATATAAATTAAAATTTATACATGTACCTTAATATGTTACGAAGTTGTATTCGAATACTATTTATTTTTATAATTTATTTCCAGCATCAATAACTACGGTTATCTGTTGTAAAGGATAGTAATTAATAGGATAACGCCATCTATGGTAAAGCTTAGCAGCTAATTCGATTTATGCTTATTACGCTGCGTACATTGGATAGTTTATCTAACCCCGCTGCACAGAAAATCACAAAATCGAAATTAAAAGTATTTTCGCGTAACTTTATTTTTCATATTGAGTTTCTAAAGGGGTAGTCGTTTTATTTTCAAACAAATAATCAATAGTGTCGGTCAATACTGAACTTTATTCTTTATTCATCAAATGCTAAATAATGGAAGTGGAAAGAGGCTCTGTCATAATTAAAACGAAATAATAAGGAGTTTCCCTTTATTTATTTTTAAACTTATGGTAATTTTATCACTTAAGTTATTTTGCTCAGCGTGGTTGAATAATTTTAAACCGATTTTTCAGTCTGTCTATTCATAGTCCGTATTGCCATAACTATGCTAATAATTAGGCACACATAGAAAAACTACATAATTAGTTGGAATCTCGCCTAACACGCATCTAGGAATGCCAGTCGTGCAATTTGGAGCAGATGGCGCTGCAGTCGACAAACAGGCGCGGCGCCAAATCAAACAACCTGACATAGCCACACAGTTAATCCTCTTAAACACTGCACAGCATGTTCCCTGTGTAAATACTGTATTTCTGACAATATTCACTATTGGTTCGTTATCAATAATTATTGCTTGTATGTAGCAGATACGGCAGTAATCAAGCAGGAACTAACTGACAGATCGCTTTGAATTTCAGTTGAGTTTAGGCAGATGGCTATCGGAAGGTAGTATTATGGGCGAGATTGTGGGTATGTAAAATATGTATTGACCCGCGGATTTGATTATTGAAGGTATATATGTATACATATATATTAGAATAGTTACCAAGAAGGCTGACATATCTCACAAGGGATAAAAGCCCCTAAAAAAATTGAATTAAAAAAAACAAATACCCTAGAGTTCCTTTTGTAGCGGTTTTTATAAGTTAAAGATAAATGGAAGCGAAGTAGTTTTGAACAAGATCTTCCGCCGGTATCGCTGGAGCCTGATGGAATTAAATCCAAAGTGTGTTTAGTGCTGCTATCTTAAACTCTATAGGAGTAACGGAAGTTAAAAGTGAGATCTCTTAAGAGTGCTACTTCCAAGAATTGTTGCTGCAATTTTATAACACAATGGCTGAATATTTTTGGCCTTTTTGCAAAAATTTTCTATGAATAAGTCTTAATTATTTTGTGACTGGTATATATACAAAATAGAAACAAAATACTAGGCTTCATAAGCTAAAACTTCGTAATTAATTGGTCATCCCTTATTAAGAACGTAATTGTCACGGTCTACTTGAGAATTTACATACTCAAAAGGGAAATTGAGTATACATCAATATATATTTCTTTATATTTTCATAGAGACCGGCTATAGATAAAAACTTCAAAGGAAGTCGCAAAATTGTGAAACAGAAAAGTAAACGGAATCTCCTATTAAATTAGTATGTTTCAAAAGGAAAGGGAATCTGTCGTTTCTCTTTTTCACAGAATGAATGAATAATTTGTGAAACCTCTAATCCACGATTACCTAATCAAGCAACACAATGATTGCCCCAGACTTTAAATTGTTCAGCAAGGTAGACACGTTGTAATTTGGTAAAATTTCTCGCCACGCGGAAGTTACTGACGTCTGGGCTGGCAGTTTTGTTGGCAGAAGGGAACGAAATACAAGAAACGAGGCACTTAACTCGCAAGCATTTTTCTTACTAATACCGCGTCCTTAAGAATAATGAATAAAGGGCACGAGCGCAACACTAACCTTAATGAAGGTAAGAGGGTTCTCTCGAAGGAGTTTCGTAATGGCGACGATGATGGCGATATAAAATCTAATAGGAGCCCTAACAGTCGTATATTTCTCTCCGGCCAAATTAAAGACCCGCGGGAATAACACGCTTCCATATTTTACACGAGCCAAGCGAAAGGATCAAATTAAATTGCAATCAGTTCATTTGATACTTTCGTTATACGTAATGAACAATTAAGTTTCTGCTCCGAAGATAGTATTATGAGATTAATTGAAGGCAAAAGCTGAGTTCATTCTCATATCAGTTCCATGTTTAATGAGATTTGCAGAGCGTGCCCGTCTTCTCTAGGCAAATCCAACAGATTAGTTTCTACTGTCTCTCTACTAAATTTAATAAAAATAAATCTGTTCCGTTTAATGTTTTAATTAGAGCCGTCTAAAATTACTACGCCTATAAAACACGGTTTCTTTATTAAACTGTTATTACCGCCTTTACAAGGCATTTTAAACCAGAACGAGGACGATGAATATTTTCTTTGCGATTATTCACTTATAAATTTAATTCTTGCCGTCAGAATTTAAGCAATGGCACATGTTCTTTTCATACGATTTTCATAAGTATCTGCGACAGCGAAACGAAGAACCAAGTTATTCCGCCTACTAGTCAAAACCGTACAATTTGTGCTGTTGGGTATTAAAAAGCAATACGCTGATTTTCCGTTGGCTGAAAATTGCACGTCATGTACTCTCGAAAGCACTAGCTGTGCTGTTATGGTTTCGCTGAAATTGTCGCAATAAATTTTGCCGAGCAGTTAATAGAAAAAGTTTTCAGAACGAAGCCGGCTTATCTTATAAATAAGAAAAAACTGGAGTTACATCCAAGGGATCGATTGGAAATGTAACTTTTAATTTGTAATGAAAGTTGTAATGATATATAGGTGAAATGCCGTATATAGGTGAAAAAAAAAACGGTAGATATTTATATTCTATGATTTTCTGCATTTACCATCAATAAAGTAAATGTAGCAAAACTTGTATAGGCTTTTACGGCAAAAGCCAGAGGAGCCCAAAAATGTATATTATATTTTAATTTGACTTATATTCTTAACATGTCATCTACGATGATTATTATGAAATTATTCCGGAATAAATCAATAATATATTAATAGAGAAAGTTTTCGTTTACCGCCGAAATACGAAACGTCTCGCGTTGATTTAATCGTTTGTGATCTAAGGCAAAGTTTATTTTCAATTCAAATTCGTATTTGGATTATGTTTCTTTATAATTACGTAACGGAGGTTTGTTAATTTTCCAATTTCTGGATACTTGTTGAAGTTTAAATTATAAATAAATAATTTTCATTATTATAATAAACGTACATTAATTGATGGTTCATGAATTGTAATTGAGTAACGGTAAAATTTAAAGTGCCGGCTCAGTTGTATAAATGAAATTCAATTGTCATAAGGACATTGTTTTAGTTAAAAATAAAATTTTAGAAATCAAATCATTAATAATATTACCGAATACGCTACATTCTTGGGTGCTATTTTGTATATAGCGAAACTAAAAATATTCTAAAGATTTTTTTTAGTGGAGAACTTTAGTAAGTAAATAAACACGTAAAAGGATATCGAGAAGCTTAGATACATTTTTACAGTTTAAATAGTACCTATCACTGTTTTAGTACCTATGTATTGAAAAATATAGTATAGTAAGTTTACTGTCATGCAGAGACCCTATATATTTTCTTGTTTCAATCTTTACTTTTTTAGGAGTTATATATTTGGAACTGTCCATTGTCCATATAACATGTATTTTGTCAACAAGAGCATTATATTATTTGAATATAACATAATAAATTTACATATTTTTCCAATTAATAAGTAAACCTTACCAAGGGAAAAAAAACCATAGAGATTAGGTGGATTTCCACATTATGAAATTCAAAACATCTTCTATAAAATTAGGATTAAAATTTTATAACTTGCGAAGTCTAAAAAGTAATTAAAAACAAGATTCCCATTTGCCATAACTGTCATGACTTCTCGACACAGAAAAGATGGTGAGTAAAATCTCTATGAAATAATATATTTCAAAATAGTCAATATGATTATGTGGTCCAACATTATATTATTACTGGGTAAACGAAAACGTTATTTGATTTTATATAAATTAATCGTAGGTATATTTTGCTGACAGTAAAACGTATCTTAAAGTTTCGTTATCCAGAAGTGAACTTTTGGCGGCTAAGACGAAAAGGCGACGTGAAAAGTCATCGGGTATCAAGATTTTTTTTTGATATGACCATATCTTACAGGAATTGTTTGTGCGTCACGGGAGGGAAGCGAAGTAAAACAGATACGGGTTCTACATTTTAAAGATATTTATTCAAATGTGAACTTTAAGACAAAGCAATTATTGTTCAAAATAATTATGAACAGCAACGATATCCAAACATTAGTATGATCCATATATCTGACTTGTAGGTATAACCATACCTACAAAGCATAACATTAAAATTTCATCAATCTAGAATGTTTCTAAACGTTGTATGTTTAGGGACAACTAAGAACCCGCCAATTCGAAGCTCCAGTTAAGTTGCACATATGACGGCGGATCCGCATCGGTTATTTCGCGCTACACAAAGCACGGCACTTTGGCACTGGCACACGAGTCCGTTGGCACGCTCTCATACAAGCTGCATTTTCGACTCATATCAAGACCAGTCGTTGATGGGGTGTCTGGATTACCTACATTCTCAATAATTTTACCTATACATTTTAAGGGATACCTACATGAAGCAAAGTGTAATTCTTAGTCAATTTCGAAAACACATTGTAAAAACGCTATGAATTTCAAAAAAAATATTTTAAATATTTGGCACATTTTTTATGGAATCGGATGGCGGCGTGCTGTTTCATTTGAAGAGATTTGTAAATTATTGTAAATAACTTTTCAGTTTTAGATGTAACAACTATTACATAGTAAATTACTGTTACTAGTTAATATAGACGTTTTCTAGAATATTGTAATTCTTAAGTGCGGTGTAGTAGGTACACTATGTAAGAGTTTACTCTCGGGTACACCCGGTTAGTGATGCCGCATGTGACATTTATAACAATCAAATTGTTACTGTTCAGCTTTCGACGACCGCTTAGCCTAGTGGGCAGCGACCCTGCCTGCGAAGCTGGAGGTCCCGGGTTCGAATCCCAGGTCGGGTCAGTATTTATATGATGAATATTAATACTGGCACCGGGTCTTGGTTGTTATATGTTTATGGTGTCTTCGCTTGGTACCCAAAATACAAGCTAATGCTTAGTTTGGGACCTAGACGTTGTTGTGATTGTGTGTGTTATTATTATTATTATTAGCTAATGTAGATACGTTGTTATACGGATATTATTAGATATGGTCATTATTATATTCGTCCAATTAATTAAATTAATGTTTATGGATTATAATATCAAAGGAAATTAATAGTGACAAATAGTTTTATAATCAAGGTGTAGATAGCCTGGGATCTCATCGCGTGAAATCTTATGTCATAAGCTACCAAACACCATACCACTTTTATAACAAAGTACTACTAATAATATTTCCATATTCAATTCAAGTATCAATACCAGTTAAAAAAAATTGCCAGCCGACCGTAAGTCTGATGCGAGATTGCGAAAGTTAAGTTAGAAGGACTGGAGATCGAACCAAACTTCCAGGTTGATTTGAACTCAGAACAGAACCCTCTAGGCTGACAGTCAGCAAAATTTCAATTTTTATAAACAATGGTATGATTTTGCTAATTACATACGGTAGTTTTTCCGGGTAAGAGTATTTTGACGACATGATACTTCAATGTAGGATATGATGACATGATAGAAAGTTTACAACGACAACGAATTTATGACGAAATAGTATTAAAAACTGTAGGCATATACTATGTTCCCCGTTAGGGTGTCGTCAAACCTGAAAGCTAGAAAGTATAGTTAATATTATCGGTAAAAACAATTTAAGAAAAAAAGTCTATCTCAAAATAATTTTTTTTATGGAATTTTAAAATTTTATTTCATAAAGTATATAGTACTAGAGAAATAGCTATTTGGAACTCAAACGCTGATAATAATTATTTTTAAATTTTAAGTTCGGTGTTTTTTAAGTAAGAGCTTAAAAAATAAAAAGTAAAAAATAAAAGCAAACACCACAAGCCATCCCCTTTACTGTAAGAAGGGTAAATAAAAACGACAAAAGTTCAGGCGTCCGGTGTAGAAACAACGCAGTTTCAAACACTAAGCCGACAGCATCGACATCCGTCAAGCTGAAACAAAGCGGATTTCGGGCGATGCGACCGGCCGGACCTCGCGTCAAATTTCTCACGAGCCCGGTCCATCTGCCTCAGAATCTCGACCCTATAGAAAAAAGGCGGCGACAATACTTAGATCAGCTTACAACTAGATTGATAGTGGAATCTGTATAAATAAATAAAATTGAAGTCTTCCTGTGATTCCGAGTTAAAGACATTTGCTTATGCTATGTTAATTTACACGTAATCGAAATCTAAGCACGCGTTTTTAAATTTTTGTCTGTCTGGCTGTGTGTTTGACTTTAACTGTCAAATAGAAGACTATTTAGAGAATAGAGTAGGCAACTTTTTAGAATTCTGAAAATATTTAGGGTTCCTGTTTAAACTTGAAAAACTGTAGAAAATATAAAAAGCACGCGAACGATGTCACGGGCGTTTGTTAGCTTTAGAATATTTGTATTTACCGCTCGGACTATCTTGCCAATCATAGTTTCGATCAGATTTGAATAGAGGTATCTTATGCATTTGAGTGGCACGCCTGGTAGGTCTACATTTATAACCAGAAATTATTTCAGTAGTTACCATATACGGATGAGTTTATTTATCAAGTTTAGTAGTCACTACGACATTATTAATGTCTTTCAAAGTTCATATCCGAGTAACTATATAAAAATTAAAAAGGAAACTTTAGTTTCTGTGTAAACACAGCAAGTTATAAAAAAATTACTTTTTCTAATTTTGGTGAGCTTGGGCTGTATGTATTTACTTGCCTAACTATAAATCAGTACCATCTGGTCATAAGTTATGCACGCACACAAGCTTAGAAAGGGGATAAGAGTAAAAATAAATTTACAAATAAAACGGTTGGTATTACTAAGGTCAATGACATTTTTATAATTGATTAAATAATTTAAAATATACTTGTTTTATTTTTAAACTTATTTTTACTTAGCCATGTCTAGACCTCACATGGGCTAGATATATTTTTTCGACGTTACTTTTAACTTAACATTAACTGTTTGACGGATTTTAAGGAAATTAGTATGGAGATACATTGAATACTGAGGACGAACATAAAATAGTTTTATAGCGGAAACGCGTCTTTGTGTTTGTTACCTTTTTACAGCCATACCGTTGAACCAATATAAATGACATTTGGTACGAATATTAGTACCAAGCTATGTAGCTTGCATCCTGAAAACGGTTCCTGAAAAAGGTTACTTTTATCACAGAAAGATGTATGGACGTTTGTTATTTTGTCACATCTAAACCGTTGAACCAATTTTGGTAACACTTGCTAAAGAACTAGTTTACATCCAAAAAACGAAGTTAGGCTACTTTTTATTACGAAAATATGTTTGTTAGTTTATTTGTTGTTCACAGCTAAACCGCTGAACCAATCTTGATAAAATTTCGCAAAAAGATAACTTGTTTCCTGAAGGCAGAAATAATTTGATATTTGGAAAAAGAATCTACATGTGAAGTTATGCAAAAGTGGTTTGATAATAATCGGATAATGATCTCATTTGACAGAGAAATACCTAGGTGTACCTTGAAACACGTAATAGGATTTCCTCAACTAAATACATTGCCTTACTGCGAATCCGCAGACAACAGTTAGTTTATCCAACCACTTTTAAGGGTTTTTATATGAAAGATAGAGAAAATAAATTTAACAGCAGCGTTGTATGAAAAATTAATTCCGTTTCTAGTACTATGTAATCAAAGATTATATCGCCCAAATTTCAGCAGTCGAATCAAACCAGACAAAAACCGAAAGCTTAGCGATATTGTGCAACCATTAATCACTAAGAAAGGCGTTAGGCAGGACCACAGGGCACGACGAATAAAGATTACATCTAAATTCCGTACCCTCTGGATTTAGACCATTGTACAACGTGGATTACGTTATTCCGTACTGAATTTACAAATATAACTCAATTACAATTTGTTTAAGTAATTAATGCTTCAAATTATTTGAAAAAAAAAATCGAATTTTGTGTTTTGAGTTCAATTACCAATGCTACAAAATATGCAGCCTTCACCCGTAGGTACATTTGCGCGCCATGTAAAATTTCATATTATAATATTTGAAGCATCAGTATACATGGATGTAATAAGACACCGCGTCGTGAGTACAAAAGTTTAAGCAAAAAATATAGGTACAGTTTCAATCAACCTTTATGGCGGATGTGAACATAGGTCCAAGTCGTGTCGCAGTAACCAGTTTTAGGTGTAGCCGGACGCAGTGGAGCGAGCGGGATATGACTGAACCTGCGCAAGCATGCATAAAGCGTTGTATTCCGATCCGCCATAAAGTTTGATTGGAACTATACGCCACATACTAAATATACGCTACATGATGTTTGCAGTATGAAGTAGAATTTAACGCATTAAAATAAATAAATAAATCTTTATTGACATAAGCATGGTACAATCAATTATGTTGAAGTCCTTGACGCCTGAGGGAGGTATATACCTGTGTTTCAGGAGTCAGTGTCTTCTCCCAATAGTACTAATCTAAGATCATTCTATTACTTACAATCTAATTCTATGCATGCATGTGTGTTTGTGTGAGTGCATGGGTGTATGTTAAGTGTTGTGTGTTGTGTTGTGATTATGTGATGTGCGTGTATGTTTGCGTAGACAAGTGCTGTTTCTATTGAATTTGGAATTAAAAATGGAAAAAAATGCACATGTAAAAACCAAACAGGTGATGAGGCAAGTGATGACAGTTATCCGAAAAACAAAAAAAAAATCTTGGTCGTGTTCTTTTAAAATTATAGGCACCAAAAAAAAAACGAGGTAAAACTGATCTTTTGTGATGATTTTTTAAGTACTGTGACTGCAAACCTTTACTTTTCTTCGATTTATTTGCGATGTAACTCTGAATAACCCTTACGTAAATTACAGTCTAAAATTAAAACGTAACTGCTTCAAATCATCACAGAGAGTCGGTTTTCTCGATTTTTTGAGTGCATGACAAATTTAAATATTTTTCTGAAATCTAAATTTGTCAGTAATTGCACTACTTTTCTCATCACGCGTTTCTGGTTTGACGTTGATTTCTGAGATACCTGTATGTACTGAAAAAAAAAATTCCATAATTACATTTCATATGTCATTTGACAAAATGTTTCAAACAAACAATGCTAATGAGGTATGGTCTGTCTATCTTGCTCAGGCTTTCGATAGAATCGAAGTAGGAGACGATTCGTCTCTATGATTCTGCTATGTAAATCAGTATTTAAGTAATTTACGTAATTAGGCTGTAATTGTGCAACACATTTAGCAGGGAATGACGTAGGCGATGATGAATGTTATAACAATGCTTTCCACCACATCTACTTGATCTGATGATTTTGTCGCCAATTACTTTCACTTCTGAATTTCATTATGTATTGAGGTTTGTATGGCGTATCCTTAACAACGGTTTTTTTTTTAAATTTTACTGAACGAGATATTATTTCTAAGGTAAGTAATTAGTCGGTGTATTACATAAGACACAAAAATAATAATAATAATAATAATAAAAAATAAAACTAATCCAATAATCCACTCCTCGTCACCCCCGACGCAAATGTGCCCATGACGCTCATCATCATCATAGTAATTAGTCTAAATTTTTAATGTCAACTAGATACAAACATGTTTAATAGCAACTCTAATAATACGCTTTCAGAACAAGCACTAGAGAATGTTAATATGCAAATGATTTCTGAATTGGTATTCCTAAATTAAACAGAATCGTGTTAACGTGTGTTAATATGCACTGGTGTATATTAACACCAAATTTCATAAAACTACTACAATGTTTCACTTACACAAATTTTTACAACGAAATCGGTAATTTTGTTAACATTCACTAAATCGGACACTGATGTTCTTTGAATATTAATAATGTTTGTGCACGTCTTTAAAATTCTCCCAAACACGAATAACCGGACATAAATCTGATCAAGCCATCAAAGCAATTCTGTTGCTATGGGACAACATCCACGAGCATTTGGTAATCTTCCCGAAGTTAGATGACGGGCGGCGTTCGGACTTACACTGTAGAACTACGCGGGACGCCGAGGAAGCGAGAAGTGTAGCTCCTCGACGAATTTGGACTCTTGTAAAAATCCTATTTGGCTACGGCTGCGCTAGTGTCTCAACGACAATTCACAGTCAAAAAAACGGGTTCAATGCGAGTTCAAACAATAACAAGATGCGATTTTCAGTATGTAAAGGTTCTACCGAAAAAGTGACGCCGAAAATTGCAACTAATTAATAAAGCGAACAGCTGTATACAATTTTAAACATTCATATGCGGGCGAAACTCTATAAGACATATTAGAGAAGTTGATATCTAAAGGAAGTAAACTTACAAAATAACTTATCCCATACAATTTCTTAAAGCAATGGATGATCAAGACTTTATGAAATACGAGGAATGCAAAGAGGAAAAATAACGCGTCAGTGTAATTAGGCTACAAGGATAGAACAGGAACCATAAATGTCTCGATTATCAATTGCTCTTTTGATAAGTGAATCATCATAATATTTTTTATTATTATTATTTTTTATTTATTTATTCAGGTGAAAACAGTCACAGTCCTTAAATAAATACCCTTAAACAAACACACCTAAGACACTTACATAAATATAGCCGCAAAATTGCAAGCAACAAATCGTGATTAAAGTATTTGCTAATTACTACGAACCAATAATGTGACAATTCATTTTTTTAAAAGTGATTAATGCAATCAAGCCATTTACTTACTAGGCACGAACAACAATGGGTATCAACTAAAGCTAATGCAACAATAGATCACGCAATTTTTACTTGTAAGTAGTTAAAGTAACAGAAAATATATCTGTGCTATTCAAAACTTTATTATAATGCATACAAGAGCGTCTGAAAAAGGAATTCGTTGCGTAATTCGTATGAAAAGATGGAATAAAGAAGTATCTGAATATGAATGAAATAATATTTGAGGAACACTTTTCTCTGCGCAGATATGTAGAATTATTTGGCATTTTTTCTCATCGATAGACCCAGCTACTTTGAAATTTCTAAAATTTCCATTATAATATTTAAAAAGGATGACTCGAAATCTCGGTCAGCGTTTTACGGAGGTATCCGATATTTGAAAATTTCCTGATAAAACCTAATAACAGCATGAATTAGCAAGTTCCGCGTTAGCTGAGACTCCGCAAGAGGGCTCCACGAGATAAAAGAATCCAAACTCAGCGGAGTTTCGCAACAACGGAACGGCCATCAATCACAGGAAACAAAAAGGCGCCGTCGCCGCCGCCGGTGTCGATAGCGACCGACACTCGTCGTCGCGCTTTGTCATACCGCCTCAGACGCTCGCACCCTGACTGTTAATACGTCAACACTTTCCTTTCTCTTCAGCTTTGTTTACGATACACTAAAAAAGTGTTAAGTGCAAAACTGTTTTAACTCTATTACAGCACCGTACTAGTTTATATAATTCAAACGAAGCTGCTGTTGTATGAAAACCATTTTTAAACATATTTTAGACACAACAACGAAAAAAAGTTTGAAGTTGGATCCTAGCTAATATTATAAATTCTAAAGTGTGTTTGGTTGTCCTTGCTGAGCATTACAATACAGCAATGATACGACTTGACTTGATTGAAGCCGGGGCTCGACCGCCACGGACATTTCGACTGATTTCGATTCGTGCGCCCTTACGCTCCATTGCTACGACGAGTTCCAATCCAAGTCATTTGTTTGTTGTTGTACAGCGCCTATGATGGGACCAAAGACAAATAACAATTCATATACAAACGTTTTGCGATACCGCTAGTGAGTATACAGTATGGATACGATCATGCATCTCTTTGCAAATATTTTTCATGTCCTGTTTTTTTAGACCAGTTTAGACTTAATTAATAAATTTTAATCTCGCTGTGACAACCGTGCGCTCGGCGCCGTGTGCCGAAAAAATATTTAACTTAAATAATTATCTTATCTACAAATGACACGTAGAGAAGGTAAGTGGCTAGATAATTATTAACAATAATAAACAATGTCCACTCGAGATTGTTTGCGATTTAAATTAGTCTCTGATTTACCTTTAAACACGTACGCATTCGTTTTATATTATTTTCATGGACCCTATTGAATAGCAGGTTTTGTCTATCGTACACGACGAAAGCAAATAATAAACTTGAGCGCATTTCTTCTTCAATGTCGCACTCCAGTGCGAATATTATTTGTTTTTATCCAAAATAATCGTGATAAAATAACGTCACTGTCGCATAATAACTTTTGACACTTATTTGACATTATGGTCCTATGGTTACTAATATGTGTTTATTGTAAAAAGGAGAAACAACCAATAACAATAGCTTAGTTATAATTAAGAGACCGAAATCACGACTTCTCAACCCGGATTACAAACGGTTACTGAAGCTGAACACAGCTGCGGGCACGCTATTCCAAAGCCGTGACGTCGCGTGCGCTGCTTATCATCTCTCCCACCCCGCTCGTCGCGGTCAAAGTCATAAAGTTGTAAGTTTATGATTTTCAAGCGCATGTTTGAAGGTGGTTTTCTTGGAAACTATTAACTTAATGATTTAGTCTAAAAAACACGAGATTATGAATGTTTGCGAAAAGACGCATGATCGTATCCATACTGTATACCGACACCGTGGTCGAGCTGTATGAAAAATAATACCTTTTGCGTGGTGAACTAAACTACAATTTAGTTAATTTAGCTCGTGGTCATTGGTGGGTAATATAGCATATAACATTATTTTAAACGCATTATTTAAGCCAAACGGATTTAGCATATTATATTGGTTGCCTCTTGACGCTATTAAATAGCGCTACGCGATCCCGCAGTCCCGTCTTACCAATAGAGCGATACATTCAGCACAACAAAACACGTCCTATAACGAGCGCGATCGCGCGCTGACTGACTTGACTACTTTGACCAGCATTAACGCCGCCAACTAAACACGTTGTACAACGCAACGACATGGCAACGACTCAACGAGACACGAACGCGATCGCGCGCGATAGCAGTCACACACGATTACGCCTCGTTGTAGGACGTGTTTCGTTTGTTGCGCTAAACGTACCGCGCGCTGCCTCGCTCGTTATGCTATAGCATAGCGTATAAAGTAGCATGCTAAAATAATATAGTTTATAGTCCGAAGCGCGTTTTTAAAATATAGCTGATTTTCACATCGCTGCTCGTGGTATAACTGCGACTACGTCTTAATTTAGACTACCAAAACCCCTCCTACAACGTTTTCAAAAATTTTATAGTGTAAGACAATTACAGTGGTGAACGATTAAAAGTCAAAAAGTGAAGTAGAAAAGGTGGTAAGGCTGTGTGAAATATTCAGAGATACGTTACGTAAGTCCACGCGCATCCAGTCGCAGACATTGCTAGTCTTCTGAAAATTTTAACTTCATGTTTTTGATTTAGAAACCCAAAAGAATAATTACATTTTAACGAGAATAAGAGCATTGGTAGCGTGATTTTCTGCGTGGGAGAATTTAATAGTTCTTTGGTAGGTATATCAGCTTATTAACTTCATTATTGTGTTCATTCTTAAACAAGTGTTTATTGAACATATTCTCATTTATTTACACCCGAGTTCTGAAACGCTGGTCAAATCGTTGATTTAAAAATTTACGAACACGTGAAGATTAAATCGTTTATTTATTATCGCATACCTTCAGTTGCATGTTATATAGACAGAGGTATAGTTAGCCAATATATTAATATAACAAAACTTGTTTTTGTTTAAAAATCTGTGTAATATAAAGAATAGACAATGCTTTTTAAAGATAGAAATAATAAAGTATTATTAATTTTTTGAAAAACTGGTGAAGTGCGTATCGGCTCACGTAAGAGATAGGGTTCCGTAGCCATACGAATGAGGAAAAACTTATCATAAACTAAAATCATGAGTACATTCAGAGGCAAAATATAGACTAACTTGGCCGATTACAACTTATGAATCAGTAGACCCTTGTAACTTGTGACAATGTTCATTGTAAGTTTGCACTATGTGCTAATGTTTAAATGTTTTTTCTGAATTTTCAAAGCAGTGGTGAAGAGCCAAGCGGGGTGATATACAAGTAACGCAAAAAGAACATTTCAAAGCGAAATATGTTGTAAACGTGGCGTAAATTCGTAAATTTTTTTTGCATACACGCTTTTCATGCAAGGGAAGCATTCAGAATTTTTTCAATATTTTGATACGTACACATATGTAACAGTTACAGATATGCATAACTCACGTCACAGCTTTATAGCACCAATAGTTTGCGAGTAAACATACAGAAAATCAAACAATCATGAAGAAGCAAGGGTTCCATGTCGGATTGCGGAATTCAAAAAATGAAGATAACCACAGAAGAAGAAATTAATATTTTAAACTTATAAAACAAATTTACAGAAATTGTAGAAAAAATATATTCCTAAGAAAGGAAACTTCAAAACTTAAAGCACCTAATTTATACGTAAACAAGTTATATATAGCCAGTGAAGATGATGCAAAGAGATATATGTATTACAAGGGTTTTCCTAAAATATAAATACCTTTTGTGTGTGGAGGAATAGCCAGTTGGCATAATCTGAAACAGGGAGTGTGTACTCGAATACATACTCCAGCAGACGAGAATAGCACAGATCATATCGGAAGCTAGGGGGACGACCCGGAATTTCATCTAGTTGAAAGGTTCGAGCTATTCGCGATTTATTATCATTTGTGCGATTCCGCAGAATATCCGTGAAGTGAAATAGGGACGGACTTTATTGATCACAAAACGGCGGGACAGGGTTTTATTGAAAAAAAGCATAGTTTTTATTAGGTATCTGTATAAAAGCTTTACATGAAATATAAAATGAGAGAGGAAATCTATCTACTGAAGTCACAAAGAATCAGGGGCTATAACGATCAAATATTTCTTTTAATATATAGCCCTAAGGCACTTAATTCGTCAATAAATAAAAAATCTGTCGTCAATACTTCAGAATATGACAATGATAAAAAGAAGCACCAAGAAACTTAACAGTTTGTACTTAAAAAAATCAATTTATTTGTGAAAGCTTTCTAAGTTGCGATACATTTTTTTTGACATTTTGTTTTAATGCGAGTAGTTTTACTATTAATACATAAACCAAACAGCCTTTTGAAAACGATACGACATTCATTCGGAAATTAGGAACTGGAATGGGGTCGGGAGCACACATTATAGATTATTTTAAGTAGCGATATATGTACCACTAAAAATTAAGGATATCAAATCCAAAACCTTCTCGGCGACACGATGTTATAGTAATTACGACGAAATATTATTTTTATAAGAAACTTGTTACATTTTAAGAAAGTTCTTATCAAATACGTTACAATTCTAGTAGTGAGCAATAAGTTGTAACAGGATTCCGTTTGTTCATGAAAATAGTACAGTAAATAAAACAGAAACGACAAACGAGGTTCACAAAGTTACTCGTAGATATACCATCTCGATAATCAGTATATAAATACTTGTGCTATTTGTCCAATCTCATAAAATTCTGATTTGTCTTAGGCTGTTTTATTATAAACGATGACATGCAAGAAATATTTTCATGTCGTTTCAGGATTATCCCAAAAGGAAACGGTAAACAAAGAATCGATAAACGCTATTATAACCTTCAATGCAAGTTCTATATTTATGCATAGATAATGAAAGAGACTTTCATACCTTTGATACAAGAAACCATTTAGAAGTTGGAGATCGTAAAGAGACAGATACATGGACGCAGATCAATAGGTTCAGTGGTCACTTTTTTGTGATACAGAACCTAAAAGTGACTGATAGTGGTACTATAAGTTGGATCAAAATTTAAAGAGCAAAGAAGTCTTACAAATATAATTAGATTTTACTTTTTAACGTCGGAACTTTAAGGTCCGTTTGTAAGGTTCTGGAAACCAGCAAATTGGTTTTATATGTCCTCGGATGCCGAATATACTCCCTTTGAGAAATGAGGAATCGCTATCTACAACGTCGTGACATAATTTTTTGTCTATTTTCACTTCAATAACAAAGCGACTGTTGCCAATTTCATTTTTCGTTCTCAAAACAGATCATGGTTAAAGATGTTTGAATAATATTTAAAAGTTTTATTTATAATAGTTTTAAATTATAACGATATTAAACAATACGAAAAAAACATACCGAGCTTTAATCATTAAAAATGTTAAAATTTATCTATTCACTTACTTTCAATTTTAAAAACGTGGCAAGGTATAAGCATCTATTAGCATAGATAACTATATCACAAATCCTATATCCGAGATATCAACTTAATCTGAATATTAATAAATACACGACCATGATTACTTGAAAGGGTCGTGTTTTCCGAAAATTATTAAGAATTTAATATTGTAAGTGGCCTTTCTGAGATATCATAAACTAAATAAAACATATACCTATATGTGGCACCATTTTTATAGTTGCATTCGAGTGTTTTTATTTCAAACAAAACGTATTTTTATGAAATGATACATGTTACGTGTTTGAAAGTTTATAACTTTAGTTAGTTAGTAGAAAATTGAATAAATAACCTATACACTACACATTAACCCAATTTGGTCAGTTTGAAAGTCACGAGACATTTAATTAACAGAGACAATTGATTAATAATGATTGCTGACAAGTTAAAAAGTTAAATAATCAGTAATGTGGGTCAATATTGGCCTTTATTCTTTGCATGTTTAGGCCGTTTTCAAGCATTATAAATGCAAATTCTGAAACACTGTAATTGCAACAGCTCTGTCCACCTCTCTGAGAAATAAACATATTTCTACTTGCAACAAATACTTGGACTATATTTCGATTACTATTAATTTATTTCTTACTGTTAATGCCTTTAGCCTCGGTTAAGAAAATAATTACAGACACTATGTTTGTAGCTTTACTGAAAAATAAAAACAAATTATGAATCGGACTTCAGAAATTCCATTTGTGACACATGCACGATTAATTGTGTAGGTAACACAATTTTATCGTTTAGCATATTACGTTGAAATCGAATAGGTAAGTACATACGCAAAAGTAATAAATCATTTTCAAAAATAATGTAGATAAATGGGGCTTAAATTATTTCATTTACCTAATATCAATCCAAAGTCTGAACTTCCAAATACCGACATCAGATAGGTAATACAAAATTGGCTAGCATACACATTATACAGATAATACTATTTGCAATTTCAGCGCCTCTCTATGACGGCGCCCAGTGCGGTCGCAGCGCTCGCACCGCCCGGCGCCCGAGCGCCCTAGGGGCGCCCCTCTATCTTGTCTATGTTGAACATAAAGCAATAATTTAATTAATTTCTTGGCACTAACTAGCGACTTCGCGGGACCTGTGGGATTTGCAAAATTACGAACAATACTAACGCTTTTTGTAATAATGTAATTAGATCTGAAATCAACTCGGGTCTGAAATCAACTTTGAGATCTTTCTTTGTCAGCGCGCTTTTATGGATTGAATTTTTTTTTCAATCCTACGAATCTCGTGGATTCCGCATACTATTATAATATGTTAGCCAAGATGTATATGTATTTTAAACTAGCTTCAATCTATATGGCTTCCGCGATTAACATTATTTATGCAGTTTTTAATCTAAATATTAAATATAAGCAGGTACCGCATATTTGTATTTCTGATATTTTATGCTAAATTGTTTTCATACATCTGATGAAACCGTGTCGGACTTTTATTTACTTTTCTTCACTATATCTACTTTTCTTCTTACTGTTCTGCTCTGAAAAAATGGCATCATGATGATGGATGACCTATATAGTCGCATCATGATTAATCTATTTGAATTCCTCAAAACTGAGTTGGTATTTCTTGAGTTATAAGGGCCAAAAATACAAAAATATTAAAAAGCGTGTTTTTGGGTTTAAGGATGACTGATTATTCCATACCATTATATAAGAGTACTTATAAATATACAGTTGAAGATCTTTAAATCGATTCCCAGAGTAAGAAGCAACTTAAATCGGTCATTAGGCGTAAATACAAAATTTCTAAAAATAAAATATCGTTAGCTACGTTTTCCATTAAATAAATTAAGACTAGGATCCATTCGTTTGTTAAATATGCAGATTTATTCGTACGAAATGAAAAAAAGCACTCGAGGCATTACGTATTTCCGGGAAAAAGTGAATAAGCTTAATGGGGGTGAAACATGTCTGCGAGAAGAATGGGACTCGTCATCGTGTTTTGTTTTGTTATATTCGAGCGTTCAAAATAAATAAACTGGTAACTCTCTCACGTTCCAGCATTCGTGTGCAATAAATACCACTGCTGAAAACGAAAAAAAAAAAAAAACATTTTTTACGCACGTTTAATTACTCGTTACGAACAAAGTATTATATTCCCTTACATAAGAACTTAGACCTTTATAAATTATAACATTTTCCCATCGCAAAGATACAAATATGTAAGTAATTATGTTTTTCAAATCTTTATTTTGATGCATAGAATTGTTTTGTTAATTTAATTGAGTATTTTTCGCAGTTTCATACTCAATTGGTCTGAAAAAGACGCTGTTGTCCTAGTTGTACGCCTTTGTATCCGTCAGACTTACTAGCTTGTAAACGAGATAAGAGAGAATTTAAATTTTTGAATTTGAATTTTGTTATGAGCCGGAACCATTCAAAAGTTTGTAGATTATTTTATATATGTAAATGTGGGTTGAAAAAAAAACTTTTTTTTATTTACGCGTGACTTCATTTATAACCTTAATTCGTCTCACATCGTGGGAAGGCATCTAAACGGGCGAAACAAAGGGTGGAAAAATAAACTTTTACAACAAACAAAAAATGTAAATTAAAAAAAAAACTTCAAAACGTTGCTTAATATATATATATATATATAAAATTAACTAAAAAGTAAAAATAATAATTAAAAATCTACTTAAAAAAAAAAGAATATTAATGACAACATATCAAATTATTTATGCTATCTAACCAGTTATTTTTAGTGTCGGTACCAGTCAAGGCAAGTTTGTAAACCTATAGTTATTTGAATTTAAATAAATATTTAAGTATTTAATTTATTGCCTCGAGTCATCAGACATCATACACTAGCGGTTCGTCATTAGCCATCATGAGTATTCATTTATTTAAAAAATATATATGTCCATCACCTTGATGAGCACATTTCGTTAGCGGTTACCGCTTTTACTACAATAGGGATAGAGAATCGAAGACCGAGATGTGCGCGTCGGATTTTCGATATATATGTTCGTCGTTTTCAGCAGACCACGATTTCGTGCACAATGGGTGGTTTGACCGATATGTCCCCTCGTGCCGATTTTATATCCTTTTCGAAAATGAGAAAACGTTATCCATGACACATGAACGTCATTTTTCGTCCATTTTCACCTGATAATCGTAAAAATGTTCTTATTTTCGTGATTATTCATAACAAAAAGCTATTGCTAATGCTATTTATTCTTCAAAATATATATTATTAAGGTTTAGTACACCGTACGATACGTCAATGACCGTAAGTACCGTTTTCAAATTTATTTTATGATAGTTTTTCACGTAAAACGCGTTTTTCTGTTATTTTATAAAATTCCGTATATCGTATCCGATCCTATGCTATGATACGAGGTACAATTTGAATCGACTTTGTTGTACGAAAATTCACTTTCGTTCACTTTGTAATTAATCTTTAATTATGTGATATCCAAAGTTTTCTTTAAACTGATAAAAAACTTATATATTTTTATATCATATTTATTAAATATATGTTATATTTCATTATTTTATACCATTTTTACATACATGTAAAATTAATTCTGATGCCTAGAAAAGTTGTAAGATAATTGATTATTTATACAACAAACACGTACATGTAGAAATTATTGACAATATTCAGAGTCCCACTCGTTACTCTCGTAGCATTCGTTCACGCGACGTATCAGAAGTATTTGATATCTGTCTAAAGAAAATGTCAAAAGCCTCATTGGAAAGGAGCGAGCACGATTGACTTCCTAGGATTCATACCGTGCCAGCTGCTTCTGACACTTGTCAGCTTGAGACAAACAGACACGAACTAGAAGGAAATTTAAAGCCAAACAGCTCGTGGACTTCAACTATATGATGTTGTATTTGTTGGAATATAGAATATTAGAACCGAGTGATATCTGCACATAGTTGGAAATTTTGCTATTTATTGCGATTGGCTATTTAGTCATCCCTGAACCCAATTTTTTTAATTTTTATTTATTTGTCTTTTGTTTTTTTTTGTATCTAACTGAAAAAAAAACCGCTAAACCAATTTTAATAAGACTTTCGCATTCGAATAGATAATGTTGAAGTTATAGGGTATTATAATAAGGGTATATATCATTACGCTGCTATTTTCAAAAGGTTAGTAAGAAAAAAGTCTTAGAAGAGAATAGTAAGCATTAAATGAAAAATCAAGCTTTACTTGCGCATTTAAATATAAAGTTAGTGAATTATAAACAACGAGATAGACTGCGGGAACGGAAACAAAAAAAAAATTTAGGGTGTATATATAATACTTATGTCATAATACCAACTACGGAGTGTGAAATTTAAAAAAAATATTTACTATAAATCCTAACTCATTACAACTTCTAAAACGAAATGGGAACTTGGTGACAATCTTCCGCAAAAGAAAGCTTGACGGGTTCCCTTGAACGTCTATCGTAAGGAAAAGTTTTAAAAACGTTTTACTTGCCTCAAGATGGCATTACTTATTCACAAATTGAAAACGGTGAAAGCTCGGATACGTCTTTGTCAACGCAATCTTATCTATTTTCTTGATACATCAGCTCTAGCACTTATTTTTCTTTGCGTAAGTATATTTAAAATTATTATATCGTGTATTACGTAAAATTTTTCTTGCCTTTTCATTAAACCAACGGTACCTATCACAGAAATTATTGTTAGTGCAAGAATCAGCCAGAATCGTGACGTACTTTAGTAAAATCAATATTTGCGTCGAATAATCGCCGAGGAAACTAAAAGGTCTCGCCTACAGTGGGCCGTTCTCACGTTTCAACAAACGAACTTAACTAATAAGTAATGAAAATTCCCCAGATCCGAAAGGAAAATATATCTGCGAAGCGTAAAAGAACGAGGCCTCATAAATATTCATGAGTGTTCGGTGCCCGAAAAGTCACCGTTAAGTCCGTTTCCAATAAGACGCCCAAGTACCCTCTCCTGACCTCCGTTGACGGCGCTTTTTATTCAACCTGTATCTCAACGTTTTTGTCTATAAATCTATTATTCGATAATATCTCTGAATCTTCTAATATATCATCCCCTGTCCGCATTTATTCGTTATTTCTGTAGCAAAACCGTATTTTGGTATTGATATACGACTAAATTAAAAATCCACTAAGGCAACGATGAAAACGAGAAGCATATCATCTTATTTTGGTAGTATATAAAAAAGAGACCATTTTGACATTAGCAATGTTACAAGTATGCATATCGTACATAGAGGACGACATATATAGCTATTTCATTTTGTTATATACTTCCAGGGTTATATGAATGAGCAGTCAGAGGATATATATGAGTATTCGCTTTCTATTTTATTGTTATGTCTAAGTATAAGAAGTAGACAAGAGAAAAGAGAATTAGGGCAATGGCCCCAGATTTGGGAGCGGCGACAATGCGTCTAGAGAGGCTTTGTTTGCGTGCGACTCCTTCAGATATTGACGTATTTTTAGATCGTTTGATCGTAAAATCAACCTTAAGGCCCGGTTCTCAATTTCGTCTGAGTTTACATCTCGAATTCAAAGATTTTCAAGCGATGAGTTGTTGTTCTATTTAACTAGTAATTAAAAATAACGAACAACAGTGATAATAAAATTCATAATTAATTGCAAACGTAAATTACTGTTATTACTCTATACCTTGGAGAGCACGTTAAGGTTGCCGTCAATAGATGGCAGTCGTTACAATCCACCAACCCGCATTGTAGCGGCGTGGTGGATTAGGCTTCAAGCCCCTTCATCTCGAAAGGAAGCCTAAGCCCCTCATCATCATCAACAGCCCATTTTTACCCCACTGCAGGGGCTTAGGCCTCCCCCAGGGTGAGGAGGGGGGCTTGGAGCTTAAGTCCACCATGCTGCTCCACTGTGGGTTGGGAACTGTAACGACCGCCATCTATTGACAGCGTCCGAGACCGACTGCTTAACGTGCCCTCCGAAGCACGGTGACAGTGATATTGTGTACTTAAGTCAGAAAAACTCATTGGTACATGCCCGGATTCGAACCATGGCCCTGTGGGGCCTTATAAATTTAAGACAGGTTCGAAGCCTAAGCCCCTGCAATGGGGCATTTGTGGGCTGATGGCATGGTATTGTTACGTGCTAGGGATCCTTCGAACCCTAGCACGTAACAGTATGGAAAAATATTATACAAAAAAAAAAACAAAAAAGAAAAAGCTCAGGGTGACTACGATTTCATACCCTTAGATTAGAGCACGCCATTTATTTCGTTGAATTATGATATCGCTAAATAAACTAATAAATTTTCTTTAGTCTATGTAGTATTTCCACGCAGGGAGATATATTATTCCATACAGAAAAATCTCTCTGAAATCATATGATTCGTAATTTTTCATGTGGCATATACATATATATAGAATAGAAATATTTTGAGAGTAGCGTCCGCACATAAATTATACACCGACTTATTTATAATTTTTTTATCATTACTTTAGGCAGGACGAGAAAAATAATAGTACATTATGATGCAAGTACTGTAAGCTGGACATTATAGTTGAGGTGTTTATAGGCACGAGGCGAAACCGTCGTGTGCTTATAATAAACCGATGACATAATAGCCAGTTTACTGAGTACCAGCATCATACGACGGTTTTTAATACATTTGCGATTAAAATTAGGTAGGTACTTCAAATGTAATACGGAAGCGAGATAGAGATAGAGAGATAGAGATTTCGCGGTTTATACATGCGTTACAAACAAAACGCTCGTTTATGATTGGTGTAAAGTAAAAGGGCCTAGGCCGTACAATACAGCATTATGATCCAAGTTTCGATGTCATAAGGAACGTATTAATAGCAAAGGTATTGAAAAGGAAGTTTAAATACCGGGTTTAGAACGTTTTTTTATTTGAAGAGAAATACCCATATACATTTGGATTTGGCTCGATTTTATCTTCAACGATATTCTACTCGAGTAGATTGCAAGGAAATATAGACTTAAATGATCATTTATTGAGTGGAACTAAAATTTTCTTGAGAATGTTTCCACACGTTCAGCAGGGAGGACAACACAGTATCAACATGTGAAACTTCGTTATATTATATTAGGCAAAAGATATTAATGTAAAATTACGGATAGATTGAAAGGAGAAAGTTTTAAGAGTTCCTCATAACTACGGAATACTACGAAACGAAACAAGGAAAAACTAGGGAAAAAATTAGAAAAAAGTTTGTGTAAAAGCTCATTGCCGAGCTGAACATATTGAATGAAACTATTAATTTCATGAAAAGCCAAGCCGTTCTAACAACACACGAACAAAGATATTTTACCTCCATTTTATAATTACAATTTTCTGAGGTACTTGATTCATTTTCCTGCTTTACGAACGGCAATAATCCAGTTCTCAATTAGATTCTTACAGGACCGATTAAAAAAAAATTATCTGTAACCTAAACAACAATTAATTCTAGGTTTTGTATATTATTATGTGATGTTTCTGGACATCGATTCTTGACACTTTCAAATAAGTAATTCTGTTCAGAAACATCTTGGGAAACAAACTCAACAACTTCTAACTCAATGCGGTATTTGACTAATATTGAAAATATTACATTCCTCATGAAAATATAAAAATATACTTTAAGCGATAACAAAACTAAACAAAGACCTTAAAAGTTTATCTACGAATGTCTCTTTCTCGCAAAACGAAATTTAATATTACTAGATACATAATGCGGTATTACCCTCTCTGACTAATAAGACATTTTAAACATTTACAACTCTGTAATTTTTTTTTTTTAATTTCACTATTGCGATGTATTTAGAAAAAAACTTTCATAATAAAACTATTTAAAAAAAAATAGCTAACTACTTACCCTATTAATTAGGAGTTTTTTTTTTGTGGGACGTTGAAACGGCTGAACCTATGAATATAAAAAGTTACTATGGGAGTATAGATTAAGGCTAAAAAAAATAAAGTCAATGAGAGTCAAAGTGACGTACGGATAGAAGTGAATTTTCGTAAGTAGATATATTTCGGTGTGACTTGTCGTTTAACGAAATAAATCCGCAAAGAACTAACCGTGTGTTTTAACGGATCTCGTAGAATTAACATAGGGACATAATAAAGTGATATTTTTATAGTTAGAATTCTTCGTCTATCTGTAACAGTAAAAGCTTGAGAATTTATTTAGTAAGTGTATTAGATTTTGTTATAATGTATACTCGTGGAGTGGTATATTCGAATTCAGGGTTTTCGTGAAAATGAATATCACTGCTTCAGGTGAGAGCCGCGTCGCAGTAGCGGGCTTCGTCCGCTCAAGTAACAAGGTTACAACATGTTAGGGCGTCTCTCGCAGTAATCTGTTTTGTCGCAGTAATGGCGGCGGGACGGAGCAAACACGGGCTTTTTGGAAAATTCATTTCTATCCATGTCCGTGGGAAGTTTCCCAACTAAATTCATTAATTTAGGAACTAAATGGAATACGGTAAAATAGTGTTTATAGAATTTAGTAAAGCTCTATGATAAATTGAGTGTTTATGTCTAGAAACGACTCAACAACATGTTAGAATTTTTTTTATACATAAATATCATATTTATAGCGTTTACTCATTTGTTTGAAATATATTAGTAAGCCTTAAATGAAGACAATATATTGTCACAAAATAATGGTTGACTGACTCTGGAAAACAAAATTAATTGAAATTAAATGTTTACTACGCTATGGAAAATAATCAAAATATAAATTTCGTGTAGAACGTAATCGAAGGGTACAAAGTAGGCTCGCTCGTTAGCCGAACGGTATTTATTTACATAGACAACTAGTACTAAAAAGTTTCACGTGAGCTGGACATATCTAAGAAAAAAAAAGAGACGTTACATTTTTTACTTATTTATTCACTTAAAGATTTTTATTGCATTTTAAAAGACCTGTCTAATGATACCCCATATGATAAGATGCATGGAAAAAATATTACTTACGTCTCTTAGTTCAATGAGCTATTTGTCTACCGAACTTTAAGTGATGCAAAGCAGTGAAAAATCGTAGAGCACGCAACATTACTTGGATATAAAAAAAAATATGTGCCAAAAACGATGAATTCTGAGTTTGAGTTTATTTATTTTATAATGAGTCATTTTATTGTTTGTTAATAGGTAAAAAATTGAGTAATGTACCTAGAAAAGGTTGCTTGTGAAAAATAGATACATACTAATTCTCCATCTATTTATATAGTGTAATATATTATGAAATTAGTATTCAAGAACAGGAACCAGGACTACCTAATAAGGACAATTTTATCAACATGAAATTAAAGCATGGAGCAATTCCCATAAGTGTACTCTACGAAGATGCCGAATAAATCGTTCCGTCTACTGTTTGAACGTGACTGAGTAGACAAATGAAATAAAATTAGAGGGGAGAACGACGCTGCATAGAGTGCACGTAGAAGGCTCCTACGCGACGGCCTTCTTAACTAGGAGAGAGAGCTGCCTACATGTGTCCATGTTCTGTTCTCGCGTCGGGGCTTTACTGACCCTAGAAAAACATGTGGTAAATGTTTTACACTATAATTTGGCAATAACAACCGCTCGTAGCAAAATAAATCCATCGACCTATCGCTTGTCATTGATGTAATTTTCAATACTTACTCAAATCTAACCGACACCGTTACCAATATCTACGCGTTTTACATTCGAAGGTTCGGATGTTCTAGCACTTTCCTAAAAAATGGAATCAAATTTTCGCAATATTTTACAAGGAACTAGTGGTGCTAGACAATTTAAAAATAATATTTGGGAAGTTCATGCTAATCTTGACAAACTAAGTTAATTATGCTGTCGGTAAAATGAGTTCAACGTCGACGTTACTAGTATTAATGACAAAACACTTTTGCTATTTGTAGTCTGATTCCGTTTTCACTTTATGATAACAGATAATTGTAAAGTTAATGGAACAATTATTTACGAGCATTTGTCTACTAAGGTAATGATTTACACGTAAACCTTATATAGAGACTGGGATAAGAACTCTATTTGCTAGCGTAGCGTAAGACTAATCCGTCGGCTTGGTTCGTCCTAAGAGAGGTATCGCGACGAACAGCGGACTATCAATACGAGAGCGGGTAGCGGATCAGCCGCAGTAAATAACGTGGCTCTGACGCAGTAACCCAGACCACCAAACCACCGACCGTCCCGACATTGTATTTAACATCCATATACATGTACACATTAATTACTTCATTAGTAAAGTCGGGCAATGCTAACTCTGCTGCGGTATGAAATTAATAGATTTTGTTTAAATTGTTTCGGATAACACCAACTGTGTAATGAGCTCTTGAATAGAAAAGCACTGGATATTTTTTTAACTACATATTAGGCTTAACATATGATCTTGTCCTTTCCCATAGGAAAAAATTTAACTATAAATTACTAAGAAAACAAAAGTAAGTAATTTTTCTATTTTATTTGATTCTATATTTCATCACAATTCCAAAAAATCATATGACGCATATTCTCTACGCGTTCCTGCCGTCTAATAGGGAGATTATAAATGCCTTTCCCATATAACTCTTCAGGAGAATCCTACGACAAAGTCATTTATATGATAATAATATAGGGAATCACCTTTGTGAACTCAACAAAGTTTCTAAACGTGATTTCTAGTTCTCTAGAACTAATTCTTTTTACATGGAGAAAGTTAGGAAGAATAGTAGGAGTCAAGTCCGGAGAGTAATAATGAAGGTCACGGAAAGTTTCTAAGTATGACTGCCGTAGCGTTGAAACAGCTGTTTGTGTAGTACAGTAGTGTGTTGTTATCGTGAAGGAATAACGTTGAAGACTGACTGGACACTGAACAGTCAGAGGTGTTGGAAATACATTTCGCCAATTTGGCGCAAA
This sequence comes from Luffia ferchaultella, assembly GCA_949709985.1. Classification (NCBI taxonomy): domain Eukaryota; kingdom Metazoa; phylum Arthropoda; class Insecta; order Lepidoptera; family Psychidae; genus Luffia; species Luffia ferchaultella. The sequence goes on along the minus strand of OX453246.1, from coordinate 9,160,780 downwards.
TGAGTCAATATTGTAGGTTATAGGTATGCTAACCTCAAACCATGCTGCTAATTCTACAGTAGATTGACACGGATCAACCTCCACCATAAACTGCGACCATGGCTTGCAATTCTTTATTATTGACTTTAATAGCTGGCCTATCTCTTATTTCCTTTTGCATTCAAAATTTAAACTGCAAAAGAGAACGAGCGGTGACAAAAACTAACAAGCACATAACAGATAGTTTTATTGATTCTCTTTTAATACAGGGGGTTTTTAAAAATAGAAACTTTTACCATGCAGGTTACATTTTTATTAAAAATGGCCAGCCGTGAGAACGAATTAAACCCCTATTATTGTTTTTGTAATATTTAAGACCTCCATTTAAAATATCTATTGCTCAACGAGGTATTCATGCCTATGAAATACGACTATTAAACCTAATTGTAACGACACCATGGCAACACGCGTGTCAAGCAACGTCCACTACGCGACATTAAAATTCTTACTGTAACATTTATCCTGCCTTTCTATTTATATTGTAACAATCAAGTCCTAGCATGTGCTTAAATACCTTTTAGCGCATTTTAACGTGAGCAGCTTTGACGCAGTTCTAACCCTAAAGGCACTAGTACTCAGCTCTCATATACATACTTTGCTTAAGTCAAAGACCGCGTAGGTAACCTATGTATATTTGCCAATTCTACGCTTATCCGCGCCAAATTCCAGTTTCAATGTATCTTCTGTTGTGAGGTTGTTACTACACCCATGTTTTCGCACGAATTATTTTTCGTGAGAGAATCTATATTGCTCCTCTGAACCGAGGGAATTATCTATATCTGTATATGAAAGTGCTTTTACATTTCTTAGAATCGTATGCACTACTATATTTAAACAATGAAGGCTTTTATAAATATTTAGATATATGATTTGATATTTTCCATAGAAAACAAATTAAAGTATTTTTAAGAATATTCCAGAAACCGGAGCAATGAATCTTCATGCTTACTACTTTTCGGTAGTCAGGTTTATAGTTGTATAAATTTCCGAAGTGATAAAAGCATCATTTGCATTTCCCAGCTGTCGTGATTATTTATTCAGGGAAGACACGAAATGCAGGTGCCCGCATGTCTCTTTAAAATGTTGTAATTATATTACCGAGATGTAATTCAATTAGATCGCTACCGAAGTATAGAAATGTTTAATGTACCTACAGGACGAATGAAATTAGAAACTATAAACTTCGCCGACAGTCTCTGATGAAGTAAATGTAACAAAACAAAATGGTAATTTTTTTCGAAGCTGCTACAATAGAAAATGTATTCACTGGAAAAGTATGGAAATATACTGCAATCTTCACACAATAACTGACGGTAAGAGGAATTTAATACTTTAAGTAAAGGCGCTGTGGGTCCCGCATTTTCTGGGAAAACTTGGCACAAAGCGTTTGTCAAAGACGGGAAGTCTACTTTCATACTACATAGTTGTATTAATTTAAAATTAATACTTACGCTGAACCGGAACTTCTGGCATAGTCGAATCGAAAACTGCATAGATAATTACCTGTAATCAAAAAATAAATATTATTAACCGTTTCACAGCGATATTGAACATATGCCTATGGTAACAATGTTATTTTGAAAATACATATTTACTTAAATCATTTAACAGGTCTATAGCTTTCGCGTTGGAAAAAAATAAAAAAAGATGATAGAATATCGACTTTCAAAAAAAAAAAAAATTTAAAAAAACAAGTTAATTTAGTTGTATTTTTTTTCGAAATAACCCCTTTTTAACCTATATTGTTTTCATATTGCGGATTATGGTCACCGGTGCGTTAGTAACTGACACATCAATCTAGGTCAACAACGGTTGTCCACCTCGTCCGCCATATAAAGACCATATAAACCATTAAAATTGTTATTTAAAAAAAACCTTGTTTATTAATTTCATTTTCGTAATGTTTAAGTTCTTTCTATATCAGTTATCCGATATTCTACCATCTCTTTTAACAAAATCCCATACGAAAGAAACAGTCAATAAGCCCTATAAAGACCTATGTCGACCAAAATGGCGAATTGATTTAATGACTTTGCATGACACTACTGATGAATTTCAATGAAGGGAAAGACAGATAAATATAAGGGCCTTATGCCCTTATATTTATTTATTTATAGATGCAAGCTTAGTTTGAATGTATGCCATGTAAATATAATGGCAACAATTAGATACTGTATGTCTACTTGTTGATAAAATTTTAGATCATCAAATTTACATTAGAAAGATACTTTGGAATGAAGCGACGCAGTGCGACAATTTATCAACGCAATCTAAAAAAAGCCCATTTTTAGATGTTGAGAATAGGGGAATCTCATTAAATCCATCGAAGCTGCCTGCGAACTTCTTTGGCAGCGCCACTTGGCAGAATGGCAGCCGCTCTATTGTGGGTCGGCGCCAACCCCGGGGATCAACTTGCTCTATAATGACGTGCACATATATCTGAATAGCTGCCATATTATTGAATAGTTCTTTATATAGTTATTTTATTATAATTTTAGAATAGTGAATCGAATTATTCATTTATAATTAAATTGAGACTTGTAGTTTAATTTTACAATTTAGAGTTCGACATATTTCATTTCTATTGCTAAACTAAACTAAAATTCAATACATCTAGAAGGACTGTAACATCAGATACGTAACTACCTATCAATAGATAGGATTTGTGCGAGAAGATCGTTATCGAAAGTAGCTAATTATATATAGTTTTCATTAAATGCAACCATTTCAGTTTTCGATATTCTCCGTGTTAAATATTTTCAATCTATTTCCTAAATTGACAAATTACAAAATCATATGATGAAAATAAACATCTAACGTGTATTGTTATGAAAACAAGAAAATCGTATAAAAAATTCGTTACACTTGGAAAGGTCCGAAGCCCCACTACGATACGGCTACCGTTTTTACGTGTGACCTAAAAGCTTTGGGCACCATACAACACACTATATCGCGTACAACAATATAATTGGTGCGAGACTTGACTACTGATGGACAGACTTGGGTGTGGTTATAATGGAGATAGGGGGTTTGGTATAATGGTTTTTTTTTCCTTTTTATAGATAGGATCAACAATCAAGGTGTCGAGCGCGTTGACTTTATCAGTTACCGGCCAGTATTATAAATATGAGTTTTTTTTTCGTCGTTGTGTGCCTCGGTGACTCGTGATATTTTCGGAGATTTTAACAAATAACATATCGCGATTTTTATCAGTTTCGCATGTAAAGCGGATGTCTCAATTTTCATCGTCAATTTTACGAAAAATACATGTCTATATCAAACAAGGATATCCGTATATAAGTGTGAAAAGCTTCTAAGCTCTAATTATTTATCTATACCATTGAAGCTGTAACGAAGTGACGTCTTTAGGTACATAGAAGATATTGCAGGATGATTTATTGGAATTTTTGAATTTTTTCATCTGTATATTTGAACCCTTATAATAACTCAAGAACTGCTGAACCTATTTCGTATGATCACATATAGGGTCGGTAGTTTTTGACGAGGGTAAGAGCCTGTTTTGGGCCTATATGTGTCAAATAATGAATTTCATTTTATAATTTTAGATACAACAGTAAAATGAAAAGTAACGTAGATTCAGGTTTTATAATTTCGATTAGATGTATGTAAAATAGTTTATATCGAAATGGAAAGAATATATACGTCATAGATATATGAAGATTAAAAACTAATTAATGGGTAGCGTAAAAAGCATGCAAACGCAAGCCCATTAAATAAGAAAACGTTCCCGAACTATTTTATATTATAAAAGACTAGCGACTGCCCCCGGCTTCACCCGCGTGGACTACCTTTTTATATCATTTCTGCTTATAGAAAAAAATGCTACATGGCCATCTGGTGGCAAGTAAAAATAAAGTGGATATCTACCTACCGCGAAAATCTTTTCTGGGCTCGAATACTTATTTACACCAAGTTTGGGATAAAAAATGGTTATTGTGGGTTATCCCTAAGATATAGAAATATAATACCATCGGGGACTTTTTTGTAGACCTTTTTAAGGTGTACAATACCGTAGTACATTATTTTGATCTATCTCGTAGGTTTCAGCCAACGTTTGCAATGTAAGCGCAAAAGAATGTTTATTTACATCGCATTAGAAACATCTAAAATTACCAGTTTTTCTCTACTATATTATGCATATTATATAGATATAAACCTTCCTCTCGAATCATTTTATCTATTAAAAAAACCCTCATCCAAATCCGTGGCGTAGTTTTAAATATCTAAGCATACATGGGGACAGACAGACGGGAAGCGACTTTGTTTTATACTATATAGTGAAGTTTGTTGCCTCTCTGTAAATTGAAATAAGCCATAAGATTTATTTATTTATTTATTCGAAGTAAACTTACAGCTACATAATCGAGACTTAAAGTCTTTGAATGTACATCTATAAAGCCAATTAAAAGTTTACGCAAATTACATTTCATACAAGGCGATGAATGATCAGAAAATTTAAAAATAGCAATTTACAAACATAAGAAAGTACTTAAATAAGATGTGTAAAAATTTGGGAATTATAAATGTGTGTATTGTTTATATGTCGCTTGCGTGTGCGTCTATGTGCATGTGTGTGCGTCTATGTGCATGTGTGTGCCTGTGTGTGTGCGCTTGTGCGTGTGAGTGCGTGTTTGTGAGTGTATTCGTGTGTATGTGTAGGGAAGTTAATGTGCGTGCATGCATGTTTGTGTACTCTGCTCACTGGTCAGTGCTCTGATGATCTGATCAAGATAAAACTGAAATTTTGTAGTTATTATGAAATGAGTAATTAAGTATAATTTCGTAAATTATTTGCGTGCAATTAACGTCTAATTACACTATAATAATCTTTTTATTTCTGTTGTGAATTTGTTTATTTAATAAATGAATATACTGTTATGTAACGATTTTGAATAATCTATCCAAAATATTATAAAGCAAAGCGAACATAGATTTACAGCTATACCAAAGGTAACCGAACTTGGAATACTGCGCAATAATCCGTCAACATTGATCGATTCAACGTTCAACACTGTCGCTATTGGAGATGTTAAATATTTGCACTTCTAAAGCGGGAACAGCGTTCTGCGTTGAACGATGATTGAGCGTCGAACAAAAGATGAAATATCGGGAGCACAATGCGGAGCCGAATTTTGTTCGATACCCGTACCTCGCACGCGAATCGAAAATATTTAATGGACGAGAAACGCATGAACGCAGCGCAAACGCGTTCGAAACATCGCATCGCCTTCATTATGTATGGGATGTAAACGTCACGAACTATGACTATTTTTGATTGTATATAATTGCTTTGTAAAAAAAGGGGTATTGGCCATTTTTTCAAAATATTTCTCAAATTAAAGCCGTTTGCAAGATTACAGTAAAAATGTGATAAATGTGACACCAGGTAGAAGTCAGAGAAAAGGCTTTATTGAATAAAGGCAGTTACCTGCTTCTAACATTGAAAAAACTGTTGGAAATATTAGTAAATAATAGTTATTGATTGTGAATGACGTAATTTAAACAACTTTAGCAAACACGAAGAGACTGTACGATGCGTCAGTCTATAGAATAACCACTATAAAAGCCGACTCCCCTATCCCGGGTTAAGAGAGGGTAGCAGTCGACTAATTAGATACGAGTACACTTCAAGAGAGCATTCTTTCCGATTCGTAAGCAATAGATGGTGTTAGTTTGCGCTTTTATACATGATATTTATTTGTTTTTTAAAATTAGATCTGTCAACTGATAATTTATCGATTAAGTATTCAAAAATTAAATAAGCAAACGAAAATTTTGTTATTAAATGTCGCGGCATATAAGATAAAGATATTAGAATTTTCAATAACAAAATAATATTTTTTTTAGTATATCGTTCTTTTCCTCTTAGTGTATTCATGTGTATTTTCATAATTAACTAGCGACCCGCCGCGGCTTCTCAGGGGTAGCAGAGCATATAAAAATCTTTTTTGTCGTAGTAGAATAACATTTAATTTAATTTAAATATAACATGTGTTCATCCTGCTTGGAGTATTTTTAATATATTTTATTTAAATTCACCAAATATTTGAAAAAGTAAAGAATATTTACATAAAAGAAAACTAATATATATTTTAGTGTACAACACTGATAACTTCTGTAACTAACGTATTTATTTCGTTCCGGTTCTGGATGTAAAATATATATTTATATATGTAATATTAAAAAAAAGATTATTTAAGTATGTACCTATATCAGTTGGCTAGTAGGTAACCCATAACACAAGCATAATAATTGCTTACTTTGGGACTAGATGACGCTATATGGGATGTCCCATGTATTATTAGTATTAGTGATTTTCCCACACCCTGACAAGAAGCTTTTCATTGAAATAGTGAAAAGGTTCGTCAGATGCAACTGGCACTTGTATCGAAGGTGAGTATGCGTATTAATTACGTAAAACTTTTGGCTGATAACGTTTCGTGGTTGTATACCATAAAGGATATTTTAATCACCTATATATAAATACGTGAAGGGAAAACTTTAGCCCCCTTTTTAAGCATACCACGCACACGGAGGTGTGTGATATTCGACATAGTTAAAGTTTATGTGGACTAGAATAGCAGAAAGCTAAAATCTATATACAGGTCTATATATGAGTTTTTGTGATGGGACTGTATGGCCAAATCTTAAACTATGAGAAATAGCGAAATTTGTTCAAAGGGTTCATGAGCTCGATTTTAGAGGAAACATAACTACATATTCACATCACTACATATTATAAAATAAAGTCTGTCTGTCTGAACGCGATAAACTAAAAAACTACCGAACGGATTGACATATGCATGATTGACATGGCGCGGGCCTCCGGTTAGGTTAACGACACATGTGGTTAAACAGAAGTTATCAATGTTGTATATATACTTAAAGAAATTCTTAAAGAAATATTTTAGTTTGTTCTTATGTATATATTCTTTATTTTTTTCAAATATTTTCAGAATTGGAAATAAAATACATTAAAAACACTCCAGGTAGGATGAACTTACGTTACATTTAAATCTAATTGAATCAAACCCACATGTTCGACGCAACAAGCGGATAGGATACTACGACAGAAAAAACACTACGGCTTATATGCTCTGCTACCCATGCGAAGCCGGGGCGGGTCGCTAGTTTTTGATAAATCTGTTACTTTAACAGGGGTTCAAACCACTTGAATTGATATCTACCTATATATAAATACGTGAAGGAAAAACTTTAGATCCCTTTTTAAGCATATTACGCACACGCAGTAGTGTGAGATTTGACATAGGGTCAATCAGGGTAAATGGAAACGGTACTAATATTTTCTATTGTATGATGATTTTGATCGCGTGTTCCGAATATTTTAATGCAAAAATCACCATACCATAGGAAATATTAGTACCGTTTCCAATTACCCCTGTTTCCATTTACCCTGATTAACCCTAGGTAAAGTTTATATGGAAAAGGAGTGCTAAAAGCTAAAATCTATAAATACCTAAATGCCTTACGATTACTGTCAATCATACGAGTTCGATAGTCTGTCGCTTGGTGCAGTTTGAATTCACTTACTCTAGGCTATTTATTTTCTGTGGTTTCAAAAAAGTGATTACGGTCGAACGTCGACCGCTGGGCGACCACTAGTATGAATAAATACGAATAAATAATTTGACATAAAATATATTAGGACGTTGGCTCTCAAAAGGATATTTCTAATGTGAAGTCAGCAGTTGGTAGGGTTGGTAGTGAATAATAGAATATAACACATAAGGTACAAAGAAAGCATTGGTATTAGATTCGGAACACGCGAGTGTTGGCCCTATGCGAACAAGACCGATGATTTATTGACTATCCAAAATACGTATTGTCGTATATCGTCCGCCATTCTTATGTGGAGCAGATTAATGAAATGCTGCCCCTAGAAATTGATATGTTTCTTTGTGTTATTCTAAATCTATTCTAAACCAGGTGGATCCAAAATATTATTTACGATCCAAAATATTTTACTAATATTTTCGGATTTCCGCGTACAATACGTACCTACGTACACAAATAAACGAATTTCTCTGCAATCTAAGCCGGTATTGGAAGTTATAAATTATTTTTATTATTATAATCGACACCTAACGCGCAGTAAAGGCACGAACGTGGGAACTAAGAAACAATAACTGGAGTACACATATAGAAAGAATAAAGTGTACCTACTAGTGTATAGTCAAAGCTCTAAAACCTAATGAAAATACTGCCTGCTACTTCTCCACTCAAAAAACACGACCAAACTCTAGCGTTTAAAGATAATAAAAAAGCTGAGTGCTTACTAGATAGTCACGAATATTTTTTTTCAAGCTCCTCACGTGTATTTATAAGGGCCTTATTTCGGCTTTTATCGCCACGGCTTTTACATATTAATGTCTATTAATTGGCATATAACATAGTCTACAATATATGCTGCCATTAACTACTTGTTAGTATAATCTATAAGATGGACTTCTTCAGATAACGAACATTAACTCCTTTTTACATAATGGGGAGTTAGTTCGACTTTCGTGTTTTATATTTATGCTCTCGCATAGTGAGTAATGAGGGATCTCGTAAAGTTAGCTCTGTCGGTTTTCGTGGTTCCGAGGACATACAAACAAACGCATTTAAACCGTTCCGCGCGGGCGTCCGTACCGAAGGCGCGATAAACTTCGCCCGTTGACATTGATTTATGTCTCCGTTTGTTTGTCTCGGGAAACTGGAAGCTATGGGCCGGACTCATCCCGGGCATCAGCCGCCCCAGATAAAATGGCGCCGCGCAAATTCCTCACCAAATGTAAATTGATTGCCGGCTGGTAATGATACAAGGTTTGCCTACATTACTCGTACGGGGATTTGCGTTTGCTTCGTCTACATTAGAGTTGAGCACTTTGTTTTACTTACCGCTTTGGCGCAATCGTGGGGTGTTACGTTACGTTTTCACTGTTTTGTATTTTGAACAGCGTTGCGAACTCCTTAAAATGTGTGTTAGCATACAACGGATAATTTAAAATTATATATATAAATATGTTTTTATTTAAGTTAAGAAGTAGATAATTTATTGCTATAGTTGAATAAGTCATTGCATCCAATTATTAAAGGGAAAAAGTCTTTTCGTATTTTATATACCAACTAGCGACCGCCCGCAGCTTCGCTTGCGTAGACTACAAATTTCTGTTATACGTACTATTAACGTTCGAGATGGTTTATACGTACTTTTTGCTGGAACCAATTTTGGTCACACCCATTCAAACTTTCAATCTTCATTCCCCTTTCACCCTTTAAAAAAACCGATACAAATTTTCATTTCCCGTTTCCCACCCTTAAAATGTGGTAATCTAAAAACCCTGAAACACGTCATTATTTAAGTCCCTCCATTCCCATCTGATGACCCTGGTAGTATCTGTCACAGCGCGACCGTACCGTCACGCCTGCATATCCTTCCCCTGCCATGTCTAAGCTGGCCACACGGCGCGGTTCAGTTATATATGCGTTTAAAAAAATATCAGCATTGTCATTCCATCATGGCACAGCATATAGAGTAAAAAAAATTTATAGCAGCGTTTGGTGGTTTGAAATTTCTAAAAAAGCCTTTTTTAACTTAATGCTCACGTTATAAAATAAACCTATGTTCCAAAATTACCTTAATAATTTAACTTTAATAATTTGACTTAATAATTTTGGCTGTACGTTGCTAGATCAGTGAGGACAAACGACAGACAGATAGACAGACAGAAAACACAAAAAGTAGCTTATGGCACTCTTGACAACCTTCTTTCACGTCTGCAAAGTTTCATTAAAATCTGTTCAGCCGTATTGGAAATTAGCTCAAATAGATAAAATTAAACTGAATAGACACATAGACGTACAGACAAACAGACGGACAAAAAGTAGCTAATATCAAATCTCTTGACAACCTTCTTTCCCGTCTGCAAAGTTTCCTTAAAATCTGTTTAGCCGTTTTGGAGATTAGCTCAGATAGACAGATACACGTACAGACAGACAGACGGACAAAAAGTAACATTTCTTAGTTTTGCGACCTTCTTTTCATACTTGTGACGTTTCATTAAAATTGGTTTAGACACATGGACGTACAGACAGACATACAAAAAGTTCTGTATGTCACAATATGTGTAAAATTTCATGGCCGAAGCCGATTTGCTCGAATAGACAGACAATTCGTTTTCATATATATAGCCTATAACCCTCCGCTAGATTCAGGCTATCAAAGGCAAAAAGAATTTTTCAAATCCGACTGGTAGTTTCAGAGATTAGCGCATTCAAACAAACAAACAAACTCTTCAGCTTTATAATAAGTATTTCTACTACCTATATAGATTAATAGATTATAAGATAATAAGAAAATAAGATATTACTGAAAACCGTATCAAAGTCTATTGCGTGGTTTGGAAGTAAAAAGTTAACGAACAGAGGCAAACAGCGAATTTATTTTCTCCAGCTATATTTTAGTATTTTGATAAAAACTGCTAAAACATTAATTTAAATTGTATGGTGCAAAGGGCATTTAAAATATGCATGAAATGCATAAGACGACCAACGTATTTAATTTGCTAAGGATTAATATCATGTTTAAAAAACATCTTCACGAATATTACATTATGTTAGAACAAATTTGATTGTCATAAAAAAGGTTATAATAAGCTAACCTTAAAAGATACACGTATACTGTTGCGGACTTTTGATTAGAACTTTTAAAGGGGAACAAATCTGTAATACATGATTATTGCTTAACATCAACCGTTTACACAGCGCGCGCGACGGAAGCTCTCAAAAGGAATAATTTTTCCCGTTTTCGCAACATTTTTCATTGATGCTCCACTCCTATTGGTCGTAGCGTGATGTAGTATAGCCTATAGCTTTCCTCAATAAATGGACTGTCCAACACAAAAATAATTTTTCAATTTGAACCAGTAGTTTCTGAGATTTGCGCGTTTAAACAAACAAACAAACAAACGAACAAACAAACAATCAAACAAACAAACTCTTCAGCTTTATAATATTAAGTATAGAATAATGGCATTTTTTTTTCATAGATTCAATATTTTTAATTAAAGTATACCATGTGCCGTTTTGTTCAATAACTTGTTGCCATCTTGTAGGAAGTGATTCCCGTTGTTGTAAAAATTTCGGTGTTTATTGTTAAAAAAATGCGACAAGTAGTTTTGACTGTCTTCTCTTAACTTGACTGTCTTCCCGTGACTGTCGTTACAGTACCTAAAAATTCTGAAGAGACCGACATAAGTCGAAATCTAAGGGTGCAAGGATGGGCTATGTGGTATGGATGCATTAACATTTCCCAGCCAACCTCTCTCTATTTGTCTTGAGTAGCTAAAGATGCGTGTGATCTGGCGTTATCATGATAAAATACTACGCTCTTTCTATTGATTAATTCCGGCAGTTTTTTCTCAATTGCATGTATCTTATCAGCTGTTGGCAGTAAACATCGGAATCGATGGTTGTATCCGGACGCCGGCGCCGGCGGTGGTAAAAGGTCATGAACAATGCGCTTCCAATGCCACCATTCATTCCACTCCATTCCACCAGCCCATTATACCCCACTGAAAGGGCTTAGGCCTCCCCTCAGGGTGAAGGAGCTTGAAGCTTAATCCACCACGCTGCTCCAGTGCAGATTGGTGGATTTTAACGACTACCATCTGTTGATAGCACCCGGAACCGACGCGACGGCTTAACATGCTTTCCGAATTACGAATTCAATGATGGTTATGTACATAAGTCAGAAAAACTCATTGGTACACGCCCGGATTTGAACCACGGCCGCACAGCCTTCTACACTTCGAACAAGTTCGCTGCTCACGGGCTATTACGACACATCACGAACGACACCATACACTCAACACCACTGTGGAACTTGGTCACACGTGGGCCATTATGTTTTGCGTACGTTCTTAACTGCATATTTAGTATTAATATTTCCTGATAGACATCGCTTAAACCAACTGTGAGGTATTCTGACACTGCATTAGATCCATAAACGGCACAAATTTTATTCGCGGCTTGTGCCGTATTTTCTTATTATTACCGTTTTTTTTTGAATTAAATTTCAAAATATATCGAATTTCTTCGTTAGATTCACTCCTTTTCTTGGACAGAAAAACGGCTAAATAACTGAATAATTGCGGGAATTTTTTTAATTAATTTTTTTCTATGTTACCAGTTACAAACAGTAGGTACATCCAAAGATTGGACCACAACTTCATACAAACAAAATATGAAAAGACTTTCTCCCGAACCCAATATGTAGGTACGTGAAGTATTTGTAAAGTAGATATTTTTAAACATTTTTTTCTAAAACTATGAGATATTTTTAAAAAGTAATTTTAACATATTCAATATAAATATTTTCAATTTTAGTATGATAACGTCAAAGATGGGTTGTATATGTAATTCGTTTGCTTGAAAAAAAAAGAAGTTTTATTTTAGTCACATGAACGTCTGAACTGTAACATTTTTTTTATGATTGACAGAGTAAGTTAGATTCAGTCACCCTATCTTCTGATTTTATGAAGATTTTAAATAGAAGTCAACGGTATTTTATCAGGGTATTTGGTACAGCGACCCCCGATTTGTTTTCGTGGACAGTCAACTTATTTACAATCAGATTAAGTCAGCTTATCTCTATGAAGTCTTACGCTTTTTTTTTAAATCTTATTTTTGTGTATTTTCTTAATACCTTATCGCACTTTACTTGAATTATCTCATGAATTGAACATACTGTACTTCTTCAGTTATTTTTATTCATTTCTCTAATTGTTAATCTAATATTTAATTCCAAAGTTGGCTCCGTATCTATCTTCGTGACATTCAAACATTTAAAAAAATTAAGTTCTTTTATTTGTTCAACCTATGTCAAAAACTTCTTTGGTTATTCTACTTTTCAGAAATGTATCACATGTGCATCTTTGAGATCTGTCTTTAATAGCAAAACATAAACATACCAATTTGAGGTATAAAAATGAAAACAACACATTAATTTCTGTTCGATTATGGGTAGCGGGAGCGTGTATTTATTGGTTGTGGAGGGAGGGGAGTAACGTTGATTGTGTCCTGCCGTGTCCCCACCGACCCAATCCGCTTGCAAGTGTCGACAACAATAAAGAAAAGCAATAAATAAACATAATATTTTTTTGTACTGTGTTTCACGAGCAATTGTTATTAAAAACAAACGGCAATAGTGATAAAACAGTGGTTTTTATGAATCAAAAAAAATCATATGATTTACATACGATTTTTGTTTTTGGATCGCGCATGATAAATAAGTCTAAAAAAATCGTACATCTGGCTACACTGGTCGGTGGGACACGGCAGAACACAACGAATGTTACTCTTCTCCCCTCCCACAACCCAGAAATACACCCCCCTCTACCCATAGTCGGACATAAATTAACGTATTATTTTCATTTTCATACCTTAAATTAGTATGTTTTTGTTTTACTATTAAAAACAGATCTCAAACATGCACATGTGATACATTTCTGAAAAGTAGAATAACAACAAAGAAGTTTTTGACATAGGTTGAACAGATAAAAGAACTAACATAACTTTGACCGTTGTCAGTGTTTTCACGGAGATAGATACGGAACCAACTGTGGATTTAAATATTAGATTAGTAATTAGAGAAATGAATAAAAATAACTGAAGAACTACAGTATGTTCAATTCATGAGATAATTCAAGTAATGTGCGATAAGTCAGTGTATTGATAAAAATATACAAAAATAAGATTTAAAAAAATACACCGTCTTTTCATAGAGGTAAGTTGACTTAATCTGTTTGTAAATAAGTTGTACTGTCCACAAAAAAAAAATAGGGGGTCGCTGTACCAAACACCTGTACACAATCTTAGAGTTGTTCGATGTCTAACTAATAATAGGAGTGTAATTAAAATGCCACGGAACGGTTTTATAACTTATATATCTACTTTGCAAATATTTTACATACCTGACATCCTTCCTACCTAACATGTAACTTGCTGTCCTCGTGGGCACATTATGCGATTTTCATAGTCGCGTCTTGTACATACATACATATATAGTTGGATAAAGCATAGTTATTTACTTCAAATCTCAGTTCTTCAAATAGATGACAATAATTAATTATAAAACATTTCGTCAACATTTATTCGATTAACTATTAGTTATAATTCAACGTTAACATTCTAACAATCGTGGACAAGAATCGCTAAATCAGCACTCGGGTAGTTTTGTAGCTTTATCAGTGTGTGAACACGACAATGAAAAGCACTTTCGTACTATTTCCTGTGTTCCATGTCCGAACAAGTTCTAACGGAAGTCGCTTCCGTCCGATTCTCTGTTCCATTTGTTACAAATAACTTTTTATACCTAAACTATTTAAGCCATTGACGTTATTCACGCTGACAATATATTTTTTATGTCATAAGCGAACTGTGTGAGGTAGATTTTTTTGATAACAGTTCAACGAAAATCCATTACTTATTATTTTGGGACAGTGCGTTGTACGTCAGCCTAACTTCACTTTTAGAGTTTCGTAATTTAAAAATGGAATTCTTATTAAATCTTTTACGCACACGTTTTTGTCTCTGGCGTTCTATTGTAGACATTAGAAATAGCGTATAGTGAAAAGGCAGGTAAGATGTTTAATATTTTTGTATTTTTAATGTTATTTCTAATTCGAATATTTTAGTGATGGACGACGCAACAAAATGGCGGTCGCGCCTCGTTTGTATTTCTTAGATATTGGTGTCACGTCTGAGGTTTTTAAGTGTGCTTAGTATGATTTTGATGTTATTTTTGGAATTCGAAATGGCGGCCGCGCTCTGTTTGTAATTTTTCGATATTGGTATCACGTGAGTTAATGAATGTAGCTCAGAAAATATTTTAAAACCGGCCAAGTGCAAGTCGGACTCGCACACCGATTGCTTTCAAAATCGGTATCTAAGGGTCCGCGTGCACTCTATTGAAGAATCTGTGGTCAAAATTGAAAAAAGTAACCCCCATTTTTGATTCATTATTTTTATTCACTTCTCTATAACACACACACTTACTATAACACATACAATCACAACAACGTCTAGGCCCCAAACTAAGCATTAGCTTGTATTTTGGGTACCAAGCGAAGACACCACATACATATAACAACCAAGACCCGGTGCCAGTATTAATATTCATCATATAAATACTGACCCAACCTGGGATTGGAACCCGGAACCTCTAGCTTCGTAGGCAGGGTTGCTACCCACTAGGTTAAGCGGTCGTCTGATGGGGGTCACTTTTTTCAATTTCAGCCACAGATTAGTGACCGGAGTCCACACGGATCTTTAGACATCGATTTTGAAAGTAATCGGTCTAGTAAATAAAAAGTTAGAAATGAGGGTCACTTTTTTCAAATTTTGATCACATTTGAATTAATTTTTGTTATTTAGGTAGTGCGGAATCTAGTATGAGCGCGCGCGCGGAGATGAATCAATGATCTAAGACAACAAAGTGTAGTTTTTTACTTCTGGTCTAATAATTTGCATCATATACAGGTATATATTCTCTCATGTTACAAAAAAAATAATTAAATACCTACTACCTTTAACGTGTGACAACCCTTACACAATCAAGATGACGGCGGCTTTTCCGCCAACATCAAAGGCGATGACTGACTGTATGGATTATTAGACTGTGCATAAACCAATTCAAACTCATGGTAACCGTGCAGCTTGATTATTTTATAGAGACAGTTAAAGTAAAAGGGTATGGAATTCTAACGTAGGAGTTGAAATCACACTTGGCCGGTTCTCCGGATTTGATAGCTCAACGTTCTTGAAATTATTTTACAAAACACTTGTGTGACCAACCTTTAAATACCGTTTTGTAATAGAAATATACTGAAAGAAATTACTACAAAAAACTTATATAATACGGGGTATAAAGGAAAAGCTATGAGATGCTGCTGTGACAAATAAGCGGCCAGACGGGTATGAGGAAATAACAAAAGTTCCCGTATAATAACTGCGGTATCCTAAAAACACAGCTGTTCCAAAACACGTAAATATTATATGACATGCAAATTAGAACATGTTACAATGCTGCAATAATTGCCCATTGTTAAACATGAGGGGATGTCGATGCGTCGCCAACACGTGTCGGCCACACTCGTAGGCACAATTTAATAGCACCAAATATTTATATGCGATAATTGTTTGGTTGCACACAGGGATACGCGACTCTATTAAATGGAACTGCACTGAGGATTGTGAAGCCACGCCATCACGTGCTGTGTTTAAACTCGTTAATTATGAGTATGAAAGTCGAGTTAAATTAAATGTGAAAATTGTAAATTATTACGTTACTGGTAGATAATTTGTCGGGTATACTAAATAGATGGAGATTTTTGAAGATCATCCTTCAACTAGCCGTCGATTAGGCACGCAGGATAATACGCTTCATTGGTCGTGTTTGCTTATGTTGTTAAAATAACATAAAACTTATATTTACGTCACGATTTTAATTATAGTTACTGTTTTTTAATACTAAGTGTTGAAAAAGTTAGGTAAATATGTGAACTTTAAGTTTATTAGGGTTAGGGGACACTTTAATTTTTTTGGATGATTTTTTTCAGCACCTTATATATTTTAATAGTTATGACCTTAGATAAAAATAATAAAATGCGTGTTTTTAACTTCCCGCTATCCAAGGGAAGTTATTGATTTGGGTCCGATTTTCGAAAATCCAGTTTTCATCAGATCTTCACATTTTGAGGTAGCACGCCATTCTGACCATTTTCGGCTGGACGTCCGTATGTGTATGTGGAAATGTAACTTTTTTTGTCGTACGATATCTTGAGAACGGATTGGCCGATTAAGACCCGCGATACGGCGTTTGAAAAGGTTTATCGAGACTTAGATTTGATTAAATTTTGAAGTCAATCGGTCGAGTTGTTACAAAAATATTTAAAAAATATTTTTTTTTTAAATAACAGATTTTCCAATCGATGTACTTGAAACCTTATAGGAATATGTTTTTTGTACATAAAAATATGCATCGAGTACCGCCAAAATTATCAAAATCGACCGACGCGTTCAAAACATATCGCAGTTCACAAATTTCCGAAAACGTGTTTTTTTAACATAACTTTGAGATTTTAAGATCAATCGATTTTTTGTTTTACACAAAAAATTTTTTCTTACAAAATTACATATAATGCCGTAAACTGCATCAAAATCAAACGAAGCGTTCAAAAAATATCGCAGTTTGTTAAATTCTGAAAAAATGTTTTTTTAACATAACTTTGAGATTTTACGACCAATAGATTTTTGACTTTATACACAAAAGTTTTGTGCTTACAAAATTGCATAGAATTCCATAAACTGCATTAAAATCAAACGAAGCGTTCAAAAGATATCGCAGTTCAAATATTGCCAAAATACCATTTTCTTTGATATGTCTCGGGTTTCTGAGCTCGAATTACTCTAAATGTAAAGAAATTCTGTTTTTGGCCTTGTAGAGCTCTAAAATCGATATTATGAGGCTGAAGAGCTAAATCGCTTTTTAATTTTTCCTTTTAGTATCACTCAGTTCTACAGTATTGAGATATGGCACCACAAGTTATCGTATTACGTGGGGATGTGTGGGTGACTGACAATACCATTGGTCGGCGGCCCCCGGTGGGATAGTCCGCTACACTCGCAGTCATTTCTTTCTCGTGCATAAAATTTTTGTTTGCCTTAAGTAACCTCGTTGTATCGATAATTCTTTCGAGTAAAATATTTTATTGTTATGTTTTGACCTAGTTACCTTTTTAAATGAAATCATTTGTAAAATACCTTTTACGGCGAGCAAAAACAGAAAAGAGCGAAATTAGATGAGAGTGGGATTGTGGTGGAAATGAAAAGTCGATACAAATACATGGGCTGTAATACAAAACCAAAAAATGTAAGATCTCATTTGGAATGTTAATAACATAATAAAACTGAAACGCTATATCAGCGGTTCTTTTTATAAGTCATCAGTCACCAAGGGAAATTACATGTTCATTATCAGATTGTGGAAAGTAAAATGTTCAGGATTTCTGAAATTGAGCTTATGAATGTTTATTTATAGCAGAGGTAAAGAAGCGATAAAACGCAATTCACCCTATTTACATTTACACATCCATATTCCAAACGGCATTAATTTGAAGCAGTTATTTCATGAGGTTTATTAAACAATTTTAACTACTTTATCGCGGTCAGCAACACCGTCCACGCGACCCCATAAATTACTCGTGTACAAATGAATTTCTTGAATAGGTCGTGGAAATTAGAAATTTACGTGAGAGTCCGGTCACGCGAGTGGTTTGTGCGCCCGAACTCTTTGTGATTATGTATTTATTTGTTTTATTATTAAGGGTCTTAGTTACAGGGCGATCTAAATGCTACCCAGGTATTACGTACCGTTTATATACGTTTCATCAAAGCGCTCACCAGATAAGTAAATATCGATTTTAGATTTACCGAGAAAACCATCCATGTACATGGGTACATTTCCACACAATATACATAATTGTTTTTGTCAAATGATAAATAAATTACCAGACGAAAACTTCCCACTCGTGTCTATGGACAATATTTATGGTATGGTAGTGATATTTGGGTATGGCAGAAGTATGAAAGTATAATCAACGAAACGGAGGCGCGATCTCTGCATAGTATATTATGTAAAGTATGATTGACTGATAGGTCTGGTGGTTATAGACGCCGATTGCATACCCAAAGGTCTCCTGTTAGATCCCCGTCCGGCATAAATATATATGTGCATGAACATGTCTATTTGTTTCGTGTCTGGATGTAAAACATCTATACACGTATGTTAAAAAAAAATTAAAGTTTGTATATAAGTCGTCTAGTAGGTCCTCATAGTACAGGCCTTGCCAGTTTGGGACTGCATGACCGTGTGTGAGATGTCCCAGATATTATTATTATTCGTTCACAAAGAAAAAATGACTGAAAATAGGATAATCAATGAAAGAAATATATAGGGCGGAAATGTGTTGTGTAAAATTTGGTAAGGGGCGCCCTAGAAAAACCTATGGCAACCGAAATGGCAACATCTTCAAAAAAGGCCAACAATTTAAGTCAAAAACCTTTGATGGATGTCGACGAAACGAAAGACGCATATAAAGACCAATGTCCTAGTGACATTATAATTTGACTGAAAGGTTACATGAATCGTAAAGGTGACAACAACCAAACACGGACGAGTCGGAATAAAATATTCGGTCTACAAAATACCTACTCCAATCCAGTTCTATCATCGACAGTTCCCTGATATTTCATGCATAAGCAACATGGAATATTTTCTGTTCGAGTGAATAATTTATGGGCGATTGTCACCCACGCGGGGGCCTAGCGGGACGGACGATGGAGGCACGAACATTGCTGTATGACGCGTGTTCGCCAGGTGTTCGATCAAACATTCACCGTTCGTGTTCGACTTCGTAAATATGTTAGTTGTGCGAGTGTAATCTGTCAATAAAACCGGCCAAGTGCGAAATATCTTTGTAGACATTGAAGTTCGTAGATGAAAATTTAATTTATATTTAATTTTAACTCAAGCGATTTATGATCTCGAACCAATAACAATCAGGCCTTTCTACACAACACAGCCACCTAATTCTAGAAAAATCAATTATCTACATATCCTAATATTATAAAGAGGAAACATTTGATTTTTTGTTTGTTTGTTACAGATAAATTCAAAAACTACTAAACTGATTTTAAAAATTAAATCTTTAACTTATAGAAAGCTACATTATAGCGAGCGAGCAACATGGACTATATTTTATTTACAAATTAGCTTTCCACTTGTGGTTCCGCTTGCCTGGATTATAAAGTTGTACTGGGACCGCTATAATTTTTTGCATTTTGTTAGATATTATTTGTAAGCTGAAGAGTGACATAGACTATTTTTCATGCCGGGAAAAAGGATACCAGCACAACTATGTAGTCCACGAAAGCGGAGCCGCGGGCGGAAACCTAGTATATAAGGGTCATCCTAGTTTCAATTGTATAAAGTATCGAACGAGAAACGATCGGGAATGTAACGAACACGTTACGAACGGGAAATATAAGGCTTCGTTCATATTAGTTCTAAAACAACGACTTTTTCAAATGACTGTTTTTACAAAGGAAGATGTGTTTAAGTTTACATAGCTTTTACTCATAAATAATAATACATTATTGATTATAGTGTAGCATATTTTAGCGCACGAGTTCCATATATTATTTGGTCAAAATTAAAAAATCATATTTTTATACCTATATGTTTAAAAATATTTGATTTGTTGGAAATAGCGTATTTAGTCACAAAATACACGTACGAGAAAAATTTGTCACATTAAGAAAAAACTGCGACCCGTTTGAAACAATGTGTCAATATATATTTTTCAAATTACTGCTACATTGATACGTTTAGGAATAGCGAGTAATAGGAAGCAATTTTTGGCCAAATAGTTTTGTAACTTATGCTCTAACCTAATTAAATAAATAAAAATTAAGCTATGTGCGAGACTATAAGCTTATTAAAAATCATAAATTTCTAGATGTTGCAAGTGTAAAGAGAATAATATACCTAATCATCTAAACTAATTGTAAGGTATAATTAATAAAAGAGAATTACATTAAAAAAAGGTTTTATTTATTTAATAAGCTATTAAAACGACAAAATAACACACAATCAGTAATAATCAATGACATCAAAGTTATTAGAAAATCAAAAACTCTCGCTTAAGTCTATTATATTATCGAATTTATAATACATCCGCTGTCCTTTCATAGTCAGTGTCGGCTCATTGAGCACGTTCAGTATTTGATCTCTTGAAATGTAGCTTATATCAGTTGCTTGAAGAGAGAACAAAGTACATGTGGAGTCCACATTTTTCAACGCAATGACCTTAATGTCATCACCATCGATTTCATCAACCACACAGACATATTTAAAGGTAATAATTTTTCTTTTTCCTCCTTTGAAAGCTGCTAAAATAAATTTACCCGTCTTTGTTCTCTCTGTTCGTCTTCTGTAAGATCACATATCTTTTTCCTGTTCCTTCTTATTCTTTACACATGCTTTTTTCTCAGTTCCTCATATTTTTCTGGTTGAGTTTGTTTAAGTCGTTTTCGATAGCGCCTTTGGCGCTCAGCATTTGTAAGCGGTATCTACAACATTAAAAATCAGGTGCCATTTAAAGGACCATACTATTCAATATGATTAGGTAACAATCAATTAGTAATAATTTTATATATTTTACTAGCTGTCCCGGCGAATTATAACAATGTGAATGAAAGTAAAAATATAAATATCGCTATTAAAAAAGGGGGTTGCTGGTAGAAGGGTGAAAATTTAAGGTTGTATGTATTGTTTAAAGCCATATTATAAAAAAAATAAAAAAATAAAATGTCCAAAAAATAAAAAAATAAAATTTTGGGGTGGGCCCTCCTTACCACTTAGGGGTATGAAAAATAGATGTTAGCCGATTCACAGACCTACTCGATAAGCACATACAATTTCATCATAATTGGTCCAGCCGTTTCGGAGTAGTTCAATTACATACACCGTGACACGAGAATTTTATATATTAGATTTATACTATGTATTAACTTGTACGGGACTTCTGTGAAATCAATTTGACGAAAACTTAGTTACCCGTATCTCCTGAAGTTGCTAATGCAAGTTACTCAAAACAATTTCTGTGGAGAGTTTTTATTAAATGCTAATATCTAGATATCTTTTCAGATGTTTAGATAGTGTGGTTTGGAAATGGGATATAGTTCAAATAATTTAAAAAAGTTCAAATACCTTTAAAATGACACCCTCCGATATTCGAATTAATAAACAGACAGACTGACCAACGGGCAGACAGAAATATTTTATAAGGGTTCAGTTTTTGCCATTTGGCTACGAAACCATAATAAATCCTGACATTTTCTTCTGTTTAGAAATAGCATTCAAAGAGTACATATTTAAAAGGTAATCTTATTCGACACAGATTTTAATTTAATTTTTTCTAGCTTTAATTAAAATATATCCATTATATCATTTGGTGTGAACACAGATTTAGTCGCGTTCCCGTTCGTTACATAACGAACATATAACGAACGGGATCGCGAACTTTCGAAAAAAATAATCTTAAAAAAAAAACGGTTATGTTTACTTGTACTTTGTTGAATTTTTATGAAAATATATATAAATTCAAATGAAGAACATTAATAAATAGATGTAATAACTAACCGATATATTTATGGTATGTAACTAATGAGAAAATAATAATACGTAAATAACGATTTGCTCTCACATACACCCACTTATACCTCTATTTTTTAACGAACGGGAAATGACAGTTCGTCGCTGTCAATTGTATTTGACAGCACAGTATTGCCTACACAAAAAATTAAAAGCGCGTTCTATTTATTCATAGTTTTTATCTCTTTATCAACGTAACGAACGCAAATGTAACGAACGAGAAGAAAAATACGGGACACAACTTTTAATTTTGTAAAAAAATTGAATAAGAAGCTAAACATCAAATACGATTTAGAATTATAAATTTAAAGCTAATTGTTTACATAAGTCAATAATTAGAAAAATTGAAAGGCGTTAAATACATTTATTACAAATTTTCAAAGATGTCAAAGCCATAGTGAGACATTATAATTTTGTTTGAAATAAAAATGTACTCGAAACTTTTTTTATTCTTTAACCTTGAATAATCTAAAAAACACTTAAGATTCGGATTTCAATCATAAAATAGGCAATAATGAATCCAATTAATCATGTAAAATCCAGAAGATTTATAAGAAATTGTCATCGAAAATAATTCTAAAGTAAGAGGACATTTTGTAACATAGAATATACATTTGAAAATAGGATGACCCATAATACAATACAGCAGTAACAATCAGTAATATCTGGAATATATTACACACGATCGTGTAATCCCACCCAAACTAGGCAGAGTCTGTACTATGGATACTATAAATAATTGATATACTTAATTAATTTTATAATACATACATCATATAGATACGACATTTAACACCCAGACTTGGAACAAATAGACATTTTCATACACATAAACTGTTTTTCTGGGCGGAAATCGAACCTTAGGTTTTACAATCGGGGTCTCCATCCAGTCGACCAATCCGTCAGTCGCTTGAATCGGTGAATCAGTCATCGCTCAGCCAATTAAAAATTTGTAAAAATTAGCAATATTTTCTCGTGTTTTTTTTTTAACTTCCCGCTATCCAAGGGGAGTTATCCGAATTTCGAAAATCGAGTTTTCATCAGATCTCCACGTTTTGAGGTCCTAGCAAGCCATTCTGACCATTTTCGGCTGGACGTCCGTATGTGTGTAACTTTTTTTTGTCGTACCATATCTTGAGAACGGATTGACCGATTAAGACCTGCGATAAGACGTTCGAAAGGGTTCATCGAGGCTTAGATCTGATTAGATTTTGAAGTCAATCGGTTGAGCTGTTTCAAAAATATTCAAAAAATAAATGTCAAAAAAATTTTTTTACGTTTTTCAAATAACTTTGAGCTTTACCAACTGATCTACTTGAAACCTTATATACGTTTTTTGTACATAAAATACTGCGCCGAGAGCCGTCAAAAATATCAAAATCGAACGACGCGTTCAAAAGATATCGCAGTTCACAAATTTCCGAACACGAGTTTTTTAACATAACTTTGAGATTTTAAGATCAATCGATTTTTGATTTTACACAAAAATTTTGTGCTTACAAAATTACATATAATGCCGTAAATTGCATTAAAATCGAACGACGTGTTCAAAAGATATCGCAGTCTACAAATTTCCGAAAAAAGTTTTTTTAACATAACTGAGATTTTACGACCAATAGATTTTTGACTTTACTTTATGCTTACAAAATTGCATAGAATTCCGTAATCTGCACTAAAATCAAACGAAGCGTTCAAAAGATATCGAAGTTCAAATATTTCCAAAACAAAATTTTTTTTATATGTCCCAGGTTTCTGAGCTTGAAGAATTCTTAATGCATAGAAATTCTGTTTTAGGCTTGGAGAGCTCGAAAAATGAATATTATGAGCTCGAAGAGCTCAAAAACCACGCAAATCGATATTTTGAGTTCGAATAGCAGCTTTCTAATTTTCGAGCGCTTTGAAGTCGAAAATAGAGGGAAGTTTCAAGGATGGCCTGCAGGGTCAACAGATTTTTTTTTTTTTTTTTGCTAACTTGTTGCAGGTCGGTCGTGACTGTACCTACTGGACTCTCGGCCTATATAATATTGCCTCAATGTTTGGCAAGTGGTTCCTTGAAATATGGAATTTTAAAACGATAACTTCTCAGTTTATATACTTTTCATTAAAGGGATGAAAATATTATGTATATTTCATTTTGGAACCTGAATGTTTTACGGTAAAATATTTCGTTCGTTCCATCGAATTATGTTAACTAAGTTGCGATAGGATATAAATAGAATGCGATGAAATAATTTATCAATAATTCATGAAGATCAAGAAAACGAGGAGTTCAGGATATCATGGGTCGGTCTTTGATGCTGTTGAATGTTGTACACTAAACATATAATCTACTAGATCTACTAGATTTTGATAGTAAGTCAAGATATTTCAATAGTTGTGAATAATTATGGAGACATCATAATATCCTCAAAGGTATTTATGAAACAGCTATCAATTCTATGAAATTACCAAAAAACAGAACCCTCATATTTTTTTCATGTCCGTCTGTACGTTCGTCGGTCTGTCTGTCACACCCTCGTCGTTTCTATATTTATAGATATACGTACCTAAATGAAATGTTGCATGCATATTATAGACAGGCAGCGTCAATATTTTTTTATATTTTAGTAGACAAAATTAGATTTTTTTAACTTACTCCCCCTGTAACGAAGTGGCAATGAAATTTTCGGGTTTGACACGAAATTCCTAAAGTTCAAAATCCCGAAAACTCTCCAAGCGAGTAATACAGGTATATAATTAAGTGCCGCTGGTGCTTTATAATTTTAGTATACCTATACATACATACATATACATCACAACAACGTCTAGGCCCCAAATTAAGCATTAGCTTGTGTTTTGGGTACCAAGCGAAGATAACACATACATATAACAACCAAGACCTGGTACCAGTATCAATATTCATCATGTAAATACTGACCGACCTGGTATTCGAACCCGGAACCCCCAGCTTCGTAGGCAGGGTCGCTACCCACTAAGCTAACCGGTTGTCATGTAGTATAGTGTTTGTACGTTTGTACGTCGGTGCTTCCGTTTTTTTTTTTAAACAGGGCATAGAAGTTTTCTTTAACTTCTTGTTTTGCAAGTACCGACGGTACTTACTATATTGCTTACATTTCATTACAGTCATACATATACCTACGTCACCTACATATATTGTACATATGTCGGAGTCGGTGATATACATGCAGGTAAGCCACAGCGAAGCTATTAAAAGCGTGTTAGAAATATTTCAATTTTAATAATGCTTGTTTTATTGTTATTTATTAGAATTTCGTTTCGAGATTATAAACTTTCGGGATTACAAACATTCGGGATTTTGATAGATTCAGGATTTTGGACTTTCAGGATTTCGAATCAAGCCCAAATTTTATTTCTGCTTATCCCACATATAGGGTATTATTAGGTATCATTATCGTTCTATAATTGATGACTTTTTATTTTAGCCCTCGTTTCTGAAATATTCAGTCCAACGTGGCTTTTTCTGTGTCCCCCTGCGTCCCTGCCATTTATTAACATTTTTTAACGAAAGCATCCAAAACTCTGAACAAAATCTTTTATGTATGTGTTGATTAATGGTCTAAGAGGCCGTGAACCCCAGACCTTCGTTATTTTATAAAAGCTGAAAGTTTGTCAGCGCATGCTCCCAACACAGGTAAGAACGATGGACTATTATGAAGTTTGGGTTACCGTGGCTTTGGCAGGTAAACGGTACTAAAGGTGTGTAAAATACCGATCTAAATTCATCAAATAATAAAGTGTGATTTTTGGTATTACCTTCAGAATATTATTAAAAATCACGTTATTGATTGCCAGACACTTAACATCGTGGCAACCCCTTGCCAGACACCCCTAATGTTCATGAAATTATAATTCTACTTATGTTATAGTATAAAAGCTGATTTTTATATATAATACTTAGGTAATAATTAGATGATGTTTCCTCATCAGCCAGACATTTTTGATAGTTCCAACCCCTTGTATATAAATAAACCCTTATAATGTATATATATAAATATTATATTGAATATACTTCAGTGTGTCGATGAGTTAATTTAAGTTAAATTAAAGTTTTACAATATTTAACAAGATATCCCACTATCACAAAAAAATATATTGAAGACGCAGTGTTTATATAATCCGTAATTCAAAATAAAAAAAGTACGAACTTCCTGAACTAACTTTAGTAACGGGTGAAAATTCGATCGCATGGCGCTCGGCGGCGCCGCCGCGGCACGCTCGCTTCGCTTGCTCGCCTCGCGCGTTTTTTATGTTCAGAATGGTCAGAATGGCTTGCATTCTGACCATTTTCGGCTGGACGTCCGTATGTGTGTAACTTTTTTTTGTCGTACCATATCTTGAGAACGGATTGACCGATTAAGACCTGCGATAAGACGTTCGAAAGGGTTCATCGAGGCTTAGATCTGATTAGATTTTGAAGTCAATCGGTTGAGCTGTTTCAAAAATATTCAAAAAATAAATGTCAAAAAAATTTTTTTACGTTTTTCAAATAACTTTGAGCTTTACCAACTGATCTACTTGAAACCTTATATACGTTTTTTGTACATAAAATACTGCGCCGAGAGCCGTCAAAAATATCAAAATCGAACGACGCGTTCAAAAGATATCGCAGTTCACAAATTTCCGAACACGAGTTTTTTAACATAACTTTGAGATTTTAAGATCAATCGATTTTTGATTTTACACAAAAATTTTGTGCTTACAAAATTACATATAATGCCGTAAATTGCATTAAAATCGAACGACGTGTTCAAAAGATATCGCAGTCTACAAATTTCCGAAAAAAGTTTTTTTAACATAACTGAGATTTTACGACCAATAGATTTTTGACTTTACTTTATGCTTACAAAATTGCATAGAATTCCGTAATCTGCACTAAAATCAAACGAAGCGTTCAAAAGATATCGAAGTTCAAATATTTCCAAAACAAAATTTTTTTTATATGTCCCAGGTTTCTGAGCTTGAAGAATTCTTAATGCATAGAAATTCTGTTTTAGGCTTGGAGAGCTCGAAAAATGAATATTATGAGCTCGAAGAGCTCAAAAACCACGCAAATCGATATTTTGAGTTCGAATAGCAGCTTTCTAATTTTCGAGCGCTTTGAAGTCGAAAATAGAGGGAAGTTTCAAGGATGGCCTGCAGGGTCAACAGATTTTTTTTTTTTTTTTGCTAACTTGTTGCAGGTCGGTCGTGACTGTACCTACTGGACTCTCGGCCTATATAATATTGCCTCAATGTTTGGCAAGTGGTTCCTTGAAATATGGAATTTTAAAACGATAACTTCTCAGTTTATATACTTTTCATTAAAGGGATGAAAATATTATGTATATTTCATTTTGGAACCTGAATGTTTTACGGTAAAATATTTCGTTCGTTCCATCGAATTATGTTAACTAAGTTGCGATAGGATATAAATAGAATGCGATGAAATAATTTATCAATAATTCATGAAGATCAAGAAAACGAGGAGTTCAGGATATCATGGGTCGGTCTTTGATGCTGTTGAATGTTGTACACTAAACATATAATCTACTAGATCTACTAGATTTTGATAGTAAGTCAAGATATTTCAATAGTTGTGAATAATTATGGAGACATCATAATATCCTCAAAGGTATTTATGAAACAGCTATCAATTCTATGAAATTACCAAAAAACAGAACCCTCATATTTTTTTCATGTCCGTCTGTACGTTCGTCGGTCTGTCTGTCACACCCTCGTCGTTTCTATATTTATAGATATACGTACCTAAATGAAATGTTGCATGCATATTATAGACAGGCAGCGTCAATATTTTTTTATATTTTAGTAGACAAAATTAGATTTTTTTAACTTACTCCCCCTGTAACGAAGTGGCAATGAAATTTTCGGGTTTGACACGAAATTCCTAAAGTTCAAAATCCCGAAAACTCTCCAAGCGAGTAATACAGGTATATAATTAAGTGCCGCTGGTGCTTTA
Organism: Luffia ferchaultella; assembly: GCA_949709985.1. Taxonomy (NCBI): domain Eukaryota; kingdom Metazoa; phylum Arthropoda; class Insecta; order Lepidoptera; family Psychidae; genus Luffia; species Luffia ferchaultella. The sequence continues at coordinate 9,132,464 of OX453246.1, read as the reverse complement.
TAATTTTAGTATACCTATACATACATACATATACATCACAACAACGTCTAGGCCCCAAATTAAGCATTAGCTTGTGTTTTGGGTACCAAGCGAAGATAACACATACATATAACAACCAAGACCTGGTACCAGTATCAATATTCATCATGTAAATACTGACCGACCTGGTATTCGAACCCGGAACCCCCAGCTTCGTAGGCAGGGTCGCTACCCACTAAGCTAACCGGTTGTCATGTAGTATAGTGTTTGTACGTTTGTACGTCGGTGCTTCCGTTTTTTTTTTTAAACAGGGCATAGAAGTTTTCTTTAACTTCTTGTTTTGCAAGTACCGACGGTACTTACTATATTGCTTACATTTCATTACAGTCATACATATACCTACGTCACCTACATATATTGTACATATGTCGGAGTCGGTGATATACATGCAGGTAAGCCACAGCGAAGCTATTAAAAGCGTGTTAGAAATATTTCAATTTTAATAATGCTTGTTTTATTGTTATTTATTAGAATTTCGTTTCGAGATTATAAACTTTCGGGATTACAAACATTCGGGATTTTGATAGATTCAGGATTTTGGACTTTCAGGATTTCGAATCAAGCCCAAATTTTATTTCTGCTTATCCCACATATAGGGTATTATTAGGTATCATTATCGTTCTATAATTGATGACTTTTTATTTTAGCCCTCGTTTCTGAAATATTCAGTCCAACGTGGCTTTTTCTGTGTCCCCCTGCGTCCCTGCCATTTATTAACATTTTTTAACGAAAGCATCCAAAACTCTGAACAAAATCTTTTATGTATGTGTTGATTAATGGTCTAAGAGCCCGTGAACCCCAGACCTTCGTTATTTTATAAAAGCTGAAAGTTTGTCAGCGCATGCTCCCAACACAGGTAAGAACGATGGACTATTATGAAGTTTGGGTTACCGTGGCTTTGGCAGGTAAACGGTACTAAAGGTGTGTAAAATACCGATCTAAATTCATCAAATAATAAAGTGTGATTTTTGGTATTACCTTCAGAATATTATTAAAAATCACGTTATTGATTGCCAGACACTTAACATCGTGGCAACCCCTTGCCAGACACCCCTAATGTTCATGAAATTATAATTCTACTTATGTTATAGTATAAAAGCTGATTTTTATATATAATACTTAGGTAATAATTAGATGATGTTTCCTCATCAGCCAGACATTTTTGATAGTTCCAACCCCTTGTATATAAATAAACCCTTATAATGTATATATATAAATATTATATTGAATATACTTCAGTGTGTCGATGAGTTAATTTAAGTTAAATTAAAGTTTTACAATATTTAACAAGATATCCCACTATCACAAAAAAATATATTGAAGACGCAGTGTTTATATAATCCGTAATTCAAAATAAAAAAAGTACGAACTTCCTGAACTAACTTTAGTAACGGGTGAAAATTCGATCGCATGGCGCTCGGCGGCGCCGCCGCGGCACGCTCGCTTCGCTTGCTCGCCTCGCGCGTTTTTTATGTTCCTAGTGGGTTGGAACAGTAGTCGGACTGCTCATATATTCGGTTTTTATTGTACTTTTTATATTTTACTCGGGTTTTAGTGGTTGTCAATGTTATTATATGTGATTAATTTCAAATTTGTTTTATTTAAATTGATAAACTTTTCAACGCACTTCAATATCAGTCAACTGTCAAGCAACATTAAAGTGTGAAACAGTGTGAAATATGTGAATGCAAAAATGGCTTCTAAAATTGTAACCTTAACAAGTACTTAATGTAATTAAATTTCTTTTTTTTTATTAGGATAATGTTGGTTACGCGTTTCCGTGAATCCATGTTTTTACAGCATGTTTCTAATTACCTAAACTATACAATTACTGTACTAGATGGATGATATGAGCCAAGCTACAATGTAAAGCCGACCCGTTACACAATTATACCTGCTATTATTCTGAGCTATAGGCGTAAATGTGTTAACTATCGCCAGATTTTTTTTAGTGTGCGGCTTTCTGTGGTAAATACATCCGATCTTATCACATACGGTCCGGTCGGTTCATTAAGTATAGCCGCATGAAGACGCGTAATGGTTGCAAAAAAATTGACATCCATTATAAAGGCTGATGATACTACAGTATTATACTGAAATAAACAGTATATACCTAGTATGACATATTGAATAACAATATAAAATGTAACAGGATTCATCAGTCGGTTCAATGGGTTACACCGCTTGAAAAAGCGTTTAGTTGGAAAAAAAATATGAACGATCACTAGAAAGACAGATGGTTAGATGTCTAGTATAGTACATATACGAATGTTCGCAATCCTGTATTAACACACTAAAGGCTGATAAGATTCATCGGTCAATTAAGGTAGTTATTAAACAATTTAAGATACATATGTTTTAACGTTTTGTAAGAATTCAAAAAATTCTCAACGTATCGTGATTCAATACAATTTTTGTTGAAAGCGTTTATCAAGTGCTACTTTCTTGGTTTTTTTTTTTTAATTTTAAATTCTGCTGTTGAAAAGTTAGAGGACATTATAAACGACTTTAGGAGCTCACATTTCGCGAAATATTTACATAAATAGTTCTGTGATACACAGAAAATACTGAATCAACCGTTTTAGCGATAGTTATCAAAAGTAGGCCTATCTCTATATATTATGTTAAATACCTAAAATAGAAATTTCCCAAGAGTGGAATAGAAAGTACCAAATAAATGTTACAGGAATGTTTAACAATCCCGTTTACGATATCTTTTACTCTTTCACCAAAATTACATCAGCTATTCTAAACAAATTCAAATGTCCTTAAATAATTTAACGACCGCTTGGCCTAGTAGGCAGCGACTCTGCCTACGAAGCTGGTCGAATCCCAGGTCGGGTCAGTATTTATATGACGAATATTGATACTGGTACCGGGTCTTGGTTGTTATATGTATGTGGTGTCTTCGCTTGGCAGCCATAACACAAGCTAACGCTTAGTTTGGGGCCTAGACGTTACATTACTTGGTTTTAATTTTAACAAACGTATTAATAATGAAGAAAAGAGTACGTCTTGAACTTTCTGGTGCTAACAGCACAATAACAGCAGAAAAATGAAAACAATTCGCTGCTCTCCGATTATGTTTCCAACGAAAGGCCAAGCTTAAACGGTAAGCTTTAATAGGCTATAATAAATTAAATTGACATAGGTGCTTGATTTTTTTACAGATCCAAGGGGAGGGGGGACTATAGATCTATGTACCTACTAGACATTAATTCAAACTTGGTACCTCCACGCGTTTCTAGAAAAAAGGTGTTGACATACAGACAGATAGACAAACGGACATACAACGAAGCGATCCTATAAGTGTTCTTTTTTGCTTTTGAGGTTCGGAGCCCTAAAAACCGTTCAAGTGCGAATCCGACTCGCACCGAGGGTTCCGTTCTGTTATATAACATACTAGCGACCGCCCGCAGCTTCGCTTGCGTAGACTACAAATTCCTGTTATAGGTACCTACTATTAACGTTCGAGATGGTTTATACGTACTTTTTGCTGGAACCAATTTTGGTCACACCCATTCAAACTTTCAATCTTCATTCCCCTTCCACCCTTTAAAAAACCGATACAATTTTTCATCTCCCTTTTCCCACTCTTAAAATGTGAAAATCTAAAAACCCTGAAACACGTCATTATTTAAGTCCCTCCATTCCCATCCTTAAGTTTGAAATTTCTAAAAAAGCCTTTCTTAACTTTATAATGCTCACGTTATAAAATAAACTTAGGTTCCAAATTTAAGCTTCCTAGACTTAGTACTTTCGGCTGTACGTTGCTAGATCAGTGAGGACAAACGACAGACAGATAGACCGACAGACAAACACAAAAAGTAGCTTATGACACTCTTGACAACCTTCTTTCACGTCTGCAAAGTTTCATTAAAATCTGTTCAGCCGTATTGGAAATTAGCTCGAATAGATAAAATGGAATTGAATAGACGTACAGACAAACAGACGGACAAAAAGAAGCTAATGTCAAATATCTTGACAATCTTCTTTCCCGTCTGCAAAGTTTCCTTAAAATCTGTTTAGCCGTTTTGGAGATTAGCTCAAATAGACAGATACACGTACAGACAGACAGACGGACAAAAAGCAACATTTGTTAGTTTTAACGACCTTCTTTTCATACTCATTGATATTTCATTTAAATAGGTTTAGACATATGAACGTACAGACAGACATACAAAAAGTTCTGTATGTCACACATGGAAAGGGTGTAGTCAAAAGATTACATCCTGTTATATGTGTAAAGTTTCATCAAAATCGGTTAAGCCGTTTTGGCCGAAGCCGATTTGCTCGAATAGACAGACAGTTCGTTTTCATGTATATAGCCTATAACTCTCCGCTAGAATCAGGCTATCAAAAGCAAAAAGAATTTTTCAAATCCGACTGGTAGTTTCAGAGATTAACAAATTCAAACAAACAAATAAACGAACGAACGAACTAACGAACGAACAAACCAACCAACCAACCAACCAACCAACCAACCAACCAACCAACAAACAAACAAACAAACAAACAAATAAACAAACAAACAAACAAACAATCAATCAATCAATCAATGTATTAATCATTCAATCAATCAATCATCAAATCAATCAGCGCGCGCGACGGAACCTCTCAAAAGGAATAATTTTTCCCGTTTTTGCAACATTTTTCATTGATGCTCCACTCCTATTGGTCGTAGCGTGATGCAGTTTATAGCATATAGCCTATAGCCTTCCTCGATAAATGGACTATCCAACACAAAAATAATTTTTCAATTTGAACCAGTAGTTCCTGAGATTTGCGCGTTTAAACAAACAAACGAACGAACGAACAAACGAACGAATGAACAAACGAACGAACGAACCAACCAACCAACCAACCAACCAACCAACCAAAAAACAAACAAACAAACAATCAATCAATCAATTTATCTATCAAACAAACAAACAAACAAACTCTTTAGCTTTATAATAAGTACTTCTATTATATAGATTAATAGATTGTAAGATAATAAGAAAATAATATATTACTGAAAACCGTATCAAAGTCTATTGGTTTGGAAGTAAAAAGGTAAGGAACATAGGCAGACAGCGAATTTATTTTCTCCCGCTATAGTTTTTAAATTTCAATAAAAACTGTTAAGATATTAATTTAAATTGTATGATGTAAAGGATAATTATAATATGCATGAAATGCTTAAGAAAACTAACGTATTTAATTTGATAAGGATTAATATCACGTTTAAAAAACATCTTCGCAATTAGTACATTATGTTGAACAAATTTGATTGTCATAAAAAAGGTTATAGTAAGTTAACCTTAAAAGATACACATATGCTGTCGCGGACTTTTGGTTAGAACTTTTAAAGGGATACAATTCCGTAGTACATGATTTTTGCTTAACATCAACCGTTTACGCAGCGCGCGCGACGGAAGCTCTCAAAAGGAATAATTTTTCCCGTTTTTGCAACATTTTTCATTGATGCTCCACTCCTATTGGTCGTAGCGTGATGTAGTATAGCCTATAGCCTTCCTCGATAAATGGACTATCCAACAAAAAAATAATTTTTTAATTCGAACCAGTAGTTCCTGAGATTTGCGCGTTCAAACAAACAAACAAACAAACAAACTCTTCAGCTTTATAATATTAGTATAGATTTATCGCTACCCACCGCCAGATGGCACGTAAACGTCTACTTCAAATAAAAGAAGTTATTATACACCGTGAACGTAGTCCAAACTGTAGAGCGTGTAGAATTTATCACTTATCTTATTTTTTAGAAATTTCTTGTTTAGTTTGGTAAACTCTACCGCTCTTTAAGTTTGGACTACGTTCAGTCGAACATGCCAAATACTACATATAATATATGGCGTGTTCAGGCTGCTGGTTGTAGTCGAAACGTATAGAGCGTGTAGAGCTTACCGAACTTAACAAAAAGTTTCAAGTGAGTAGCCGCAAATTAACGGCTACCGAGAAAAACATGTCTAAAGTTTGATTTTTTATCATTTATCAAATTTTTTGTATAGTTCGGTAGGCTCTACACGCTTTAAGTATAAGTTTGGACTACGTTCAGTATATAAATTAACGATTTTCTGAATTCTGCATTTACTTGTACTGTAAGCTGTAAGGTCTTGCTTCTTGGCAAATTTTATAATTTTAGATCAACGGGAAGTACTCTTAGGTTTTGATTTACTTGCAAGTGTCCTAATATCATAAATGGCTGTATTTTTTGATTGCGTTATCTTAGCAGCTTGATTTTTTTTAAACTTCAATTGTTAATTTCAACTTGATACCTCTATCCGTTCCTAAGAAAAAGTGTCTTGTCAGACGTAAAGACAACCAGTAAGACACGACAGACGGACAACGGTGTGATCCTAAAAAAATTCCATTTCTCCTTTTGTGGTTGGTAACCCTAAAAATAACATCAAATAAGTATAAATTCAAACCTATTTCGCATTTAGTATTTTATAGTTTCTTGACAGAGTACGGGTAGGTACATATATGAAATGTCAGCTTTTATTCAGTATTTTCAACGAAAACCAAGGTAAGAAAACTGGAAGACGTCGATTACCGTAGAGCAAACGTTACGCTCTCTATTCGGGGTTTCGTTGGAATTTGGCGCCATTATACCGGGGTTTGTTGTCACAACAAACATTAGAGAGAAACAAACAGCGGTTCAGTCTTGAAAGTGAGCTGAGCACGACATCACGACGCCCTTCCGAGATTAAGTAGCGCAGGGGATGATCGATCATCAATAAAGAAATTCTTTTACGAAAAACATCTATATCATTAAAAGTATTTTTAGGGTTCCGTATCCATAATTATGATGAAACTATAGTTTCATCATAATTATAAGGGCCTCATAGGTAGTTCCTTCGTTTATCACTTTTCGTCGTGATACTTCAGATAGGCCTACACATCTAATGGATTATTACTGAGAATATTTATTGTTTTCAAACCTTTATTACGTAAATTTAGTTCCTTTTATTTCTAATGTATACTGTTGTGTAGCAGCATGTAGACTGTTTGTCACCCGAAAAAGTATAGTTAATGTGTGTCAATTAATGCTTGAATATCACCGATTTACATGAACTTATGCTTTTCTATTAGTATATCTAAAATGATTACACCAAATTATTATACGCCAATATCGTCTTGAAAATAAAACAAAGGATTCTCATAAAACATCCTAAATATGCCTACACAATAACTACACTAAATATACATTAGCTTTAAGTCCTTTTTATCCGCGTGGGCTCTTCAGAACCTCAGAACCATATAATCTTCTGAAGCTAAATGGTAAAAACTGAACACTTCCGCCATCTTACTACCAATCCTGAAGCAAATTCTAGTATAGACAGATGCTTTATGTAAGCCACCATACAATTCTTTAAAGAAATTGTAAGAACTATTATTTAGGGGCAGTACTCCTACCTCGAACAGAATGATGAATTTTTTCATGCACCCCATCGCGTGAGGTATCATTTGATATATTTTTAAAAATGTGATTACGGCCCTTAACAACTAAGAGATATGAACTCCTAAAATCATCAACAACGTGTCTCCTTTCTAACTTTTCAATTATGTTGTTATAAAACAGAAAAAAATCAAGGAAGTAAATAACACTTAAGAAACAATTTTACTTATTCATAAAAGATGTCGTGACTTCGTACGAGTAACGAGTGATCTTGCGACTTGTCATTCGATTAAGCATTATTAAATATACCAAAAAGTATGTTCCCCTGGCCCAAATTAAAAATATGTATATAAAAATTGCCCCTCTTTTTTTCGCCCTGAAACACGGTAAAACCACTTTTTAATTTAGAGACTCTAAATTATTATTTAGTCTTTAGTCTACTTATTTAATCTCACACTTAATTTCAGGTTTTATCAATTTAACACATAATCACAGGATTCATTTTCAGGAATACACTCATCACCCAAGTTGTCTTCTATTAATAAATTTTTGGTTTATTGTAGCTGTGCTAATAGGCAAGCCGTAGGGTAGTAGTAACCAGTTCGCAGACGGAGACACTATAGTTTTGTGATCTGCCAATACTACTCAAGCACACATTCAGCAATTTTGAAAGAATCACGATAATTTGCCAATATGGTGAACGTCAGCAACCTGCCATACGACTTAGAGCAATAAATTCTGAATCTAAACATTTAGAAATTTCTATAAGAAAATGTCTTTAGAAATATATTCAAAGCTTTAACTAGATATAACTTTTAGAGTTGTTGTTCGGGTATGGTATTGAAAGTAGTTTAACAGACATCGTACCCACGTTCGCGACAGAAAGTTTTTAAACAAAAAAAAAAAAACACGAAACCGAGGCTTCAACGACGAACGCAACGAAAAACTTGTTCCGGTGACGTTGATAGATGAGGAGCGGCGAGCGGCCGAGCGACTTGTCGAAATGCTAAACTCGGAACTCGCTATATACTGGATATGTCCATATGTGACGGAAATGTCAGCGACAACGCTTTTAACAATAGATCTGCAATAAGTGACCTAAAAATTGTGCTAGAACCATCGATATAGGTACGTAGGAAGGACGTTAAACATGCTATTTCGTTTTTGTGGGACTGAATTGATACAGTTGATAAAGTGTCAGCTAATTTCTTATTGTAAAATACTAGCGACCCGCCCCGGCTTCGCACGGGTAGCAGAGCATATAAGTCTTGTGTTTTTTTCTGTCGTATTGTCATATCAGCTTGTTGCGTCCAGTATGTGGATTAGATTTATATGTGACGTAATTTCATCCTACTTGGAGCATTTTTAATGTACTTAATTTCCAATTCTGTAAATATTTGAAAAAATAAAGAATAAATACATAAAAACAAACTAAAAAAACTAAAATACTTCTTTATTATATAACATTGATAACTTCTACCTAACCACATGTGATGCATCGGTATGGGGACGATGACGACGCTTTAGACAGATGATGAACTTGATGAAGTTGAAAATACGTTATACTCTATTGATAATAGGGCGGCGATATATGATTTCAAAAAAACTGTATTGGACAGAATTAAAAATAAATTTGAATATGTTATGAAACAAATTAAGAGTAAAAACCCGACTGCAAAATTCTGGATTCAATATTTTAAAACGGTTTGTCTGATCAAACAGTTTATTGAAGCAGAACGATCAGGCAATTGGCAGCTCCATTTGGATACTGTTAAGCAAATGCTACCCATATTTGTTGCCTCTGGACATTTTAATTATTCTAAAAATATACGAATTTACATCCAAGATATGGAAAATTTGGAAGGACGTATGCCACCTGAAGAACACCAAAAAATTGTAGCAGGAGCTTTCACGATACGCAGAAATGAGAACTTTTGGTCCGGAACTTGGACAGACATGGTGATTGAACAATCACTTATGCGTACTATGAAAAGCAGCGGCGGCTTAACTTGTGGCAGAGGTATGACAGACAGTATTTTGGCTAAGTGGATATTATCGATGCCACTTGTCCAGAAAGTCGAAGATTGCTTAGATTCGTTTTGTGATATCAATAGTAGTATTGACTCGGTTCACAAAGACTCAACAAATGCTCGGATGAAAAGAAAAATGACATAGGCTACTTTTTATTCTGGAAAAAGTGTCCCGGTACGACTGCGTAGTTCATGCGAGCGGAGCCGCGGGCGGAAAGTTAGTTAAGTTACTAAATAAAGCAAGGTGCGATGCGGGCGGACGGCCCGCGATTATTGCTTCGACGTAACCCGCCCCGCGCCACACCGCACCGCCCACCGCGTACCAAGTAGGTTTTTAATAATTATTTTTGTAAAATAGCTTGTAATGCTCAACAGATGGATAAGGGATTTCTTTTAATTAAAGTTAAAGATAATTATTAGAGCATAAATATACAAAAATATTCAAGGTGTAATTAATGCTAGGACCCAAAAATTAAACAAATTTTCACCAAAAAAAAAAGTAATGTAGTCACATAGGTGATAATTTACTATATTGTATACAGTACATATTTACATGAAGTGTCAAATTATCGCCAATCCAAAAATTATTGTTCTGGAGTTATCATTTATTTTATATAAATATATAATTACCTACCACATATTGTGAATAAACCTGGGGATTCTTCTGAATTTACACAGAGTGTATTTAAAAAAGCTGTCGTATAGAAAATCGCCCGTTTTTAAATTTTTGTTCACACATAAATATATTTTTTAAATCTTATCGGTTGATTCTATAAAAATTTATTAACACAAATAAGGGATTATTACATATTTATTATACGTGAATATTTTCTTTATGGTATTGTAAATAATCCTCTAAAGTGCAATTAATGCAATGTGCTCCTAACTAACTTTGCTATATTGACTGGAGTAAAACCAGTTCTTACTCCGGCGGAACGTACGCGAACCCGTCGGCGAGAGATCACGCGCACATCGTCGCGCTATGTAGGTACTTTGTTCTACAGCGGGCCGTTTCTATGTGGATTGGCTTCTGTACGGATATTTATTTATGTAACTACCGATATCATTGACACAAAACGTTTTCAAAACAAGCCTCTCTTACAGTATGTGAACCCCACTGTAAATTTTATCTATAGTAATGCCTAAAACACCCTTTCTTTAATTATATTTGGTATACCTATTTAGTACAACGTCTCCAAATACGAAATCAGCCTGTAAAAAGTTTCAGAGAAAAAAACTTGGCTTTGATAGATCGCTATTTATTTGTGGTACCTGTAGCTAGAAATCAAATTTTTCAGTACCAAGAATCGCGAAACACATCAAAATCGTCGGTTGTTGCTTAATTGAACGACTCGGAATCAGAGGTATAATTTTCACTCATACATATTATGTTGCATTATAAAATTTTCAAACAACTGCCTTTTCTGAATGTGTACAAAAGTAATGTTTCATGCACCAACAGGTAGGCTGTTTCATTGCCTTTTCAATGATATAACATTTAACATACGCTACGTACAAAGATGTACACGTTTTCGTGGAACACGTTTTGGTAACGCTCAACTTCCATTGCATACCTCGCAACCGTCCGAGTAAGACATGAAATTTTATTCTACGCCCAAAATTTAAAAATCGGCAAAGTACGGAGTTTATTTTGGTAAATTTCTTCTCATTTCTGTTCATTTTCAATGCAAAGGAATTTCCATCAGCAACTAAAACTGTCTCAGCCATTTTTAAATAAATATGGTAAAGAAGATAACGAATTTGTTATTCATTTATTTCTACTATAGATGCGTAAATAGGTAGTTCATTGGAATACGTAGTTGACAAAAATATATTGAATATTCATGGTGAGCCAATACGAGGCAAACAAAAATGTGCGACGTGATAGCACATAGCTGACGTACAAAATGACAGTAAGCCGTTAGCAAATAATAATAAGCTTCGAAGCACAGATAGACTCGGAGGGTGCTCATTCGATGTTGACAATGTAATAGCTAACGTGTGGATGTAACTCACTAACATCTATTAAAAAAAATTAGGGGAACTGTTGCTTTAAGACTATTTTCTTTTCCCATCGGAAAAAAAATGTATACATATTGAACTCACAATCTAAGACTTGTGGATTATTTCTATGTATCTATTGTATTGCGTTTTCACCTTGTGTCGACTACAATATACCAGTCGTTAAGTTACAATTAGTTCAAACTGTTAGATTAATGTTTTGATCAAAGTTTATTCTCGCTTTTCCTAAGCGTTATGTACCACCATATTCATGGCGGTTCATTATTAAAATATTTATCTTTCGACGTTCGTTAGATATTATGTAAGAACACAATAGACATAAGTTTACCGAGAGTGTTTTAAACAGAAAGTATTATGAAAGTAATCGTTCCTCCCTTCGTTCAAATATATTTTGTTAAGAGCTTTGAAAAGAATCGGCGCGGAGAGGGCGTGGGGCGCAAATGGTTTTGCCAATCACACTTTATGAGAACGTAAATGATAAAACGAACTTTTAACCAAATATTTTAAACTTTTAGGCACTCCATACGTAGACTTACGGAGAATGATTCCGTACATTGAATATAAACAAATAATATGAGTGATTCTTTTGATTCTCGCCTCTACCGATGCATAATAGTATATACTAATGATACAAGTACGGTAAGCTGCATATTATAGCCGAGTGCTTATAATAAACCGATGACTATAACAACCAGCTTACTGAGTACGAACATCATACGACGTTTTTCAATACATTTGCGATTAAAATTAGATACTTCAAATATAAAAATGGCGGGAACTAAAGGCGCGAGCGGGTTGCTTTTCGCGGTTTACACATGCGTCACAAACAGAATGATCGTTTCTGTTTGTGAAATAAAACATTACGGTACAAGTTTCGATGTCATAAAGACCGTATTAATAGCAAATGTATTGAAAAATTAATTATGGAATTTATGATTGTACTGTTTCAAAGCTGATTAAGAGCGTTTATTATAAACTTTTTAAACATTCCTCAATTTGAACTATGTCATCGAAGAAAAATTAAAATTAAAAATCATCCACAAAAGAATTTTTCTGTAAATAACTATGCAGGCTAGTAAATAAATAGATATACAAGGGAACGCTAAACCACAGGCTAAACGTCGACACTAAGGATATGACTGAGTAACATGAAAATAAGAAATAACCCGAAGATACCCGGAACAAGCCGCTAGTTCAGTTAATATACGAATGCTTTCGTTTATGAATGCACATGAAAGCTTCACGAAATGGCGAGAGTACTTATGATACACATCAAACCATCGCTAAGGAAATCCGGCAGACGGTCGTTATATCACGCACGTTCTCCGTATAATAAAGACGGTATATCGTCATATAATAATGTTCATAAATTCTAGCAATCGAAACTGGGTCCAAAGTACACAATTTTTTACATAATTAAGCGATTTAAATTTCTGCCAAACAAAATAGAAACAAGGAAAGATTTAAATAATATAGATTAACATAAAACTACACGATGTCATTAAAGAAAACTATTAGGTTTAGAAATTAAAGAAAATTATTACAGAAATTAAAGCATACAATTAGAACGGCTATTATATTATATGTCATATAAATGAATGTTAAAATGATCATGTAGTGTTACTGTGACATCAATTCCGTATTTTGTTGTGTAAATAATATTAAAATTATTATGATTATTTTTATATCAACATAAAAATTTATTTTATTTTATTTATATTAATATAATAATAATAATTATTATTAAAATTAATATAATTTACATATTTAATAATATGTAAATTATATTTCAATAGATACAAAGCATATGGAGAAATATTCTTCAATTCTCATCCACATCGTGATCATTCATAACACAGAATTCGGAGTACATACATTTTCAAATTAAGAAAGACAAAGGAAGGAAATTTTCACACGCTTCACCGACTACATTTCATAATTAGAAAGCGCGTCTCTCAAATGACGACGTTTTGAGCTAAAACATATTAAGCCAGTAGGCCCATATTCGACGACTTTTTGGCTTTGAAAGTAAATCTCCCGTGAGTGTTATCACTTGAAGAAACTTAACACAAATAAATAGATAGAACATCCACTTCAGACGCAAAATGACCAGTTTCAATTATACAAAAGAATGACCGCATAGAGAACTATATTGGGTCTGTAGGTTTTTGTGTAATATCTTTAAAACTTTTAGTTAATGTTAAAAAACTATTTTATGCCTCGGACATACCGCTCAGCGCCATCTAGTTCCAAACTAAGCAAAGCTTGTACTATGGATACCGTACAACTGATATAAACACTTAAATAATTTTTATAATATTTATATGTATAGAGTTTTTTTTACACCCAGACACGAAACAAATAGACATGTTCATGAACACAAATATTTGTCCCGGGCGGGAACCGAACCCGCGACCCTTGGTTCCGCAGTTAGGGTCTCTAACCACTCGGCCAGCCAACCGGTCATCGATCGGTCATTTTCACTTGAAGTAATTTCATTGTAATTTAAAGCAACAATTTATTTGTAATTTGGTAAAGGATACATAGCAAACTATATTATATAATTATTTGGTGTATACTATCATAGATCACATACAATTTTAATAGTATTCATTCGTATTGGCCGCTTAATTTTTTTTTTCATATAGTATAGCAGGATAGCTGATTGTTGCCGTGCCGTGAAGTGTCGTGATAGCCCGAACGCAGCAAACCTGTTTCAAATCTATAAAGCCATGTGGCCATGGTTAGAATCCGGGCGTGTACCAATGACTCCGTGCCTCGGAGAGCAAGTTAAGCAGTCGGTCCTGGTTGCTGTTAATAGACGGCGGTCGTTACAAACCGCCCACCCGCATTTAAGCTCCAAGCCCGCTCATCTTATCTTGAGGGGAGGCCTAAGCCCCTGCAGTGCGGTATAAAAGGGCTGATGGATGGATGTTATTTTGTATTGTAATTTTATTAACAAGGTTAAATATGATATGTAAACTCAATTAGTAATCATTAGGTAAGATTCAAAAAGGACATGCCACTCTTTTACATGCGGGTTACCGATGTAATAGAAAGAAATAAAAGATACCTCGGATAAAAGAAAATTTTATGAGCATTTGGCGGTATGCTATATGGCAAAACGCAATAACCATGTAACATCAAATAAGAAACCAGAGACAAAGTTATAAGAAGTAGACCTCACTTAATATGTTCAGGGGATCCAAAGAGTGCAGAGTTGAAGAAAGAAGTACACGGAGATTTTTCACCGGTGCCAGGAATAGTTGAAAAAATTTGATCCTTTGAAAATTAAACTTAGCATGTGCACTACCATAAAAGTACGAATTGACTAGAAGCCCTCTTCTGCGTTTACCGTCTAACCACTCATACTATAGCTAGCTGGTGTAAAATGGCGAGTTTTAGTCCGAGTTCGAAAGTCCGCAAACAATTTTTAAACTGTGACCAATTGAAATGTAATAAATTAACGAAGGTGCAGTACAGGTACAATTCCAATCAAACTTTATGGCGGATGTGAACATAGGCACAAGCCGCGTCGCAGTAACCAGTTTTAGGTGTAGCGGGACGCAGTGGAGCGATTGTATTTATTGATTGTATTGGCGTTGTATTTCGATCCGCCATGAAGTTTGATTGGAACTATACCAGAAGTACTAAACAAAAGATTTTTTAATCTGTGAAGACAGAAGTATTGAGAAAATATTGATATTTTCAAGGTAGGTAGGCGTACATTTAAAGCGTGGCCCTCACCTTTTTATCAAATTTTCACTATTCATGTGGATTTAGGGTCTGAAAGTGATTTCACAAATGTAGTTTCAATAATATTTGGTTTGCTACCAAATAAAACCAATAAATACTTGAAGTTCCTTCCGACTCATCAAAAATATTTGCATATAATTATAGAACGACTAGCGACCGCCCGCAGCTTCGCTTGCGTAGACTACGAATTCCTGTTATAGGTACTATTAACGTTCGAGATGGTTTATACGTACTTTTTGCTGGAACCAATTTTGGTTACAACCATTCAAACTTTCAATCTTCATTCCACTTCCACCCTTTAAAAAAACCGATACAATTTTTCATCTCCCGTTTCCCACCCTTAAAATGTGGAAATCTAAAAACCCTGAAACACATCATTATTTGAGTCCCTCCATTCCCATCCTTAAGTTTGAAATTTCTAAAAAACCTTTCTTAACTTAATGTTCACGTTATAAAATAAACCTATGTTCCAAATTTAAGCTTCCTAGACTTAGTAGTTTTGTCTGTAGTAGTTGATAGATCAGTGTGGACAAACGACAGACAGATAGACAGACAAACAAACACAAAAAGTTGCTTATGACACTCTTGACAATCTTCTTTCACGTCTGCAAAGTTTCATTAAAATCTGTTCAGCCGTAGTGGAAATCAGCTCGAATAGATAAAATGGAATTGAATAGACACATAGACGTACAGACAAACAGACGGACAAAAAGTAGCTAATGTCAAATCTCTTGACAACCTTCTTTCCCGTCTGCAAAGTTTCCTTAAAATCTGTTTAGCCGTTTTGGAGATTAGCTCAAATAGACAGATACACGTACAGACAGACAGACGGACAAAAAGTAACATTTGTTAGTTTTGACGACCTTCTTTTCATACTTGTGATGTTTCATTAAAATTGGTTTAGACAGATGGACGTACAGACAGACATACAAAAAGTTCTGTATGTCACTTTTGATGACATCCTTTCCATATGTGTAAAGTTGCATCAAAATCGGTTAAGCTGTTTTGGCCGAAACCTATTTGCTCGAATAGATAGACAGTTCGTTTTCATGTATATAGCCTATAACCCTCCGCTAGATTCAGGCTATCAAAGGCAAAAAAAATTTCAAATCCGAATGGTAGTTTCAGAGATTAGCGCATTCAAACAAACAAACAAACAAACTCTTTAGCTTTATAATAAGTATTTCTATTATATAAATTAATAGATTATAAGATAATAAGAAAATAAGATAATACAGAAAACCGTATCAAAGTCTATTGCGTGGTTTGGAAGTAAAAAGTTAACGAACAGAGGCAGACAGCGAATTTATTTTCTCCCGCTATAGTTTTCATATTTCGATAAAAACTGCTAAGATATTAATTTAAATTGTGTGGTGTAAAGGGCAATTATAATATGCATGAAATGCTTAAGACAACTAACATATTTAATTTGATAAGGATTAATATTACGTTTAAAAAACATCTTCGCATATAGTACATAATGTTAGAACAAATTTAATTGTCATAAAAAAGGTTATAGTAAGTTAACCTTAAAAGATACACATATGCTGTTGCAGACTTTTGGTTAGAACTTTTAAAGGGGAACAATTCCGTAATACATGATTTTTGGTTAACATCAACCGTTTACGCAGCGCGCGCGACGGAAGCTCTCAAAAGGAATAATTTTTCCCGTTTTTGCAACATTTTTCATTGATGCTCCACTCCTATTGATCGTAGCGTGATGTAGTATAGCCTATAGCCTTTCTCGATAAATGGACTATCCAACACAACTATAATTTTTCAATTCGAACCAGTAGTTTCTGAGATTTGCGCGTTCAAACAAACAAACAAACAAACTCTTCAGCTTTATAATATTAGTATAGATTTACGTACGACTACGAGTTAGCTATTTTATTAGAGCCCTAAGTAACGTTTTCGCCATTGTGGGATGCCATTACCATGTCTTTAGACCTATATTACATGGAAAAGAGCTAAATATTTTAATCTGCATACTTAAATATAACGAAAGCAAAAAAATCCTAAGAATGATTTCAAATACACCTACCATTACTGCCTGCAAAAGATATAAAAACAAACATGGCAGACGTTGATACATATTGCACCCAATTGTGGTGTCATTATTAAGTTCAGGAAATATTTTGACAAACAGTGGCTGGCGATTTTTTCACCTGCCTTAATAAGTGTGGCAAAGGCCTGACGATCGCAAAAATAATGTGACTGGCAACATCGCTAAAACGCGAAAATCGGGAGAAATCCTAGCTTGTATAATTGCCATAGACATAAATATAATTGCATCCATTTATTTAGAAAAGAGGCAAACTTTTAATATCAAAGAATTATAAAAAGCTTATATGATAGAGCAGGTAGAAAAAAGTGTTTAGAGAAATAAAAAAATAAAACTATATTTGTTCTGTTCAATTTCTCGGAATAATGTATTTATTAAATTATGGCAATAGGGTTCCTAATGAGTTCTGTTTTAATTTTCATATGATTTAGTTTTGTTTTAGGTTTGAATACTGATTACTAGAGTGCCTATTGTCGCTTCTCTTGTGGGAATATGCATGTCAAATTTTGTCATTAGCTTCATAGTACGCGGCAAGCTGAAACCGAAATATTAATAATAATAAATATTAAATTTCGTACACGGCGGGCGTATTTCGCCCGCCGTGTCTGTTATGTCTGTTGAGCCTTTCTAATCAAAATTTTAAAATAATTGGAATTCAATATGTAACATTAAATACCTACTAAACTTTGATTCGAATTGCCAATATAAAAAAAATCATGTTTAATATGTCCAATTCCTACAACCTCGATCGGGACACCATACGCCCAGTGCTGGGGTATGCGTTTTCAATGGCAGGAAGTTTTATTTTGAGCGTTCATTGTAAGTAATCCAGTTTTGTTTTAACTTACATTATCTTGATTGTATTAAGTAAAGGTTTATGCAAAGTTAAGTAATTGTTCTTATCAAATAAAAGTTTATAAATGCAAAGTTAATTTGTATTAAGTAAGAGTTTATATAAAGAAATACGATTTTTATTTAATAAGCACTTAATAAGTACCTACCTACTACCTAATTTTCCCACACGCATGAAATAAATTTTGCCTTGGTGAGAATAAGCCTTCATTGATAGGTGTTATTCATCAAAATCGGTTGCGCTATTATTACTTTTACGAAGTCGTAAAAGACAAGACAAAATCATTATTAATTTTGCGTTTTGATCATTATGTGTATTTAAGATTTATTTATTTTTTGCTCATTATGCGTTTTGGTCATTTTGCGTCTGAAGCGAACATCCAAATACGGATGCGGGCGATAAAGAAAAAAATAAATTTTAAGGCAAAGTAGGAAACTGGATGATAAATTGGAAGTATTAGTTAAAACTGAAACGAATGAAGTGTTTCTTAGTGTTCAACACCAACTCTGTGGTAAAAATTACTATATCATCACTATATGTAAGTAGGTATATTATTGATCTGTGTATATTATAGTATGGTCGAAATCATTGACTATGGCCTAAAACTTGAAAGAAATTTTTATAAGGTTTTAAGAGCGCTCATCAATAATTTCCTACGTGCGCTTTCGATTAAATATTTTATGAAGTATATTTATACTTAATGAAAATTCGAAAATTCCCGTAATTTTGTCGTTATTAGCCTTAAAACTTTGCCGATTTCAGCAAATTTTAAAGCTCTAACATAACGAACAGAGTATGGAGTAATACTAAAATAAATTTCTTTAATACGCGTCATTTTCGTCAAAAAGAGGGTTTTGAGAGGATTTTGATGTCTTTACATGGACATTCTCTCAAAATATTGCCATTTCAACGGACGCGACGCGGGCTCCTCCCAGCAAGCTTACGAAACAGCGCTAAAGGACTGACAAGTTCGCGCGTTTATTTAGAAATTACTTAAAAAAATACTTAAATAAAAATCATTGCAAATAATCTCGTGAATAAATTACTAACTGTGTATTACCCACCTTGTGAATAGGAGTTCCCCAGAAATCGTTGAGGAATATATTTGAAATTGGTGTTTGGGGTCGTAGATCGCGATTTTCTTTAATCGCACTGATATCATCAAACACAAAGCCGCAATATAGACAATTGTGATAGACTATCACGCAAGCCAGCACAACTAAGGCGCCCAAGCCACGACGAGGTGTCTCTCGGATGTTCTCTGGATGAGGTGCGGCGCCGGGCGCTCGCCGGCGGCTGCGACCCGCGCGAGTTCGTACCGCGGACACGACCCCGCCAAACCGGCATACTCCACTCACTCGATCCATCTTGCTTTATCTAATACGCTCTTCGTGTACAAGTAAACAAGCCACATCTCACCATCCCCCTATAAGTATCTGATTGTTATCCGAACTCGAAACGAAACCTGTCCCTGGAAAACGTCAACATTCCTACCGACAATATTTCACCGTTGGCTTAGCACGTTGAGCGCGATCATCGATCGTGACATTTGGTAAACCGCGAAAACAATAACACGACCACAGGACCGAACGTAAGTCGAAATTTGGGTGCACAAGACCGATGGAATGTTCAAGAAATTACATTAATTTGCACTTTTCGGCACTGGGAATCAGATTTTATAATAGAAGGTTTAATTCAAACGAAGCACATGTCACATTTGAGGCGTTTCTCAGGATTTGACATACATGTGTTATTCGCGTAAAACCACGTAGAGAACGCCCGCACGCCAAGCCGTTTCGGCGACGACTGCCGAAAGGCGACGAACGAATGGCGCGTCGTATCACGTGACTAGTTGTTTTACTGCGGGTCGTTGGAAGTCCGCGCATGCGTACTGAGGCTTTAGGTTAGCGGTCAAATTCAAAATACAGTGATAGTTTATAATCGAAATCAACAGTTTTACTTTAATTGTACGTTTGTATGTATCACATTAATAGTTAGTATTTGAAGAACAAATTATGTTCTAGAATGTTATGAAAGTTCTTTAAATCTATCCTAATTTTGATTAACCGAAACCAGTTACCTAAAGCGCATGCTCGTGGATTGAGCCGGGCCGGGGGTCAAGGAGGCAACCTCGGGTGGCAAAAGGGGCTACGAGGGGGTAGCGGGCGGAGAGGGTCATTGGGTGGGAGTAAAGCTAGATGACGACATTTTCCTGAGTTTCGGAACCTGGAACAAGAGTCGGGAGTTTCGCCCGATAGTAGAACTCTCGTGAATCCGGCGACAGTGCTACTGTTGGTTTCTCAGTAGTGACATTGTTTTGTCGTATATTATAACGTCTGATTGAAGACAATAAAAGGCTTTTCATGTACCCCTTCTTGCGGTAAGAGCTATTATGTACAGTAAATAGTAAAATATTTAGGACAGTCGAACAACGTGCTTAGAAGTACATATAAACGTTTTTTTTATGTGTAAGTGCTTATTAAAACAACACAGATTGTTTCTGCATCAATTACATCGCTTGATTACATCGTATACTTGATTACTATTTCATATAAGTACTTAACGTTTTTTTTTTATCTTAATACCTATTTGTAATCCAAAACTTATTTACACGTAGGTGCACCCAACCCTACTGCCATGCCTACTACACTATATATTTCTAGAAAGTACATTCAGGTGAATTAAAATATGTAAGCCATTCAAGATTAATTTTGAAATTGCCAAAGAAAATAAACGGTCCATAATTATATTATCGTGACTGCTGGTAGTGGTGACTGCCATCTGCTGCCATCGATTTTTATTAAGGCAATATTCGAACCACAAATTTACGAAAAGCAGACGTACTTATAGATTGTGACATTGTATATAATGAAAATAACGGGATGATAGAAAAACTTTATTATATTTTAGATATTTTTAGATATTTTAGTTTCTATAGAGACTCTAGCAAGATTTAAAA
The DNA here is from genome assembly GCA_949709985.1 of Luffia ferchaultella. Taxonomy (NCBI): domain Eukaryota; kingdom Metazoa; phylum Arthropoda; class Insecta; order Lepidoptera; family Psychidae; genus Luffia; species Luffia ferchaultella. Next base: position 9,111,338 of record OX453246.1, on the reverse strand, counting down.
AAGGAAGCAGATAAAACACATTTCTGATTAAACGTAAAATTCCAAAAATAAACTATTGTTACAGTTACGAACACATTCTAGTAATCCCCATACAGTCAGTCTTCGGAGGCGTCTAAACAGAGCAGAGCAATCGTGAGGTGCGGTGGGGGAGACGTATGTACCGAACGGCATACTGTGCTGTGACGATGTTAGTCGTTCGGTAGGTACTATCTAGGGATTCTAAGGTTTATGCGTTCGGTCGATTGTGAAATATTAAAAACCGGCCAAGTGCGAATCGGACTCGCATACGAAGGGTTCCGTACCACCATACAATATAAAAAAAACGAGCGCGACGTTAACCGAACTTAACCATTAATTGTTATTATTATGTAATTTAAGAATTATTGTATAAATAAATTTATTTTTATTTCGCTAGTTATTTAGAAGGCACAAATTCCTTATTTACAAGGCAAAAATGAGTGCACTGCACACAAAACAGCTAGAGACAATTTTTATTACTTATTTTATTACTTATTTTTATGAACCTTTGACTTTTAATATCGATTGTGAAGAGAATAAGCTCTGCAAAGGAAAGCGTAAATTTATAGTACCTAGTAATACAATGTATTTTTCATCATGAAATGTTTTTTTAAAATTTCCTTTTATAATAACATTACAAAGATAAAATGCATCTAGTTTTCGCTTCTTGGCTAAACGCTATCTGTCATTTTCTATGGAATTTTCACAAAATTTTTACTTATAAAAGTACACTTTATAAGGTAATCCATTACCTAGTTAGCTGTAGTAGTTTTCCTTTTAACTACGTTATATATACTCCTGTCATAAATTTTCCCACATATCCGAAAACAACGGCTTAGCTAGTAGAGGGGGAGGGGGGCACATAACTCTAACAAAAGTTAAAACTTTAGGAGTGCATATCTCAAAAACTGTTAACTTAAATAAAAAAAAATTGTTTGTAACCTTGACATCATTTTTTAAGATCTATCGTTTGATGCCTCTCGCGTTAATATACGATGAATTTTTTATTTCGTACTTCAGTTACAGTTACAAAAATAAAAAAATTCTTAATTTCACTACGTCGTTATGTAGCGATTCATAGATTACACCTATCTTCCAAATTTCATCTATATATTGCCAATAGTTTCCGAGAAAAACCACAGACAGACAGACAGACGGACGGGCAGACATGGCGAATCTATAAGGGTTTATTTTTTGCCATTTGTCAATGGAACCCTAAAAATGATACGTACCACTTGTGCGGTGACAAACTGTGGAACATCTTCGTATATTTAAGTTTCACCAATTTCCACGGTCGGAAGAACGGTAAGACGTTTAATATTTTTGTATTTTTAATGTTATTTCTAATTCGAATATTTTCGTGATGGACGACACAACAAAATGGCGGCCGCACATTGTAATTCTTAAATATTGGTGTCACGTTTGAGATTTTTAAGTGTGCTTAGTACGATTTTGATGTCGTTTTTGGAATTCGAAATGGCGGCCGCGCTCTGTTTGTAATTTTTCGATATTGGTGTCAGGTAAGTTAATGAATGTAACTCAGAAAATATTTTAAAATTGGCCAAGTGTCATCACTTGGCCAAGTGGCCAAGTCGGACTCGCGCACTGATTCCTTTCAAAATCGAAATCTAAGGGCCCGTGTGCACTCCAGTGAAGAATCTGTGGTCAAAAATGAATAGAAAGTGACCCTATTTTAATTTTTTTATTTACTGGACCGATTGCTTTTAAAATCGATATCTGAAGATCCGCGTGGACTCCGGTCACTAATCTATGGCCAAAATTGAATAAAGTGTTACACCCATTTTAAACTTTTTTTATTGGACCGATTGCTTTCAAAATTGATATCTAAGGATCGGTGTAGACTTCAATGACGAATCTGTGTTTAAAATTTAATAAAGTGACCCTCGTTTTGAACTTTTTTTTACTGTACCGATTGCTTTCAAAATTGATATTTTAAGGGTCTGCGTGGACTCCAATGACGAATCTGTGTTCAAAATTTAATAAAGTGACTTGAACTTTTTTTTTACTAGACCGATTGCTTTTAAAATCGATACCTTAGGGTCCGCGTGGACTCCGGTCACGAATCGATAGTCAAAATTACATTAAAATAGTCGTTATTTTGAACTTTGGCTTGTTTCATAAATCTTTGCCACTTCTATTTCTTCTCAAATTTTCTGGTATTTGAACCCTTTGCTATCGAATCTGTCCTGTCACCAAAAATTGAAATATAAATATAAATTAATCGGTCCAGTAAACAAAAAATTCGAAATGGGAGTCACTTTTTTCAATTTTGAACACAGATTCGTCATTGGAGTTCACGCGGCCCTTATATATCGATTTTGAAAGCATCGGTCAAGTGAACAAAAAGTTCAAAATTGGGGTGACTTTTTCAATTTCGGGCACAGACTAGTGACCAGAGTCCAAGCGTACGCTTAGATTTCGATTTTGAAAGCAATCGGTCTGGTAAATAAAAAGTTCAAAATGGGGGTCATTTTTTCAATTGTAAACAATACCTTTAACGCGTGACAACCCTTACACAATCAAGATGACGGCGGCTTTTTCGCCAACATCAAAGGCGATGACTGACTGTATGGATTATTATACTGTGGTTACGAGTGTGGTTACGAGTTATTATTATTGTTATCGTTAATATTATTTATTCCATGTAATATCCATATTCTATCTATAGTTCAATATTGATCGCTTTTTTGACTTCTGTGTAATACGAAACCTACTAGAATTATGAGTTGTTTCAAAGCATAGTCTTTTCTTTATAATCAGCTATGATTCAATTCCTTGCAAAACAAAGGCAGAAACACAATATGAATCATGACAAAGCAGTCCTGGCGCGCTGAACTGTATATAATAGAACGCTCTCCGTGCTATCGTACTAAAAAGACTTTCGCTATCGAAAAATAAATATTAAAATTATCTTTTTTTTTATGGATTTTATAATAATAGAAATTATCAACTTTAAAGGCAGACGCGATGAAAGCAGAACCAGCACGCCGAAAGAGAATAGGGGTAGGTATAGATACTGTTTGTGTTGCGCTGCGTTCGAAAAATAATTATCAATTTTGTTCTGCCCTTTCTATTTTTACGTTTTTATAATCAACAGAACCATTGGGCTTGAAGGCAAGCACGATGAAAACATTCCAATCCTTTTTTTTAACAAATAAACAATACTGGAGTTTTAAATCCAACATCAACTAACTGGTGAAGTAACTTTTATTATTTTTTAAGATAAGTATAATTTTATTAACGCATTTTGTTTGGAGAAGATGCAATTTTTTTAAAATAATAACATGAAAAAAATAAAACTATTTTTCATAAACGCAATAGGAAAAACGAGTGCTAATTTCATTTTTTTTTAAATAACAGATTTATTGAAACAATCGACAGAGGCAATAATATAACCGTTTGCGCCCTTTTTTTTCACAAGCTCCCGTTTAATATCACAATAATAAATGAAAGACAAAGATATTATTTTACTTAGTTCTTTGCTATTACTAAATATAATAATAATAATAACAATTCAAGGGACATCCCACACAACGCCATCTAGTCTAAAATTAAGCAAAGCTTGTATTATGGGTACGAGACAACTTAAATATTCTTGATAATATATACATATATATAGATATTTTACACCCAGACACGGAACTATATTGTGCTATTACCAATATCTACCAATCGAAAATATCATATAAAAATTATCCTAACTATTATGGACGCTGAGGATTTGAAAATAAATAAGTGACTTATGTTAAATAAATTAGTTTCTATTACATACTCCAGTACTATTAATTTTATGATAAATTTTTGACAAAAGTAGTCGATTAAATACAGCCACCCCTTAATTCCAAATCCACATTTTTAATTTTTGTCTGTACGTTTGTTCGAAAGCTTGTAACTCTTGACCCACAGCACCAATTTTGATGACGTTTCCTTATATAATAAATAGACGAAATAACGGTTGAACTTATTTATCATTTAGGATGTTATCAGAAGCAAATCAATATAAAAAGTGATCAGGCTGAGTTTTCAGTTGTAAGAAAATACGTTAAAGTTTATTATCAAAAATAAATGATAGAAATCAAGAAAACCGTCCGCATGGTTTTGAGGTATGAAAAATGTAATATATCATAATTTTAGTAAGACTATGAATTACTAGAATTATATTTGTTGCGAGGAATAAATTTCTAAGAACGTAAAATGCATCACTATTTGCAATCCCCGCGACGAATGCCCCTGAGAGCGCATTTCAATTGCCAAATAGGTGCCTCCTGCCACAATTCGACGCAAGCATAGAATAATGCAAGATTTAGTGGATCGAGGACCGCACTCTCGAAAATTTATTACCACCAATAAAGCATGCATGAAAAGGTTTACCTGATATATACCTTTTAATCCGCTCTACAAAGAAGCATCAAATCAACCATTCGTCCACTCACTCGCTAAATGGAATTGCTCAGAACACAAAGTTTGTCAAACACAATTTTCGAAAGCTAAAATAATAAAACACGTCGGGCCCGATTTAAGGTGGAATTTGTGACCTTAATTATAAATTTTGTCCATTAATTTAGGTTTACCTTTCCTTTATAATACCCGTTATACTTGTTCCGGACACATTAACATGTTGCTCCGCCCTTCCTAAATGGCCAGCAAAACCCTACCCTAAAATCATAAGGGGAGATGAAGAGACGTGAGATGCTACAACAGATGGCAACTTAGTGGCCTATTTTTGTTGAAACATAATTATTTTTGTACTTTAGTTCATAACGTCGATAATATCAACACAACCTGATATTCGAACGGCCTTTGCAGCTAAATACGGCCTAGCAATCAAATATTTAACAGTACCGATACTGAACTAGTCTTGGGGAAACGCTTCGTAAATTATGTGGATAATGAAAACGAGAGAATTACACACAGTACGGTAAACACGTGTCCAATGAAAACAAAAGTTAATACTGTGCTCGTCTAAAGCATTAAATAACTAACAATATTATAGTTTACTACATCTCTTCTTTACAGTGACTACAGTGATCTGTGGTGACAACAATAGTAAATTTCTATGTAATTCTAAAATTGGGGATAGAAAATTGAACGTCCAAAGTTGACGGCAGCGTCTATTTCGTACAGTAAAGTCGATAGCTATAAATATTCAAGATTAAATCATACGCCTGAGGACATACGAAAGTAGTCTATGCAGACGAGGGTGGAAGTGAGGCCCGGAGCGAAAACAAAGAAAGAGTATGTATATATCACGGAGGGATGTGTTTAATTTAAATCAAAATGTTACCTTTAACGTTTTACATTTCCTTTATTTTTAAATAAATAATACATGACCATTTATTTAAAAGATAAAGGTTATTCAAATGAAAGTTGTATTTTTATAATTTTAGGAATTAATTGTGCACCTACGTCGCGTAGGTAATATGAAATATAAACGCGTTTACCTTACTCAGACGAGTTTCACTGTAACTGTAACATTATTTTATTGTTACAAATGCGATATTCAAATAATGAAATATTTATACCACTATTGCCTAAAAAATTAAGATTTTTTGAAAATAAAATAATATTCGGTAATATTGCAAAATGGCTACGTATATCGACACTTATTCTTAAATGCGCTATTGCCGCTGCCGATGAGTGCGAGCGGCGCAACAAAAAGGTTTAGGCAAGCAATAAATTCGCAAGATTAATGCAATCTAGTGTTAAGCATTAATTCTAGAAGCGCAGTAGTACATTTTCATACCTTTTTTGTACCCATACGGTCTGTCAGACAACGCAAAGGGCACAGTGAAAACAAAGATTAGTAGTTCATTTGACGGAAGTTGTGAAATGTGCAACACACTAATTTGTTTACGTGCTTACGGTTAATTGCTATTAGCAAAGTGACTGAATGTATTAGGCATATTCAGCTAATCTTAACAAAAAACATACATACATGTACTGTGCATGTTAAGTACATGAACAGACATGTACATAACTATCATTGACTCGTTGCCTCGGAGAGCACGTTAAGCCGTGAGGCCTGGTTGACATCAATCGTTAAAATCCACCATTCCGTAATGGAGCAGCGTGGTGAATACGGCTCTGAGTCCCCCTAACCTGAAGGGAGGCCTAAGCTCCAGCAGTGAGGCATTAATGGGCTGATTGTATGGTATTGAAAAAGCATATATAATTGCAACCATAATAACGACAGCAGAATCTGTTTAACATGATATTTTGTACAGGCTATACCTGCTAATTATTATAGGTATTAATTAAAATAAAAGTGAGCTACCCAATTCTTGATTGAACATAAAGTATTGAATAATCTTTTTACACAGAGAGTTGCTTTCAAATGCAATCTACGTGTGAGTGTTCTTTTAAAATATAAGTAATATTGTTTGGAATACAGTATAAGAAAATAACAAATGTAAGATATAAGTAAGAACTACTAGTAGAACTACTATAAAGACAGCAAGTTATTCTTAAAGTTGCATTGACGATATTAGTTTCGACGATAATTTTATACAAAAATTTAGTAAATCAGCCACACGCATGTCACGTGACACATTGCCACTATTAGCAGACGTCAAAATCAACGTCTACCGAAAATACTATCAGGAAATATTATTATATTGTAAACGTAAGACAATTGAAAATGTGCGATTTTCGATTCGAAAATTATGTTTTTCGAGGACGTTCAAGTATTTATGATTTGAAAGATTTTCGTAAGACATTCCGAATAATCATACTTCAGAAAATAAAGTACATTATTTTAAAAACCATTTTAATATCAACAAAGTTCATCATAAGTTGTCAAGCGACCATGACCAAACTTCATATTTTTACAAATAATATTTTTCTCCTTATTTTGCTAGTGATAACATTTTTAACGGTTTACGATAGATAACTGAGCAATAACAATTTTATTGCATCATTTTGGAAAAAAAACATACGTTTAAATTTACCGTGATTTTATTACAGAAGTGTAATCACACGGGTGAAGCTGGGAGCAGAAAGCTATATCATATAATTTCTGGTACAATATTACGGGCGTTGAGTGAAACAAAGTATGCCAGTAATATTTCTCAGCTTCGCATTGACTTTAGGTACTGTACAATTTTACTCAAACTGTGCGAAAGGTTCCAAAAGTGGGGTACCCTTAGGGAGCGATGCGTCTGAAAAACAGCCACCCGAGTTCGCTTAAGTGATTGATGGGGATCCGAGTGTAGGAAGCGAATAAACAAACCGTGTCACGTCATCACCAGCTATCCTTAGGTGCTGATTTTTTTTCAGTACGTATTGGGATAGATTTAGTGCGATTACTATTCGATACATACGTACAAGACTGAAATGAAATAAAAGGTTTTAGAACGGAAAAATTATGTGCAATGAATAAATTATTTTTACGATCTATTGCTAAATTTGGAACTAGGCAGAACCTGTTCTAAACGACTATTATAAAAATTTAAATATCTTTATAATCACCTTTATAATACATATATATTTTTCTCAAAGATGTTACGATATACGACCGTATCTTGTGCAACCTTTTTTGGGATAAATCATACTTGCAGTACCAGACCAGAAAGTGTCCCGCAATGTTATAGCAGACGTGTTCGAGCGGTCGAGTATGTAATTTGAAAATGAAACGAACTCTTTTAAACCCGAACTTTGATAACTAAAAAAATAACTCATTCAAGTTTTAATTAGGTAAATTTCTAACTGGCACGACTAAAAGAATGTGCCATTAAATGGAATAAAAAAAAACAAATCGACATTGGAACGCGCTGAATTGGCGACAACATTACCTAAACTATTGTTATTATTATAATACAATTGTCAATATAGTTAGTTATGTTAACTTTACTTACTATAATTATTCAAAATGAGTTCTACGAGTGATGAAGACAGATACATGAAGACGTATGAATTTTTTATTAATTTACACGCATCTTTGAGAAAAGTACTATTACAAGCCTCGGCCACGAATGTGCATATCCGGACTCTGTGATGGGTGTTTCGGCTGTGCCTCGGCCCGCATACTCACGATCGTTCGGTTATGCTGCACTTGCGGGCCGCGGCAGTAATCTACTATTACACTTACACGCGGAACAAATAGAGAAATTCAACTCGCGACCTCTAAGTTTGACATATAATGTTGTCCTTTTTATAATTTTTTTTTATTTTGGAGTTGGTAGATGTGACATACATAAGGCCAACTCTAAATACTAAGTAATTTAAACAATTACATCTTGTGGCCGTCTTTCTTCTACGATCCCGACTATCAAGGATAATTGGTTTTTTTTTCAGTGTAGAATTGAGCAAATTGTTAATATACAAGGTGTGTTTATGCTCTTTAGACTTTCAAATACCTCAGATAGCCCTCTCAAGTAGAAAACTTTTTGTATTAGGACATGTCCATAGAGTAAATTTTGACAGCAGCGTTTAGTTTTAATAGTCAAAATCGGGCGACCGAGCTCCGCTCGGTTTTTTTTTTCTGTAATCGTGTATGCACAGTTAAACTTAGGTACTCTTACTTTTAGGTGATACTTTAGGTGGTACTACCCAGCTATTTTAGAGAATCATTTATTGTAGCTAAAACCCCATGACCGCAAACCTTATCTAATGACCTGCTTGTAGGTGATATCTGTATAAAGCAAAAAACCGCGTAGAGATCCTCCTAGCCGTTTAAGAGACTTATGTCTATTGCAGCGCCCCCTGGTGGCCCATAACTGCACAACTTATTTATCTATGATTCCTATGTAATACAAAAAACCGTATTAAAATAAGTATAGGCATTTCAAAGATACACATCTACTGCAGCGTCCCGTGGTGGTTAATAACCATAATACTTATTTAGAAACCTGTTTTGAGATGAGACCTGTGTAAATACAAAATTTCATGCGTGCGTGATGTTAGCAAACTAATAATTATTCTCTAATGATGGGGGAAATTACGAAGAAAATTTACGAAACAATAAGGAAAGACGAAGCGGTAATCACACTTTCTCCAGAGTGATACGTACTATTTTATACTACACCTACGAGGAAAATGAAGCGAATAAAATGTTTATGAATAGTAATATTAACTTCAGTTAAATGTAAAGTTAGTTAGTTAGTTAGTAAAGCTAAATATTAAGTGTAAATATGTGAAATTCTAATTGTGTAGATGAGTGACATGTGATCCATCTCTGTATGTGTATGTTGTTCAAATTTGACAAAGTTTCAATAATTGTTATCCATTGTTTTTTAAGGTCTGTTTGTAATTCTTCATGCTTATGCTTGGATGGTGCTTATGATTATGGATGCTTATATATATTACTTATGCCATAAATGTTGCTTTAAAATTTTTGCCTCACTATGCAAGGTGATATTAAACCAAGCGGATCAAACACTTGAGCTATAGTGGATAAAATGTTACGTTTATTTATAATTTAATGATTTGAAGAAATTTTTATTGAAAATGTAATTGAATCTGAAGTACAATTCCAATATAACCCTAACGTTTTTGATAATTCATTTTCACTCAAATTCACGATGTGTGAAGTGTTTTTACTACCTCTAATTTTGTCTAAAATTTCATATCATTCGAATGCCATTTTCGAAGATTGAACTTTACCGTTTGTAACTTGGAGATGACCTGTTGACATAATTCTATGGTCTCTTCTATCGTATTAGCCCCAGACAAAATATCACACAAAATTCATGCCTGATAGTACGTGATCTCAGAACAATTACCTAAAGGTTCAGTCGCCTAAAGGCATAGAAAGTATTCTTGTATTTACATATATTTGTTTCTTTTTCCACATGTTTTCCACATGGTGAATTTCAGTGTGAGTGAAAAAGACGTTAGTATTTATATGCGGTTTGCTTCAACCTGCTTGTACTCCTTTCTCAATGACAATAGTCTGACTAGTCAGACGGACGTTTGCATCTAATTATTTGAATTTACCTCAGAACAATTAACTTATAGAAGGAATGTAAAGTTTACATATGTTTAACTTGTTCTAACATGTAGAATAAAGCATTAGAAAGAAAAAGATAGCTGATACAAAATCATTGCTGCTTATGATCAGAACGTAGCCCCCAAATTCATTTCAACTTATTTAAACGATGAAGATAAATAGTGCGTAGCCAAAGACATTATCGATAAATTTAAAGCTAAATATTTCTGTTGATTGTAGTAATAAAATATATTGGTACGTTTATTTCTTTAAACTTGTACATTATTTTCGTTTCCAATAAGGATCATGTTACGGTATATTAGTAATAAGTATTATGGGTACAAACAACGACAACACAAACACTGATTGATTATGACCCGGCACAAATATTCAAAAATATATAATAGACTGAGGTTCGAAACCAGATCTTAAGTTAGAATTACTAATAACTGAACAGTCAAAATTTACGATACAAACAAACTAGTGATGGATAAATGATAAAGGAACAATTTAGTAAGCCAAAAAATTGAGTGAATGTAAATTACAATTTTTAGGATTCCGTGCGTCCGATTTGGAAAAAATGGAACCTATAAAGGTATATATATATATAAATTACTCTGAATCTATTAGACAAGAACAACTTGATTATTGGTACAAATAGAAAGTTTTGTGGGCCAATTAGGAACGTATAAAATTGATAAACTATTTTGATTTTGGGGACCAATTTTAGATGGCAAATTAAAAAAATTAAAAAACGTATGTAGGTGTATTATCATGTGATATAATAAATGAAAGAAACTTGTTATGAAAAATGCATAGTTTTAATGATAACAGGAAAATCAAATTGCTGCGAAAAAAAGCGTGCTGGAGACATTTTATTTAGTCGCGTCATTGGCCCGGTCTTTACATATACGTCTATGGTCTTCACGTAAAAGATTCGAATTTTAATATTAGAAAAGACAGCGGGAGTAATGGATTTTCATACATTTTTCTCTCCCACGGGAATGAAGAAGGATTTTCCGCCTTCATCTTTAAAGAGTATTAGAACGCTTTCCAAACAGTTGTAGTAAAAAGTTTTTACCTTTACCTACAACGTAATATTTTTAAATTGCACAAGAGTTTAGTTTGCCATCTCACTACACTACTCACTCGAATGACAAAATCTTAAAATACTCGTACTGAAGGAACTCCTATAGCTAGCTGCAACTGTAAAGATATTTTAATAATTACCTGAAATAATGGCTAAGAGAATTACATGGCAATTTTACCCCTTTAAACAGATATAATATTAATTACAGCTTACAGAGTATACTTATACAATATCACATAACTTAAACGCTAGGTTGGTACATACATCTTTACATGTTACAAGTCAGTTATCGCTGCATCATGTATTTTTTTTTAAATTTAATTACAATTTAAAACTGAAATTTAGTATTATTAATAATCTATTGTTTAGTTTGTGATATTTAATGTTTGTGCTTTAAATGAAATGCATTCATTTTCATTTTCACAGTAATAAGTTACCAAGTTCATTCTCAAGTTAGTAAATTAATAAAATTTTCAACATTTCTTCTTTAATTAACAACGTTACTTTATTGCAGATTACAGAAAAAATAAAATAAAATTGCACATGAACTTCCCCTTTCACGTAATTATAGCAGCAAGCGCATGCACTAGTCGCATCCCGACTGGGGTCAACAAGCTAATCGCAGAGTGTGGTCGGTGCAATTTGCGTGCGGCGCGCGATGCTTAAGCCAGACCTCGGTCCGTTCGTTATTAAGGTATACTGCAACTTCGCACGAGGTCTTTCTCTAAAACAACGAAATGCTTATTACTTCGTGTTTAAAGACATTTCTTAGTCCACGTAAATTTATAATTATTTTATATTTATTTTATATTTGTAGTTAAATATTGTAGTATTGTGAGATTTGTGAGTTAATGTACCTAATGAATTGCAAACGTAAAAAATAAAGATATTTTTACTCTAAATCATTGAGTTACAATATATTCTGAATATACTATAGCTCGTTTTCCAAGGGATACTTGAAATCGCCATGGAAAATCGATTTTTAGCGAGTAAAGGAAAAAAAATTATCGAACATATGTCAGCAATAATTTGTGGTGCGACAAACTAAGAAAAAACTACAGGCAGTAAATTATTGTATGTAACCGGCCAAGTGCATGTTGGACTACACACAGTGAAGGGTTCGGTAGTCGAAATAATTTTTTTAAATAAAATTCCAGTAAATTAGTTACAAAACCAATATTACAAAAAATATTCAATATATTTTATTCAATCAATTTTTTTAGAATTTTCTACTTAATGGTCGAAAACTTAAACGGGCAATAATTTTTTTAGGACTTTAATACTATATATTTCAACAACTATTGGCTCAAATAAAAAAATCATTTCATATAATTTTAAAACACGTATATATACGTACACCACATGTTAATGTGTACTGAATTTTTTTCCGTCCCTCAGTTAGGTAGGTACATGTACAATGACCTAAGCAAAAATATTTTTCGTTACACCACTACTACCATGGCTCATAAATTACACCTATATCTTTTTCATCTAATGCCAATAGTATCTAAGTAAAATGGCTGACGGACAGAACGAAATTAAAACTTGGTTTCATTCGCATGTTGTACCACTTAAATCTTACTGACTGACAGATTTGACACGACCGTCCCGCAATCTATAAATGCGCTGTTAAAACTCAAACTCAGGCGGTCGAGATCAGACGTTCAAGCGCTTTCCAAAATTAATTATTCGTCATTAGTTAATTTTTATGATTTTATATTTTCGATTAACCAAGTACTGAAATTAATAGTATCTGGGGGCACGGCCGTGCCCCCACCAAGTCGAGCGAAAAAGCGTCACGGCCGTACCATCCTTTTCTCGAAGCAATTCAGACCATTTTCGACCCCCTGTAACTTCGTTGTGGATAAAACTAGAAGACTGAAATTTTCCGTAACCATGCAGGCATATTATATAAGCATATTTTCAAATTTCATTCAATTGGAACCAGTATTTTTAAGAAATTATAACGGGTCAAATTTCTTAATTTTGTCACTCACTGACTCACCGATCATCAAAATTCTAAGGCACTTCTAGCAGACCTAGAAGCTTCAAATTTGGAATATAAGTAGTGTTTGGTGTATGAATCAAGGAAAAACTAAAAAATCTACAAAAGACCGCAAAAAAAAAATTAAGCCCATACAGCCAAGTCTTCAGTTAAATTTTTCAATATTGGCTTTATTCGTAACGATGTTTTATTACGGCAGTTATTATTATATCGTTTGAAAACACATGTAAATTCAATTATTTAGTGCGATGGCCAAGTCTCAATATATTTATATAAAACATTACATACTTACAAGTAGAGACTTACAAGTAGAGACTGAATAAATTAATAACCGACTTGGTATTACATGGATCTCACAACTTTTTACCGCAGAACAACTGAGTTGCGAGACTTGGTTTTTTTGACAAGTATTGTTTTTGATGGTTTATTTTCCTTGTTCATTCCGAAACCAGTACGAAACAGACAATAGTATGCACAAGGGTGCATCGGACATTTAATTATGCGCCGTGCATCAAAGTACAAACAGCTAATGGTTGATTGTGGTTGTATGCAATTGGCGTGCAGCTCGCGATGCTTAGTCAAACGTGCATCCTCGTCCGATGAAACTGGATTCAAGCACGAAATTGGAGCATACATTATTTCCATTCGACTCACAAAGGGCCCTTTCGTTGCTTATGTAAAGCAATCGTAGTGATGGGGAGCGGCTGCGCACGCGTGGGTCTTTTCGTAATATTTACTAGTGGTCACCAAGTGGTCGAAATTCGATCATGACTCTAATGCTTAGTTTGGGACCTAGACGTTGTTGTGATTGTGTGTGTTATTATTATCATATTAATAATGTTCTTAAGTTTCTTGTTTACCTCGGAAAACCGCGAATGGATCAGGTAGTTTTACTATAGCTAGTAGCTATACACAGAAAAAAAAAAGAATTCTGTTATCAAGAAAATATAGTCTTCAATATATACAAATACTGCATATTCTTGGACTAATGCAATTTGCATTGATTTAAGAATTCTTATTCTTCTGTGTACACATTAAAAAAAAATTCTTATATCAATGCCAATTGCAGTGGTCCGAGAATATGTGGTATTTGTATATATTGAAAACTGTATTTTCTTGACAATAGAATTATTTTTTTCTGGGTAGTTCTTGATCTATTCACATTTTTAATTTAGTATATTTAATCAGCATGCATTCCGAAGCTTATCTAATTACAAATAATTTTAATAACGCCATGCAACTAGTATTAATTACCTACTGCCTTCTAATGGCAGCCATCCGACTTAATACGTTCCGATTCGAACATAATGGAACTAAAATAAATTTTGTCAAAATAATCAAATAATTTTGTGCGGATTTATCAAAATAATTTGTTGATGCTTTCGTATTTAAAACAATGTTGGTTAATTTTACAAAGAAATAAATATGCTTAGATTTTAATAAAATATTTTAGTAAAATTTGTGTTTAATTAATTTTATTTGAAATCTTAAGCAAAGCTATCTTTATTGCTATAGCCATTTTGCGCTGGATGAAAACCGCAATTTTTTGATTGATACAAACAAGAATACGTTAATCAAGTAAAAATCCAACTTGATTGAAATCGATTTTTCTCAATGTATGAAATGAACATAACGAATTGAGACTTCTAAATAAAAACTTCGGTACTCGGTAGACGGTCGAAGAAAAACTGTCTCCATTTTTTTAAATAATAACACTTAAGCTCGTCAATATAGCTATTAAACAAATAAAAGAAAATCGGTTGACAAACAGAGGAGAAAAAGGTACTGAACTGTTTTGTCTTCACCAAGCTATACCTATATATAGATAGATATACATGCAGCACATAACATCAGTTTTAACAGAACCATGTCACTGTACTCATTATATCTAAGGCTATTTTTTTAGGGTTCCGTAGCTCAAAAGGAAAGAGGGAACCTTTATAGGATCACTTTGTTGTCTGTCACTTTGTCTGTCTGTCAATACCCTTTTTCTCGGGAATACGTAAAATCAAGTATACTATACTTATAAGTATACTTATACTTATAACTATACTTATAAGTATCAAATGCTTGGGACATATCACACACGGCCATCTTGTCTCAAAGCATGCAGCTTTATGGGTACTAGATAAATTTAAAAATATGTGTACATGCCTGAAATATCGTGGCAAAACTCGCCTCTTTAATTACTATCTACGGTTTTTTGGAGCTGTAAAAAATTAAGCTTTCAAGTTAATGCCATCAAAAAATACAGCTTTATTTGTCACATATTTTCACACTCGCCATTGCATGAAAACCTATAGGATACTTCCCGATAACCTAGAATCATGAAACTTGGCAATAAGCAATGTGTCACAGCACAATAAAAAAATATCCGAAAAGCGTGTTTGATATTACCTACAAACTTAAATATTTTTTGATAAATACATAACACAAATATATCGTGTATATACGGAATCCTTGGTCCGGTTCGACCGAGTGTCTTGGCTGACAATTAAAATAAATGACGGTGAAAAAGGATTGAAAAATGTTGCGACATTGGGGTCACTGATTTGGACTTTAAAATGAGCGGTCAATGCCCTTATATATATAAGGGCATTGAGAGACGAATGTGTGCCCACCGCATCCAAAACATCAAGTCCAGAATTTTCTCAGCGTACTTGCCACCATTTGTGCCTCAAGTTCTAATTCGAAATTGATGTTTATTGATCTTCAGTGGTACGAACAAATTCGTATGCCACTGTGCTACGAATTCAATAATGCATTTCTGTGTAATTTAACGTATTTTCTCCTATTTCTGTCTAAAGGAAATTGGAAGCCTTCACGGCAATGTACTCGGGAAATTGCTGTTCGGTACAATGATCTTGTGTATATCTATATACCTACGCTCAATATTAGTATAGGTCTTTATAGTAATGCCACAGTCTAGTAATCCCCATACAGTCAGTCATTGGAGGCGT
Source organism: Luffia ferchaultella (assembly GCA_949709985.1). Lineage (NCBI taxonomy): Eukaryota > Metazoa > Arthropoda > Insecta > Lepidoptera > Psychidae > Luffia > Luffia ferchaultella. The sequence goes on along the minus strand of OX453246.1, from coordinate 9,095,319 downwards.
CTAAACAGAGCAATCGTGCGGTGCGGTAGGGGGGACGTATGTACCGAACGGCATACTGTGACGATATTAGTCATTCAGTCGTTCGGTCGTGCAATAGGTAGGATAATTAAATTCTTGAGCAAATACCTTCACAATGATTTATGGTATTCTGCTTTTTGATCTATAAGAATTTTCGCAAACAGTAAAATTTCGTATTTGCGTTGTGTTGTTTCGTCACTTCACAGTTGGGTTGTTTTATAAGTCTTTGCCACTTTAATTTTTTCTCGAATTTTCTGGTATTTGAACAGGTTCGATATCAAAATATCGAACCTGTCCAGTATCTAAAAAGTTACATATAAATGTAAATCAATCGGTCCAGTATTCAAAAAATTCGAATTGGGGGTCACTTTTTTCAATTTTGACCACAGATTTGTCATCGGAGTCCACGCGTACCCTTAGATATCAATTTTGAAAGCAATCGGTCAAGTAAATAAAAAGTTCGAAATGGGGGTCACTTTTTTCAATTTTGGCCACAGATTAGTGACCGGAGTCCACGCGGATGCTTAGGTATCGATTTTGAAAGCAATCGGTCAAGTAGGTAAAAAGTTCAAAACGGGGTTCAAATTTTGAACACATTTGAATAAGTTTTGTTATTTAGGTAGTGCGGAATCTATTATGAGCGCACGCGCGGCAATCAATCAATGATCTATGACAACAAAGTGTAGTTTTTTACTTCTGGTCAAATAATTTGCATCATATACAGGTATATATTCTCTCAAGTTACAAAAAAAAAAATTATTAAATACCTACTACCTTTAACGCGTGACAACCCTTACACAATCAAGATGACGGCGGCTTTTTCGCCAACATCAAATGCGAGACTGACTGTATGGATTATTAGACTGTGGTAATGCTCAATAACTCAATTTCATTAACTAATTAACTAAGTACTTAATTAATAATTAATTAAATTAATTAATTAAGTCTCAAATTAAAATCAACTTTTTGAACGTTGGACATAACATTATAACTATAACTGTTATTTTAAAGTTATTGTAATTCAGGAGCTATATGCTAATAAACTGTGTGTCATAGTAGCGAACGGGGCTGTCTGGTTTTTCAATTCTTTTTATTATTAAGTAACCTTAAAAAAATATTAAAAACCTGAGTGCTTAAAAAATAATTAAATGGAAAAAGAAAAATAAGCTGTATTTTCTTTTGAATTTATTTTTATAAGGTACAATATTATAGGCAGGGATGCACCAATAACTAAATATGTTAGATGGTAGTTTTTAAGTGAAGAAATATTTTAATTTATGCAACAAACGTGAGTTGTAATTTTTGTTTTCTTCTTTTCAGTTAAATATTTTTTACGCAATCAGGTTATTCATTTTTTTGATAGTATGTGAGCTAACATCCACAATGTACCAATTCTAATCCAATGAAGTGCTTAAAAGTGTTATAATTTATGTAATATATATTTGGGAGTGGCTATTTATCAGCTTTTATTTGATACTCATACGTATTTAAATTACATCTTATGTCACTTTTATAATTCAGTCGAATCTAACAACATATGTTTCAACTCATCAAGCTGTTTGGGTTACAGAGCTTACCAAAGAAGTAAAGTTATAAACATATATACTTGTACAGTCAAAACATTTGAGTAAACTTCGCAGTAGGATGAAGTTTAAAATTGAATTTTCACAAAACAGTAAAGTTTAAAGAATGTTTTTATTTCACTTTTGTGGATAAAATTAAGTGAAATTGAAACATATTTGTAATATTTTTGTAATGGATTCACAAAGAACTCATAAATTGAAAGTAAATTGCAATGAATGCGTTCACAAAGCTTCCTAGCTCCTCCACTCGTGGGGTCGATGAGCTAATCTAGCAGACCGACCGCGGCAGCGCGGCAATTTGCGTGAGGCAAATCGGGACACAGGTCCGTGCAGAACGCAAACTATCACAGATTAAGTGAATAATCTATTCGAACGTACGACTCCGTAATTAGGTTAAAAACGTTGAACCATTTCCGAGAGTAGACTGGAGGTTAGCGACTATATTTGTGTTGTGTATGCTGTTGAATCATTTAACATAATATATATTAGAGTAAAAACTTTTGGTTCTATAAATCTACATTTTTTTACAGTCGTAAAAATTTCAAAGTCATATTTATCTACATGGGAATTGATCAACTTCATAAAGGATTACTGATTTCGATTGTATTTTTTTTGTTGTTGTTTTATTTTGTGTTTGCGTTTGATTGCCTTTTTTTCATGGCATGGGCATCATCTCAAGGTCGATGATATTTGAATTTGAAGATAAAAATTCTTTCTCTAAGGGTTGAAAATTAGAAGATGAATTCCATTTATTTGAATCACCCACTTTCCGTTAACCGATTCCAATAAAACTTGGCACATCGATGTAGTCCAATGAAATTAAAATATTACTTGACCTAAAGTTTATCTGATGATAAAATAGTAAGCAGTTAAGGGGTACTCTATAACGGTTTATAACAGTTAACTCGTATTTGGGCTCATATGATTCGTTTGGACGAAAATTTGTGTTTTAACTGTAATCAAGCAAGCTGTGGCCACGGACACTGCGGAAGCGGAACAGAAGCAGTAAGAAAAATTGTATTCATTTGTTCGAAGTCGTCATTTGTTAACGCTACTGCTTGGGTTCCACTTATTCATGGTTGCGCCTAACACTTCACCCATAAATTATTGCATTTATTTCCCTATTTTTTTTTCAAAGATTGTTCCTTTCGTCATTAGTTTCCTGCAAACGATGCTACCTCGTTTTAGCAGCACGCTCAGAGTTAGAGGGTCTACCCATAAATACAAAAATAAATTATAGTTACTTACCATTAAAAATTGGAAAATAAAGTAAATTATTAGAAATAAATAGGAAACGACTTCAAAACTTTGCTTATGCATATAAATGTAATCTAAAAATAATATTTTTTATTACTTTAAAATGAAACTAATGGGCGACATATAGTTTATAAACTCAATGCCTTAACGCATTCAAAGCATATAAATTTTAAGTAGAAAACATATTCAGTACTTATTATTATAATTACTCTTCGTTTTAAAGTTTTTACGATTGATAAACCAAAATTTAAAATAAAGTTACCAAAAAATTGGTATTATGAGACGGAAAGTTAGGAACTGGAAATTTAATGTAGCACAAAGAATTGCTTAAGTAAAAGCTCTTTTAAAAGGTGATAGTAGGAAAACTGACAATTTGAAATTTTGATAAAAGCCATAAAGAAATTAAGCAGCCCCAATAACCGCGCGTCGGTCCTTGCGCCGAAAGCGTCACAGCAATAAATCACAACTTTCCCATTAAAGCAACGAACTCACTCCGGACACCTCGACCGGGATCAACTATTCCACAGACTTTCATACTTTGCAAAAAATAACTTTGTGCACAGCAGTGTGTCTATAATAATCCCTACCTGAAAAGGTTTATTTTTAGAGATTATATCCAAAGACTTTAGAGGAGGTTATCGCCCTTGTACTTTTAATTCAAAATATTAGTTGAGTTACGTGAAAAAAAAAACCTTTATCGTAATTCCTTATTTAAGTAAAGTATGACTTTATTAATAAAAATAATTATATTTGCTATCGTTCCCAAACACAACTGCCAGTAAACGTTACACTAGTCGTTAAAAACTAAAAACTATTCCAAAATTGAAAGCTTTCCATGAAACAAGTGTCCAAAATTGCTCAGAGTTTGATGTATAGCGCTCCATTCTCGGGGGATAAATTTGTTCGGAAACTTGGTGAATGTGAAAAGTTTGTAGCTCACTTCAATCCATTACACGAGTGAAATATTTCTTTGTTTTCTGACTTGACTGCGGGAGGCCTCGACCTTACAAATAAGAAGTTTATTTTGCGCGTCGCGGTTCTTGCCTTGGTGTTTAGTCTCCTTGCTCCGACGCACGTTCAGCTGCATTAGAATCTACTAATTCTATCTTAATGTTAGCAACCGTGGATTTATTTCTGAGATGTGGAGAACAACGAACAATCAGATATTGTTTCTCTTTTTTACTTTTAATAGTTTAGATTATAGGTACCTAATTTAGTTACAAGTCTTTCAAATTATTAATACAGAAACCACTGTATTCTAATTACCAAGCCTAGGTTTAATGTTCTAATGTTCAAAGTTTACTCCAATCACTACATTTTATTGATGATTTATGTGTTGATGAATGAAGGGCTAAAGAAAATCTAGCATTAGTGTCATGCAGTCAAGGACAGATAATGAGCTCGTCTACTGTTTTTTTTTTTATTATTCTATAAATTTATTCTACCGGCTAAGAAGATTCCATTAGCGAAATTTTTTTTATTGATATCTTCAAAAATGGCAACATTATACATTTTTAAAATTTTTCGCGCTACCGGGTGTGACATTATTTGGTGCAACCCGCCTGCTCCGATGAAAGAATGTGCTCGTCGTGTGCTCTGAGTCAGTTAGTAACAGACACGCCATCACTTGAATAAGTATAGTTTGTGTGTTGTTTACTGTTACTTTCTTCTCATTGTGGCAGAATTGTATAAGGCAATTTGTGACGGCACCTAACTTATCCTTATTAATATTATAAACGCGAAAGTGTGTATGAATCGATGTTTGTAACTCTTTCACGCAAAAACTACTGAATAGGTTTTAATGAAACTTTTCAATAATATAACTTACACATGAGAATAACACATAGGCTGTAATTTATAAAGCCACTACCTTTCCGCTTGCGGCTCCGCTTGCGTGGACTACACAGTTGTACTGGGACCGCTATAACTTTGTTACATAGATATAGTTTATAAGCTGGAGAGTGTCGTAGGCTACTTTTATCCCGAGAAAGGGTCCCGGTACAACTGTGTAGTCCACGTGCACGGAGCCCACGGAGCTAGTGATACATGATTCTAAAAGGACATGCTCGTTATAATTACTAATCTAAATAAATTAATAAAATTAAGAGACCGCTAGGATTCGAACCAGAGAGATCTGTGCTAGGCCAAGAAGTTTTAACCACGAAGCTATTTTTACTGTTATCAAAACTATACCAATACTTATCCACTTTAGGCGACTGTTCAATCCAACTTTTTACCCACGACGACGACTGAACGGAAAAGCTAATTGCGTTTGGGGTAAAAGGTTGTGTGTTTGTTTGTCCATATATGTTACCATGTAGATGACATGAAAAGTGACATAGCGACGTTAAAAATAACGCCGTAGAAATTTAACTTATCATATATTATTGGATAAATTAAATTTATTAAAGTTGTGTCCTACGACTTAAAAACACAGAATATAAATTTATAATAAGTTATTGGTTTAAAGCTACATTATGATAAATAGGATAATGTACCTGCCGATTGAAACGTTTTATTGCTTCAACACAAAAAAATACAACTACCTGGTTGTAATACTATTTTGATCATAATTTATTTGTAACGAGCACCTCTTGTCAAATATTATATTAGTATAACGGGCTACATGAAGGCGCATTTTATAATTAAATTTTTTTTAAAACTTTTTTAATAATAATAATATTTATATTGATGTAAGTAATAAGAGTGATTTCAAAGGGGTTTTAAATATATAATATAAACAATTTAAAATTAGTAATGTATTGATTTTCAGTTTATTCTTGATAATTTTGTCGGGTGTTGTTATTCTTGTACATACATATACCTGTTTGAAATAAGTTATAACTTCGAAAGTAATGTTGGTAAACTTGATATCTTTAATTATTTATATGTCTAAATAAAGCCACGCGATACAGGGACAACAAAAAAAGTTCCAACTTTTGTTGGAACTTTGTTGAACAACTGCGTCATACTGACCGTAGTCTTACCGTCTTTGTGTGCGTGAAGTACAACCGAACTGTTAGGTGCTATTTGATCAACGTTATTTGATGCCGAATCTCCACCTAGAGATGTTTACAATTAGATCCTGACATTGAAAATAGACACCCACATGTTTACCGGTCAATTTTGTGAGTACCGCTTAGTAATAGTCTGAATTTGACGACCATTTTAACTTCAAAGTTTCCGTTTAATGGTTTCTTCGAAGCCCTTTGAGAACATCTTGGAAATTAGGTAAGAAGAAACGAACGTCTATAAATTCCAGGATAGGTTCTGCACTGTAGCGGACAATCACTCTACTTGTAAATTATTCTGAATTCGATTTCCGAATCAGTTCTTATAATTGGATGATATAGTTGTAGTTGTATCAAAAGAAATGAATATCGTGTTTTTATGTTTTTGTTGATAAATTGCAAGATTGCTGAAATTGTATACTTGGGAGGACACTGGTTTCTAAAATACACGCTCTGCCTAGTTAAGAAATCAGAGACCAAATATTTTTGTATATTGCTTTTTTCTAATAAATAAATAAATAAATAAAAATAAATAAAACATTTCGAATGTCGCATATAAGATGTCGAGGTTGTTAACACATTGTATAAGTAAATAAATAAATAAATAAATAGTTACGATATCGAGATGTACCCACTGTAAGTGGTTGTGAGTGTTGTTGCACATGTACTGTACCGTACACGGTGGGTACATTTTTGAATAAAAAATTAAACCGAAAAAATTAGAAACTAAAACTAAAACTCAAAATTTGTTTAGGATTTTAGTTATTAATACTAAAAATGTTTATTTTTCGCTTTTCAGTTTCTTATTTGGTTAGTTAATTATTTAATAAAAAGTTTTTTTGTTTTTCTGTTGGTTTAATTCGTTATTTCTTAACTTCTAGGTAAGAAGAAACGAACGTCTATAAACTCCATTCAGATTTTTTGAAAATTTAAATGGAACCAACTTATAGGTAGACTCTATCCAATTAAACAAGAATTATCAAAATCGGATTACCCTGTAAAAAGTTATGGCTGTTCATATGTATATACAAAAAATATAAATATTCACATAGACTTGAGAACTTCCTCTTGTTTTTTTTCGTCGGCATAAAAACTGATTTATTCCTGACTAGTGTACAAAATTATAACTCGATCAATTCACTATTAGGAGTATTGGCATTCACTATTGATCTTGTAAGAATCAAAATGTTTTATTTTAGTACACAAGCATTTCTACGACACGATTTCGTCTAAAAGAAGCAATTCAAAAGCAAAACGTTTGAAACTATATTTATATGAAAGAAATCATTGTGTAATATCCGCCATGTCACAACATATTTTTTTCGTCCTGAAGCATGATAGTGTACAGACTCCGTGGTTATAGGACGTATAGTGGGTAATATTGGACGGGTTCATTTAATACAAGTTTTATATTACGTCCATCAATCACAAGCGAGCCCGGCTGTATGCCGACGGTGACATATCGTCGAAGCTGCGCAACACGTGATATGAGCTCGTCGGTCTTCTGCTAAAGGAAAATATGTCGTCTTATGTCGCGACCCGAGATTTCTACTATTTAATGTATCTGACGTGATTAAACAGTGATATTAGGAACACTGCCTTCCATGATAAATATATAGTTTTGTTGTGTTTCCGTTTCCAATGGATAGCGCTTTTCCGGAGCGACCAGGCAAATGGAAAATTTCATTGGAAACCGTATAATAAGAACTGAAACAGCTTCCATTTCAGACTGTATTTGTTTGTGAAAACAGCAATACAGTACTTAAGGTTTCGCGAACCAAAAATGATAGATGATAAATCAAGCACACATGGCACATAAATCAATCTCCAACAAAAACGTTTATGAATCATTAATCATTCAATACTATAATCAATAAATTATTACCAAACAATGTGAACGTACCAACTGTGTATTTGTTTGTTATTATTAGGAATGGTTGGTCTCTAAGTGGCGGTAATGAAATCTGTATATTATAGTTGATATAGATTGATAGTTAATGGCGAGAGTCCAAGCGTAGCGACACAATACTGATAAGCTATCAGCAACACGACGAAATGATCTACTAAAGCTCGTGCACACTTCAAATTCTTTCTACGTCACGACAGATTACGTCGCTTTAGATTACCTGATAACTTCTATAGGGTCGGCTAGTACACGACTCACATTCCATATCCTGCATCAGCCATCGTACTTATTCGCTGCATATGCTTTGGTAACGACCACTGGACTGTATCGGCTGTCTTAGACAACTATTAATTGTCGCCCGAAGTTCGCTTTGTGTGTGACGTTTATTAATCGACGAGTGACGCCTGCGTTCGTAAGCGAATTATTAGGCCTCAATTAACTCTCGAATGTTTACAATATATTCTATTCTAGATGGAAAATTCATTGTAGTGTTATGAAATGATTATAAGATAAGAACAAAATGCTGAAAAAAGAGGTTTCTATGGTTGCTGCAAATTAATTAAAAATATAGATTAAAAGGGATCGGTCGGTAAAAGACGGTCTAGAAATTTATGTTGACCAGATCGGCGACATCTTAAAGAAGGGGCAAATTTTAACCACCTGAAATGGACGAGGTTGCATGAAAAGATTTATTAATCTTGATAAAGCGAAAAAGGTAGACAAGGACCGTATAAAGTGTATAGTAATAATAATAATAAACTATACATCTCAACAACGTCTAGGCCCCAAACTATGTGTTTTGGATACCAAGCGAAGACACCACGTACATATAACGACCATGACCCGGTACCAGTATCAATATTCAACATATAAATACTGACCCGTCCTGGGAATCGAACCCGGGACCCATAGCTTCGTAGGCAGGGTCGCTACCCACTAGGCTAAGCGATCGTCATCGTATATCTATTATTACTTCATTGCAAAAATATACCACGCGTCATTCGGTGTTCAAGCAACGCAAAAAAAAATGACGTGGTTGAGACGCTATTTGCTGCATGACGTGTTCTCCAGGTGTCGTTTGTGTGACGTCATGTGCAATTACACTTTCGCGGGAAAATCGCTCTATCGAACATTTCTGATATTAAACCCCGTTTACATACCGACAACGCCGCTTCATCGGTACGGCGGCACCAGTCCCGGAGTGTAAGAGATGCAGTTATAGGAACTCGCTCCAATTCAAAACGCAAAATCATAATCTAGTGGAAGCTTTTAGAAAGCGGTTAAGTGGTTTGGATTTTGTGACCCATTTATCGTGGTTAAGGTCTATCTATCTACCTTTCGTCTCAAGTATTCTACACTCAAGGAAAATATATGGTTCGTTTAGTAGTAGAAGTAACAGAAAAGTATTCTTTTAGGAATTAGGTATTTTGTCTTCACGAACAGTCTTTCCCGCATACATAGTTCAATAGCCTTCGGATCTAGTTTGGATCACTTTAATTATTATTGCATATGAACGAACACAAACAAACAGACATACTGTCCAATATCATTTTCAATATCGTTACATAAACATGGGTGAAGGTGTGGGCGGAGCTTGTGGTATTTATTACTTGTAAAATAGGTACCATTTAAATACTCATCCGTAAATACGCCTATGGCGGAGAATCGAACTCCACGAACTTTGTGTTAAACTCGGAGTGTTTAGCTACTAGGCCACCATAGCGTATAAAAGGATATTTACTCTTAATTATACATTATTGATTGAAGGTTAATTAGTAAATTCTACGGATTAACTAAAAGCACCTTAATTCGAGTTTTGATTGATCACTGTTACCTTCATTAAATCGCTAAGTTTAATGATTTATTTCGGTAGACCGTCGACTTAGGTAATACTGAAGTTTAAAGTGTTTTTATGCGTACCCTTAATGGAACTTTTTACGAATCTTTACAAATCGATTTTCACACATAAATTTATTAATCTGCAATTTTATTAAATTATTTTTAATGCACTTCAAAAACGTAGACCTTGAAGTTATTAATCAAAACATAGAGTAAGCATCATCGATATTTATTTATTTATTCATTTGATTACATATTATATATATAATATTATTCATAATATAATATTAATTTATAATATTTCTTTTTTTTATGCAGGTTAATTACTTGAAAATAAATTTTCGCGAACATTAAATATTTTATAACTTATGTTTAACTCAGAGAACCTAGTTATTGTTACCTTAAAGTATTATCATCTATTTTCGTGGTGTTGTTTGATTTAATTCTCATAAAAAGAAAATCATGCAAAGTGTGAACATATGTGTATAGGACGCTTAAAAATTACTTGAAAACAGCAGACGTGCTAAAATTACACTGGCAGCTGATATTATTATCAAATAATAAATATAATTGCTTTTTGGTGCTCGCGGTACAGCCAATAAATTTTTAGTAAATTTTTTAAGCACTTTTGTTTATCCATTTCGGACTAACTACTAATTTGTTTAAACGTGCTCAACGATTCTTCATCTATAGCTATGAACCATTTATATTCCACTTCCAATAATTAATTATATATAGTGTAGTTTAATGTTTTTTATAGTATTGTAGGTATAGTTATAATTTGAAGATGTTTAAAAAGAAAAGCAAATTATCAGTAGACTGTGCCGTAAGGCAAGGCGAAAATACTCGCCAAGTAAGTACGTCATCTCGATTGTTTCTCATAAAATAATTATTAATTTATTATAAATTTTACTGTCTGAAAAAATAAACTTACCTTATGATTTACTATATCGTGATAATAATAATAAACGAGCAGGTTGTCTAAACGTAAAATAATTTTCTATGAGTCTATCCTCTCTTATAGGCAAAGACGTATAAATTACGTGCCCTTTCATAGATTAATTAATCTTCGGAACAGCCGAGCGGCAAATGCAAGTGATAGGCTTCTGTCAACGCCAGGTATTGTAACATAATACGAACAATGTTCTCATTGTGAACAACACTAGAGCCCGGCCCATTAATTAGGACGGGTTTACGAACGAACGAGGTATCCTTTTGATGCTAACACGTGATTGGCAGATAAATTGTGCTATTATTAATTTATGTGCCGGAACAAAGAAGGGTCCCTATAGTCCCTATAATCGTGGAATAAATTTCTACGACACGTGTTTATGCCGATGCTTTGTTGTATGTGGACACATTGATAGTCTTTAATTTACTTGTTTAGTTTAAACGTAGGCGTGGATGCCATAATTTCTATCGGGGAAATATAATTGGTTAATGTGAAACATACAGTAAGTACGGATTGGGCATTAATTAATCAAATATGTTTTGATTAATAAGGTAATTAATGTACATTACTTAATTCATCAAATATGTGCTTTGGTAAAGTACTGATAAGTTGAATTTTATTAAATAGCTACTTCATTCAGCTTCATCAAAATGTTCTCGAGGCAGTCTTTGACATACAAGGTGAGATTTTATTAACCGGTCAAAATTTTTCTAGGTGTTAGGTATCACCAATAGACATCATTGCGTAAATAAAAAATATGGGTTACATTTTCAAAATAAATTATTTTATCTACAGTTTATTTTATAACGTTTGGTTGCCTTCTTAACGCTATAGTAAACGTACGCGCCCGAGGCCTTTGAAACGGAATGATGCGGCGGGCAAGAATGGTAACTAGAGTTTTTGGTTTTTTCGGGAAAGGTTTATGTAGTCATCTCTCAATATTTTTCTATAGAACGATACTAAAAGAAAACAAGACGGCTATAGGTTTTCTACCAAAGATCATTATATTAAAATTTGGCTGGTCATAAAAATCTCACCCTGTATAGAAGTTCTCCAGGATTCCACTAAAGTTTATTTAGACACTAACACTCTTTAAAATTTTATATCAGCCTATAGGTGACTGTACTCTACTAAAGTAAAGACATATTTCAAAGAGGCACAACCTTGACAGTCGGCTATCACTATCTCATCTAACTCACAAAGAAAAGCTCGTGTCGATTTGAATTGCAACCCTTTAAGATACATAATGTGAATGTATATGTAAATGTAATATTGTTAAGCAGGACTAGTTTTGTTTTAGTGGGTGAAGGTTTTATCGCCATTTTCTATACCATCCAAGGGCGGTACTTATAGCTTCCTTGATCATGTCGCTAACGGCACTAAGAACTTTTCCCGTGACTATATCACACCGTCCTCCGAGTATGCTTGAATATGCGTATTAATTAGTTTCTTTAGCAATCATCAAGTAACAGGCATCATAAAACGGCGAAATACAGTCACCATGAAGGAAACTCCTCTCTTTGCATCTCGATACGTTCGCTTCCTAGGCTTGGGGGTGAAAACTGGTCTGACTTTTATCCAATTCTTCGGTATGTAGCCTGTAGCCACACTCCCTCTGAACAGAGCCACGAGTAGTAAGTCTTTCTTAATATACTTATAAGCTTGTTGTTATGCCTTAGGAAGTATTCCATCCGAGCCAGGTACCTTGTACGGCTGAAAGAATACGTTATAATTCAAGCAAGGAAAAAGTTTCACTTGACTGTAAATCCACCTACCAACTTTATAACGAAGGTCATGCCCCGAACCGTGAACATTGTAACCACAGAATAGGCATAACTTCTAACACACGTGAGTAGGTACAGTTTTTTTTCAACTTTTCAAAACCTATGGTAGGTACCCTGATTTCATGTGCGACCGACAATTTCTTGGTTAAATTTTGAAATAATTTAATAAATTAAAATAAGAATTTGGTTATGAAATTTGTAAAATGAATTTTCCACCCGGTAAGATTGTCATCGTAATACTATAATTATTTAACATTTCATATCTTATTTCCATTTCCAGGTCCATTTAAAAAAAAAATTTGAATTTTACGAATTCCAGTACGAAATAGTAATTAAAATATATATACAAATATATATATATATATATATATATAAACGATTTGTCGAAGGTAGACAAAAGAGTATAGCACAGTGAAAAGCATAGACAAAGTTTTTGATTTAGTGTTTATAGCTGCCGCAGTCGGTGGGTCTCTTTAAACTTTTACACGCTTAATAGAATAAAACTGTTCGAATAGCGTTCCATGTTTTCACCTTAGCGTTCCATGTTCACATTCCTATTGCAGAACTTAATTATAATGTTATCATTTATTTAAACAGAGGATATGCACAAGTCAAAAGAGTTGAAGTAGTGCTAGGTCTATACTATTAAAGTGTTGCCCAAGTTTATATAAACGAGTAGCGACACTTGTTACGTCGAACATGTGGATTAGATTTAATTAGATTGAAATATAATATAAATTCATCCTACTTGGAGTGTTTTTTATGTGTTTTATTTCCAACTCTGTATATATTTGAAAAAGAATTTATAAATAAAAACCAAATAAAATATTTCTTTCTATACTATATTGATAACTTCTGCATAACTTACGTCTCGCGTGTCGCGTCGGTATGGGGGCGCCCGGCGTCCGGACGCTTGTTGCGCGATAGTTTTTATTTCGCGATAATTCGTAAGATAATAAATTAAATAGTGTGGTGTAAAGGGCAATCATATTGCGTATGAAATGCTGAAGGTAAATAACGTATTCAATTTGATATAAATTGCTTTCCAATTACCACATAATATGACACCATTTTTTCAAACAGAAATAATTATAGTAAGCTATCCTTAGAAGATAGACATATGTCATCGTCGACTTTTCTTTAGTCGTATGAAAGAGGAACAATCCCTCCATGCATTATTTTATAATATCCCGAAGGAATTAGGAAGCGTTTTAGATGAAAGCTCCCAGTCAGTAAAAATTTTTTTCGACATCTTCAACAATAATCGTCATATTTCAAATAACTTGCACAAAACATTGATGAATTATATACTTAAACCTTCCTCTGGCATCACACCGTCCATAGGTGCTAACCATATGCCAATCCGTTCGGTAGTTTTTGAGTTTATCGCGTTCAGACAGACAGACAGACAGACGCGGCCGGGGACTTTATTTTATAATATGTAGTGACGTCCGATAAACGATTAGAAAACAACATAATTAAGAAAAAACTTCACTGGTAGTGGCATATTTATACTAAAAACATTCAATAAAATAGACCGCACAGTCAGGTTTTCACATTTTGATAACTAGAAAAGGCTTCAAAGCGACAAAACATGGGTATATAGGTAAATGTAAAAGTAGTGCTATTTGTGATATCCAACTTAAAACTTTATTATAATATCTAACTGAACGACTGGTAAGCTACTAACTATATTATTTTTGAAGCTAATACAATACGTATTACCGATTACGACGACCGCTTAGCCTAGTGGGCAGCGACCCTGCCTGCGAAGCTGGAGGTCCCGGATTCGAATCCCAGGTCGGGTCAGTATTTATATGATGAATATTAATACTGGCACCGGGTTTTGGTTGTTATATGTATGTGGTGTCTTCGCTTGGTACCCAAATACAAGCTAATGCTTAGTTTGGGACCTAGATGTTGTTGTGATTGTGTGTGTTATTATTATTATTATTATTGTATTACCGACACCTATGGTTGCTTGATGCCTAAGACCCCGAGAATTGAAATCCAAACATAAACCTTTACACTCGTTTATAATCAGTGTTGAGATCACTTCGGGATCCTTTGGTTTGGTATAAATATTCGAATTTTTAGAATATTACAATTTTACGCCGCGATGTCAAAGAGTTGTTGCATAAAAAATTGGGACATGGCTTGCATAGTTTATTTTTTAATTTTTTTAACTGCAAGGAAAATCGTTTCCCAGGGACGAAAAGTACAACTTTCATCCTTCTGATTAGGTAACTTCGAGCGTACTTTCCGAAGATGAGTAATGAAAAAATATTTTTGAAATTTATAAGTTTTCTTTCTATGCGGTGAGCTGATATGACGTCATCACCCGTACCCGGTGTCCTATTAGATACATTAGTACAGGCCCACTATCTGGGTATAAATCTCTGCATAAATGCTGCACGGTTGTGAGTTCTGCACTTATAAGCAGACTCAGTGGCGCTATAAATTAGCAGAGGTTTGTTCCTAACTGTATTGTAGGCGGCCAAATAAAAAAATGGGCGTTGCTTTTACAACGGCACTGACTTAAGTCGTTTCGAAATTGGTAGCATAGTTATTGTTCGACAAAATTACAATTATGTTATACGTTCTTTAATTCGATGCGACGACGACCGCTTAGCTTAGTGGGTATCGACCCTGCCTACGAAGCTGGAGGTCCCGGGTTCGAATCCCAGGTCGGGCCAGTATTTATATGATGAATATTGATACTGGTACCGGGTCTTGGTTGTCATATATATGTGGTGTCTTCACTTGGTACCCAAAACACAAGCTAATGCTTAATTTGGGGCCTAGACGTTGTTGTTCATGTATACGTTATTATATATTATTATTATTATTCCGTTAGAACTGGGGTACCTATATATGATATAATT
Organism: Luffia ferchaultella; assembly: GCA_949709985.1. Lineage (NCBI taxonomy): Eukaryota > Metazoa > Arthropoda > Insecta > Lepidoptera > Psychidae > Luffia > Luffia ferchaultella. The sequence continues at coordinate 9,080,084 of OX453246.1, read as the reverse complement.
TACTTAACCGGGTACTATTCATGTTTTTAAAATTCTTATTCTAATTTACTAACCATATATTTCAATTATATAATATAAGGGTTTCATACAATTATGAACTTATATAACGTGTTTATGGATTCCAGGTCATCGGGAAGTACCCTGAAGGCTTTGTTTCGCTTGCGAGTGTGAAAACATAAACGACCCTATCTTTAGGTATATTGTTTTGATTAAGAAACTTGATTTTTTTACAGCCCTAAGGGACCGTAAACCTAAGTACTAGATATTAATTCCAACTTGGCACCTCTACGTATTCCTGACAAAAAGGGTATTTATAAAAAAAAATTCTTTTTTATTTACGCCATAACTACAAATTAACGACATCCGGTTTTTTTAAAGGATTTTACAGACACACAGATGAATAAGTAATTGATCCTATAAGGGTTCTTTGTTTATTTTGTTTGTTGTTTGGAGGTACAAAATACTTAAAAAAGCGAATTCGGATGTATTTTTGTTTCCGAAACAATTTCACTGAGACAATATTGAACCAATAGAAAGGTGGTCGCATAAGTAATGTTTACGCATTTTATAGATTACTGAGAGAGTTCTTATATTTTCTACAAAAAAACGTATTTCAACAAATTGGCATATTTAAAAAAAAAAGTTTTAAGCTTTATGAAAGTACATAATATCAGAAGTATTTACCCGAGACAAACATTAATATTCACGAAAGAATTTGAAAATAAGTTGTATAATATAAATCAATCAAAAATAGCACAAAAAATAGGACGAAAATTATTTTTGCATATGAGTAGGTACTTTTAAAAGATATGTCATTATAATATGGTGAAATATACTATTAGGTAGATTCCTAATATATTGCATTTTATTTTGGGAATGGCTCCCAAGTCATCCTAAGAAGGACGAAAACATAGTACTTATATCCAAAATGGTTATCAGTTTTCGCAAAGGTGGATTACCAATGGGCCCAGATTTCCAGATCTAACACCATTTGATATTTCTTGTGCCTTCATGTAAAGAATTTAATTTATAAAAACTACTACAGGTCAGTGAAAGAATTAAAAATTAAAGTTCAAAATATGACAACCGCTTAGCCTAGTGGATAGCGACCCTACCTACGAAGCTGGAGGTCCCGGGTTCGAATCCCAGGTCGGATCAGTATTTATATAATGAATATTGATACTGGTACCGGGTCTTGTTTGTTATATGTGTGTGGTGTCTTTGCAAAAATATTTATATATGTGTATATTATAAAGAATATTTGAGTATGTATATCAGTTGTCTAGTAAACCATAACCCAAGCATAATACTTGCTTACTTTGGGACTAAATGACGCTGTGTGGAAAGTCCCATGTATTATTATTATTATATTTTAAATATTCACAATTACTGGATACAAAAGACGACATGAAACTAATCCTCTCGAAAAACCAATCTGAGCATTTATGAAAATGGGTCTCATTTTGAAAAATATAGAACTTTTATCCAAAATGGTTTCTAGTTTACTCAAAGGTGGATTACCAATTCATGCAAATCTTTTATCAAAAATCTTTAAACGCAGTTTTACTTATTTTGGAAAATAAAGGTATATTTCAGTTGAATTTACTATCGGCAATATTGTTATTCCTACCAATTCCCGTCTATTATTTCCCTTCTATATATATATCAACTAGTCATATCGATCAATAATGTTTGGCAACTGGTGTAGGTGCATAACGTATTTACATTACTTGCCAATCACATTATCGATATTGACCAATGAATTTGTTAGATTAGCTAACAGTACATCGATGAACCATGGACGGAAACTAACAAGATGTGCCTTGTACCCTGACGTAAAAAAATAATAAAATTTTAACAAAATAAAACCGTCTTAAAAAAATATTACCACTAGAGGCTTACATTTTATGAAGTCGGTGCACAACGTACATACATTAATTACTACGCATAGATCGGTTATTGATCGGCAGACCTTCGACCTCGTTGGCAGTATCTCAGAACCTGATGAAAAGTTTATAAGCGCCTGGGCTTAGGCTTCTCCTCGGGCCTTCAAGCAGAAAGACATAATGAGCTGATGTGGAAAGAGACCGCGTTAGAAGGTTGTGGTCACGCTTATGTCTTCGGGAATTTCCGGAACGAGTCGGATAGCTATTTTTTTTACATTCTGGTGTATAATGTTTTTTTCTTTTACACGAACGATTTTTTGCTATTAGTAGCCCTTTTGAAGCTGGTCATATATATATATATGAGTCATATAAAATTTTCGATAGTTAATAAAAAACCCAACATTTATGAATGAGGATGATGACATCATTTGCATCATATCCAAGCTGAAGGGTTAAAAGTAATAAAATAAATAGTAACTGATTGAAAGTTTTGTATAGACCTATTAAAGTTTTATAATACAACTATATGTCAACTATTAAAAAAGAAAAAAAAAATTTTGGCATAGTACAAAGATAAAAAATAAACAAAAATAGATTAAATGACGTCATTTTTCAAATATGACCTTCTAGAACAAGTAACTTTGAAATTCTCTCAAACAACTTGAAAACAGGCGCGTACTTTCCTTGAAAGCCAAAAAGCCACGCATGCCTTAAATTTTCCTACAATAATGATGAAAAACGCAAGAGTACAAGTGAGAGTGTTTGAATTTCCCGCGCGCTCATATAATACAATGGCGTGCTATTACTGACCTATCTTAATACCTTATCACTGGCCTCCCTCTCTTTCCCGATTACGACATACCGACGCCAACCGACACGCTGCGAACACGAAGAGAGAAAGGTCAAATAACAAACAGCTTTTATGTCTGTCTTCTTCTTACATGTAGTGATGAATGGAGATCTATCCCACTTAAGTTTCGGTCATCATCGGTCAAGTACCTACTGGATTTTATACTTGAAAAAAAGCCAGGCATGATGAAAGTGAAATTCGTACGTAATTAGACTGCAGGCAGAACTTTGCGAATTCTGCGGCTAAACTATCTAACTTCATTATTGTTTTCAAATGCATTCATTGCGATTTGTTGTGTTTTATGTTTTAAAGTTGTATTAAAGTAACTGTGAAGTAGGTGAAGTTAAAGTGTAAAATACCAAAATGAAAATTTTGGAGGATTTCAATAGACTGAAAGAAATGTATTTCGCAATCATTGCACAGTAACAAAGTAAGTAGGTAATTTAAATCATACAGAACGTAGGTATCTCTTGCTTTATAAACCAATTAGCTTTTATAAACAATGATTTTTACAAACGAATCCACACGTATTTACACAATATTTCAGGTTGGGTCAAGTTTATTTTATAATGAAATCTTTGACAAGTTTTTAAAAACGAAAAGACGCATAGATTTAATAAACAGATACTTAATGTTTTTATAAATATATTGTTTATATTTCATTTCATTGCAACAGCGAAAACCTATTGTTTATGGTTTTTTAATACAATGTTACCAGTAGCAGTTACAGCCTTTAAAAAAACACGGCTTTCTTTAAAGCCACCACAGGTAGGTAGAATATTATTTTGTGGTAGGTATCACGGCGCTATGAAGATTCCACCACACTCATTTGAAAACTGAAACTTCACACGTCGTGTTGGCGTAACCATGCTTTGGATCCACCGCACGCTACTGCTTGAAAATATTATTATATCGAAAAAAGAAAGGATACGTGTTCCTTGTTTTTCTTTCTCGTTTGAAATAAACAATTGAAAATAGGGGTTCAAAATTTGAAATGTCTTTCTGTATTCATTATTATTTTCTGTTCACGGGTGCAATTTCTTATTCTAACAATAATAATTTAATTAAATACATATTGAAGCCCTAGAAGGCGCGAAAGTAGCTAACGTATGTATGCATGCATGCTACTAACGTACCAACCTCTGAGCACTAAATACAATCATATGGATCAGTTATATTTTTTTCAAACTAAAAAGTCTAAAATAATATATGTGAAAAAAAAACTAATTCAAAACAAGTCTCGATTTAAAAATTATCGGACTTAAAATTAAAATGTTATCAGATTTTAAATCTCAAAGGTAATTTAGTTTAAATATGATCGGTTGGCCGAGTGGTTAGAGAACCTTACAGCGGAGCCGAGAGTCGCGGGTTCGATTCCGGCCGGGGCTAATATTTGTATGCATGAACATGTCTGTTTGTTCCGTGTCTGAGTGTAAAAGTATCTATATACTATGTATACATATATTATATAAAAAAAGAATATTTAAATATGTATATAAGTTGTCTAGTACCCCACAATACAATCATAATACTTGCTTACTTAGAGCCTAGATGGCGTTGTGCGGGATGTCCTAGATATTATTATTATTATTAATAAAATATTAATTATATAATTAAAAGCTTGAAGCACCATACGAGGTACTTAATATAAAATATGCATCTACTAAACAAAGGATTTTGCAAATCCAACTGTTAAAGGGGCGAATAAATGTTTAAATTGATATAGAAAAAATACAAATAACGCGTGTATTAACTTGAGAACTTGGACAAATAATTTATTTCAACTCTTAAATGGGTGAAAATGTGTGTGAAAGTTCGTATGAGAAAATATAAATAACGGGTTTATCAACTTGGAGCCGTAGACAAATAACGTAACTTAATGGTACCCTAAAGTCGGGACACATAAACTACATATGAATTCCTATGGGAAAGAAGTATCAAATGATACGTTGTTTTATGCGTTTATTGTGAAGGGGACCCTTAATTCAGTCATTCAGTCATTCAGTTTTCGAGGAGAAATAAATGGATTATAATTTACTTAATGACGAAAAAATCAATAAGTTATGCGTTTTAAACGAGCTCTTTGGTAGTTTCGCGATTTGCTTTGACTGGCGGCGCTTTCAAACAAAATTTTATATCTGACTTGAGGAAGTTTTTAAACTCATTACAGTCCGTCTTTTATGACTTGCGTTACGACTAATTACTTATTTTGCAGTCGCTTATAACATATTTCTTTTAAGTGTAGGAAATATATGGAATCTATTTTAGATATTATTTAAGACATGTAACTACGCATTAACTTGGGTAGCTATAGCTCGTGAATCATTTAAACTATATATATATATATATATATATGTATGTATATATAATTTTTGTAGTAAGTTTGTACTATGTGCTATAAATAAGTTTTAGTTTCAAATTTTCTACAACAGTTCTTCAGTGGTCAGAGGGGGAATTCACAACTAGACCACTGTGGAGCTGAATATTTCATAACCACTGTTCTATAATGATTAATGGTCACTGACACTCTATATTATTATGTTGTTCTGTGACTATTCATTAAGCTGTAAGCTGTGTGATTTGCCAATAAATAACTAGACAATTCAATGGTGTGCTAATTATTAAAGAATGAATAAAAAACAGTCACCACTACCAGTCACCATAACAGCCCACTATGCCCCATTGCATGCACTTAGATCTTCTCTTGGGATGAGGGTGCTTGGAGTTTAATCCACCACGCTGCTCCAGTGCGGATTGGTGGATTACAACTCATTCACTCATGAAGTTACGCATTTTTTTAATGTTCCTACTTTTCATGTAAGGGAGGCATACTATATTTTTTTTAGAAATTATAAGACACCTATGATTTGGTTCAAATATGTTTAACCATGGCGAAATTCAACTTTTTAGCACTAATAATTTGCGAGTAAAATGCCCGTGACATGCGGATGGATAGATGGAGAAGCAGATAGACGTACATGATGTGATTTAATTAGAAGTTTCCTTTTTGATCATTACATTAAAAGTTATAATTTAGAGTTAAAATTTAAAAATTGTATTTGTACTATTGGAGTACGCCACTATAAGATTATCGTGTCGGGTGACACTCTGAGCTAAGAATATTTTGGTTAGAAGATTAGCCTAGCTAAATCTACCTCAGCAGACCTAGATCAGTTCTCGACACTCTGTGCCTACCTATCATCGAACTAAAATTACTAGCGTATAGAAACGACACCGCGAACCAAATGTTTACGTCAAGCGTTGTTGCCGACCGGCAACAACTCATTCAGTCACTCGCCTATGCTCATCGCGACCGCGTGCCAAAAACGTGAAACAACAATTCAAAAATGTCGTCGTGGGTGTTAAAAACGTGTAAAAATCAATCAACTGCGAAGAAAAAAGATAGTGGTATAATATAATATCGTCGATAATTAATAAAAAAAACTAAAACTACCCAAAACTAATTTTTGTACCTACTTACATTATTTTCTAATGTTTCTACCGTTGCCGCCATACTTGTTTTAACTACAAATAATGTCACGACACGTATAATACATACTAAAGACTTGTATAATACTTGCATTTATGTGTTTTCTACTGGAAACGAACCAAGCATAACATGTATGAGACATCTATAATACAGTGTATTATATTTGGAAGAAAATCAATGTGGTAGAAACAAGGTGATAGTGCCGCGCGCACAGGTTTTGTTTGCGCCGTCAGTTCTACTAATATATAGTTCAGTGGTAGATTCATAATCTTTTAGTAGCATACACTAATGGTACTAATAAAATTTTCGATTTATTATATTTATTTATTCATCGTATGATTTATCCATTTTATATATACTATTTATAGATATTGACATATTAGAGGATATTTCTATTGACATTTGATGAGCCGAACGATTCCAAGATTTATCAATCCTCTGGGAAATTTCTATAAGATTATATCTGATCGACCAATGTCGGTAGTTATTGGTAAAAGAAATATAAAGAAAGATAGACTAAAAGGCGGCGCTACTGAGTTTATATATACTTTTTCCGTTTTCTAAGTATATAAAAAAATTATATGGATTCAACAAACTTTAAAGCAAACTTGACATTTGGTGAATGTCATAATAAAATATTTTATTAATAAGGCACACCTTATAGTAAGTAGCGCGCAACGAAGGCGTTTTAATAAAATGACATTCACTGATAAAGGACGTTTGCCACTTTATTTGTTTTAAATGTCGATGGCTGGCGACCTTTCCAAGAAGCGCGCTTCCCAACACTATTTGAAAACACCTTTTATGTATATTAGAATGCTATAATATCATAAACGTGGAACTTACATATAAATGCGATGTAATACAAAGATATGGACAAAATAAGTAACGAAATTTGCCCTAGTATTAGAGTTTGGATTAGACTGAATACTTATTAGGTTAGATAAGAAATTGGATTGACACCGTTCGCCTCTAATATACGTAGAGTTAAAAATACATAAAATATAGAGTTAGAAATAAAAATAAAATTGAACTTCTCATTTAATTACTTAGGGAAAGAATTATTCATAACACTTTCTACAAGCGGTGACCTACAAAAATATGCACTACATTTTCAGGTCATAGTGCACATATGTAACAAACGCATTAGTAAGCCATACAAACCATTAATGTCTAGTGTTATTTTGCGGCTGATCCGACCATCGATGTCGGCAGACAATAGAAAGAAGGAATACATAAGTCAAAAGTAATATTTATTTATAACGACATTAGAGCGAGAACGGACGGACGGATGGATGAACAAACCACCATAAACAAAAGTGTAATGTACCAGTGGCAATTAATAAGAGCACTGGCACAGTATAAAATACGTCCGGTCGGCGCCTGACATGTTGATGAGGTCGACGTATGTCCGACAGTCTGTCAGTCATTGATTGAAGGTAATATGCTCCATAATAAGGGCGAAATAAAAAAATAATCTACATGACTATCATTACGCGACTTATAGGTTGAGATAGAAAACAAAATGAGAAATGAGTCGTAGGCGAATGGGAAAACTTAAGAGTGATGTCGGGCCATTAGGCAACTAGCGCATTTGGATTGTGCTGACGCCGCAGGACGCGGCGCGTAATGAATCAAAACTTCGCGACGAGCCCCGCTGTGCCCCCTGAGGCCCCCGAGGCTCCTACTGTTTACTCACCTACCGTCTAATTTCCCGTTTCCTTAATAATGTATCTATTTCATGAAATAAACAAGTGATTAAAAAGAAATACAATATTTTTTAAGGATCATACGGAAGTACTGTATACTTCAATTGATTAAATAGACAAAAAACTTTGAAATAAAGTCTAAAGGTTGCTATTTTTTGGTTCCATAGTTTAACAGAGAACCTTTGTAATTTGTTCATGTCGGTCTGTCTTTCCGTATGTCACAACACAACCAGTTTACTCTTAGGTGCTAGAAAGCTGAAATGTGGCGCATGGCACATAGAGTTGTATGTTAAAAACTTTAAAAAAACTCAAAAGTATCTCATGTATGCAAAGTAAGGGTAAAAAAACTTATTTTCGATTAGGGTATCGTTTTTAATGGTTATTATAAAATCATTATAAGGTTATTGTAATGGTTTTTCAAAACTGAACCACTTTTCCGAACAAAATAAAAAAGAAATAGGTATAGGGAAAATTACTAGCAATATTATATTTTGACTACCTAGGGTGAACTACTTCACGAGCTAAGGCCGATGATGTTAAAATTATATATTTTACAACTTTAAACAAACTTATAACTTTGTTTCATAATAAGTTTTGGTCGTTGGCTTGCACTCGACTAGTTTTTAAATGATATTTCAAGTTTTATATAGGTATAATTTTCTTTTACGTTTAAAAACACTCTTCAGATTATTGAAAATTTATTAATTACCTATTATTGAACAAATTAAAATATTATTGAAATTTTTTTAATTTCGCAATCGTATGATTACAACGTAAAGCCAGAAAACATTTGGACTTAGTTCTTGTATTAATTTTTTAATCAAAAGTATTATTTGCACAAATCTACTTAATTATTTTCTGGAACTCTGTATTCGGGGAAATTTAAGAAAAAAGAAAAATTACACATTAGAGTTCAAGAACTTTCCCCTATCCCACGTGTTTGTTATTATACTCGTATATAAAACGGGCGCCAGGCTACAAGTAGTAAAATTAAAAAAAAAAACAGTATAATAAACTAAAACATTAAAGACATTCTATTTCAAAATATTTTCCATAAAATTTTACCTCTTGCATACTGAATAATTTGAATTTAATGTCATCTCGATTTACAATCCATTTTCAAAAATTTTCCATTCAGTTAACCGGTCTAGTTTTAGTAACTGTTACGCCATAATTAGTTGTTATTATCTTTATTATTTTTCAGTTTTTCTCGCGAATGTGGAAAAAATTGGAAAAGCTCAACTACGTTAAATCGATAAAAATAATAAAATTATAAAATCATCTAAGCCAATAGCGTCGTGTAAATACTATAAAATTATAAAAGATTTTTACGTCACAACACATTTCACAAAAGAAATGAGTTTACGTTTGCTGTGGTTTGCGTAAAGTTTGCAACTTTCTCGTGTAGACAGAAAACGTGTCGACCTAAGGTAAAGAGCATTCTGAATGTGAAGTTTCGAAAACGAACTTGGATATAAAAATACCTCAGTAATACGTAACTAAAAGGTTTGTAAGACAGGTTTTAACAAATCACCTGGTAACAAAGGTTTTGAACATTTTATTTTCTGTCTTGTGGATTACACATATTGTAAAAATAAAATATCTAGTCGTTTTATTTCAGTATTTTCCGTTTTATTAATTTACATTAATTAGAAAGCTATGAATTGCTATATAACTAAAAATTTCACTTCGTGTCGACATATAGAAACTAATGCGAAGAAAACCACTGCGTACAAAAAACATATTGTTACGGGCATAAATACGGAAAAACACATCGCACCCGCAGCTATGTTCGCTCTTTACTCTTCCAAGAAACTCACTCGCTGGCCTTGCACCGGCCTCCTTATATATATTTCAAAATCCCCACCACTCAGCATTTCAAAGTTGTCATCATCCAACATTAGATTTTGAAATGCTAATTACAATTTATCGTGAAAATAACTTATGCGCCGGCGCTTAAGTTTTGAGTGCGTGCAACGCTGCCTTCAAAAATATAATTTGGAGCGGCGCAAATTCTTTTGACTCCCGCTGCCTCTAAAATAGAATTTCAATTTTAATTTATTTTGATCTGGGTTTCCTAGATAATTCTGTGCTCGGTCAACATCTTGTGAAGTCGTGTGATCATTCGAGTGCGTTCTATAAAACATCGACGCGCTTCTACGCATAGACGTCACAAAATTAAAAAAAAAAGTACTAGCAGGGCCCGCAACTTTGTCCGCTTGAACTTAGATCTATCTCAGATAAAAGGAAACGTGACTTTGTTTGTCTGTGCGTTATAATTATTAAACAATGTACACGATTGTTTTAGTGTCTGTTGATTTTGCAAGTTATATTGGTAGGTTATATTCTTAATTTACAGTTATAAGTGTGCGGAAAAGCTATACACTCGTTTTTTTATACTGTTTCTGTTCTTTTTTACTAAATGTATGAACAAAGAATAAACAAATAAAAATAAATAAATAAGCAGCCAGTGCAACAGCAGACATGTTTCTTTAAAAAATCTTTTTCACCATCAGCAGGGCATATTCGTACGCTGTTGGCAAAGACCTATGTACTGATTTTTAAATTAAGTAAATGAAAAAAAAAATATAAATTTTAAGAAGGCATGACAAAAAACGGTAAAAAATAAAAAAAATAAATAAGATTCTCTAAAGATAGTAAAATATGTAAATAAACTGTATTTTTACCATAAAAGTGGTAAACAATAAAATTTAAGATTTCAATTACTTATCTGTCGTGGGTCACCCGTAGGGAAATTTTAGTTTTCATTATCATTCACGACGGTTAGTAAAAATCTTAACTGTTTTTGTTATAGGATTATAATGCAAAAATACATTTTATTCAATTATTTCACTCTTTTTAAATGACAACAATTTTTATATGTTTTACTTAACGTTTTTTAGTTTTGGGTTTTAATTTCATTTGATAATAAATACATTTTCCACAGTAACTATGAAACTCAGTAAAACTGACACTAAATTGTGTATTTCCCGTTTAATAAATACGTATGACGTATGACGTATACGTATAATAAATAAATGACGACCGCTTAGCCTAGTGGGTAGCGACCCTGCCTGCGAAGCTGGAGGTCCCGGGTTCGAATCCCAGGTCGGGTCAGTATTTATATGATGAATATCGATACTGGTACCGGGTCATGGTTGTTATATGTATGTGGTGTCTTCGCTTGGTACCCAAAACACAAGCTAATGCTTAGTTTGGGGCCTAGACGTTGTTATCATGTATACGTTATTATTATTATTATTATTATTATTATTATTATTATTACTTAAGAGATATTTTAAAATTTAATAATATTCACAAATAGATACTGTTCCTCAACGTAAATACGGGATGTCTGAAATATACGTGGAAAAACTGCTGTAAAATCGTTAATCGAGTTTGGTTCTACTATTTCAGTGTATAGATGTTCAACGGCAGGTAGATGCTAATTAAACACTCAACAAACAAATAAACTAGCAAACGTTAAAATAACCCAAGTTAGTTAGAAAATTAATCAAAACTCATTCCATTGAAATATGTTTTAATTTGTAAAGAAAAAAAAAGTGACCAAAAAAGATGAATACACATTTAGTTTTCTTATATTTGAAGGAAAACGATGGTAGTACGTCGTCACCATAGCAACGACGAAACGGAGGTTGTGAAGTGTTCTCGTAAAACAGAAAAAACTGAGTGGTACACATAGAAGCACGTATAACGTGTATTGTTTTAGAAAAGTTTTTACGTTTTCAGGAAAATGAAATATAGTTACGAAACCAATGGAACTTTACCGTTCGTTATTCCACCAGTAACATGGTACACACTATTAAATATTGAATTTATTTAAACATAGTAAGACATTATCATTTCACACAGATAAACTACATCGTTCGTCTCGATAGCGACCGCGTACAAATAACGAGGCAGTTCTCTAAGTACAGAAATGCTCCTTTGTTTTGCTATCTCCTCAGTTAGCGAAAGTTTACACAACGTTACTGCGCAGATTAAGAGCGAGTGCTCCTTCAGTTCAATATTTTCATAGTGGATTAAAGGGTTGTACTCCGGCACCAAAGTGTTTCTGTTCGATTGATCAAGTTATTAACTCTAGAGAGGCTGGCACAACTCCAACTGTCGCCGTTTTCTTTTTAATGCGATTATACTCGAACTTTCTTGAGAGTTTGAAAGGTATTTCAATAATTCTGGAGTTTCACGAATTAAATCTGATTACATAGCATTTCCATTTAAATTTTAGATCAATGTTTATCGAAAGCAATGCTACGAAAGTATACTTCTCAAATGTCTATATTAACCTGTAGTTTTAAATTTCTTTTCTTTATTGAGTCGGTGTTCTCATTAGAAAAGGTTACCCCTCGGGTACCGAACTGCTTTTGTTCCATTAATCAAGTTAGTAATTCTCAATAGACTGGTGGAACTCAAACTGTCACCAGGTCCTTTTAACGCGATTATGTATACTACAACTTTTTCGGGATTTTATGTTTCATAATAATAATTATGCGGATGCTTATACCAAAAATATGTTTATCTTCATATTTCAGCGCAAAGTTTACTACATATTTTACTCCTCATATTGTTTCAAACAGTTATAATGGATAACTTTTTGTTATATTTTTGGACCTTGAAGTGTTGCCCAATAGCAATTTCGGAATTACTGCCAGTAATCTTATTTTATCTTTTAACTTTCCGCTATCCAAGGGAAGTTATTGAGTTAGGTCCGATTTTAGAAAATCGAGTTTTCATCAGAACTCCACCTTTTGAGGTCCAGGGAAGCCATTCTGACCATTCTGAACCTCCGTATGTGTGTGTGTGTGTAACTTTTTTTGTTATACGATGTCTTGAGAACGAATTGACCGAATAAAACCCGCGCTACGGCGTTTGAAAGGGTTCATTGAGACTTAAAGCTGATTCGATTTTACAGTCAATGGTCGAGCTGTTTGAAAAATATTCAAAAAATTAACCTCAAAAAAAAAAAGATATTTAACGTTTTGTTTAAATAACTTTGAAATTTTCCAACCGATCTACTTAAAACCTTACATATGTTTTTTGTAAATAAAAAACTGCGTCGAGTGCCGCCAAAATATCAAAATTAAACGACGCGTTCAAAAGAAATAGCAGTTCACAAATTTACGAAAACGTGTTTTTTTGACATAACTTTGAGATTTTAAGATCAATCGATTTTTGATTTTACACAAGAATTTTATGCTTACAAAATTACATATAATGCTGTAAATAGCATTAAAATCGAACGATGCGTTCAAAAGATATCGGAATCTACAAATTTCCAAAAACAGTTTTTTTTTAACATAACTTTGAGATTTTACGACCAATAGATTTTTGGCTTTACATAAAAGTGTTGTGCTTACAAAATTACATATAATGCCATAAATTGCCATAAAATCAAAAGAAGCATTCAAAAAATATCGCAGTTCACAAATTTACGAAAAAGTGGTTTTTTTTTAACTTAACTTTGAGATTTTACGATCAACAGATTTTTGACTTTGCACAAAAATGGTATGTTTACAAAATTACATAGAATGCCGTCAACTGCACTAAAGTCAAACGAAGCGTTAAAAAGTTATCGCAGTTCAAATATTTACAAAATAACATTTTCTTTGATATGTCCCAGGTCCCAGGAAAGCTCGGAAAATGAATATTATGAGCTTGAAGAACTCAAGAACCACGAATCACGAAATCAATATTTTGAGTTCGAAGAACTAAATAGCTTTCTAATTTTCGAGCGCTTTGAATTCGAAAATTTTGGGAGGTTTCAGGGATGTCATGCAGGATCAACCGATTTTTATTTTTATATTTATTTGGAAGATATACAGCATTAAAATCAACATAAAATCAACAAATAATACATCTTATTATGCCAATTACAAATCTTCACATTCAGTATTTTATGTTATGAAAAACGAAGAAGACACATATGCGTATTTTATCATTGTATAAAAACATAGATATAACAATTTTATAAGTAATTAATTATGTTGCGTAAGAGTTCTTCTCGTCGCCGCGACACTAGTGTTGAATAGATCAATGTCTGTATGATTCGGATTCACTTACCTCTAATCTTGGCATGGTTGTGGAAGGGCGAATAATTTAACCGAAACTAATATTCGCATTCAGTTGTGTTATAACATATTGTTAAGTAAAAGCAGTCGGTCCCGGGTGCTGTCAATAGATGGCGGTCGTTACAATCCCGAACCCGCAGTGGAGCAGCGTAGTCGATTTAAGCCCCTAAGCCCCTGCAGTGGGGTAAAAATGGGCTAATGAAGTGAATTGAAGAAGTTAAGTAAAAAATGTAAAAGTAAAATTAACTTTTGTCTATATGTAAATAAATAAAACTAATCTGATAATCCACCCGTCGTCACCCCCGACGCAAAGGTGCCCGCGACGAAACGTTTGGCTTCACTCCCCCAACAGCCAGCATCTTCCACCGCAAGAAGGACGAACAAGTATTTACTCTCCAGAGTAGAGTATTCGGCGGCTGCAGACGCCGCAACGGCTCCGGCCGATCCCACAGTGCGACCAAGGTGAGAGGCGGCAAATGTGCTGACATACATGGCGTCTCAAAGTAGACACCTACCCTTCTCCCACGGCACCAAAGTCATACCATCGGGTCTTTTGCCATTGGAACGGCTAAGACAAGGAGGCTCCAACACGCATGGAACATCGGCCGACATTAAAGCCCTGCGGACTATGTCGTTAAGAGCGTGGTGTCGCGGAAATCTTTTCGACGACAACTAAACGCATGGTGCCCGTCGGCCATCGTTATAATTATTACATAACAAATAATTAATGAGTAATTTAAACAACTAAAGCAAAGAGTGATAGAGCAACCGGTGAGACAAGGTTCGTACCAAAATGGATTTTTAAATGTGTATCCTTATCGCTGTGCCAACAGTAAAGCTCGTTCAGGCCCACACGTGACGCTAGCCGGGCTCAGTTGGGATCGTTCACCTATCCTATGGCATATGCGGTTTGTTAGATTCCACTTTTTTTATAATATTTCGGAATGAAGTGTGTTAAAAATGTTTAAGCGCTGGAAAATGATATCCTAAGAATTTTAAGTTTGCACGCATCCGAGCTTAAGTGATGTGGGACCTTGATTAATGTATTAACTGAATTACTGAGTTACTTCTCTGGTAGGTACAGAAGAAAAATGATTTTCAGTAAAATATAACCAGACAAATACTTCACTCCAGTTTTCATGAAACACAGATTAGTTTTTCAAGTTTTAACAACTGGTTCCCGCGCTTTAAAAAACATGAGCAGCGAATAGTTTTAATGAGATGCTATTGACAAGACGCTTTTAGCTGCCAGTCCTAAAACAACGTGTATATAGCACGTATATTTAGGTCAAAACTAAAGAAATTTGTCTATGATACGATATATTAGAACACTGTTAGAATGCTAAAATAATTAAGTTTAACTTGTAATTAATAACTCATTGTAAGTAATTTTTTTTATGAGTAATAAAGTTCTCAACCCTCATATCGACTGACTAGACTTCCAACGTATTCTTAATTTTCACCACGTAATGTCAATGCCATTGTATCATATATTTACTGAATTAACACACCCTGAGAAAAGTGTTTATTATCAGTTGAGCAATGAATGACCGCCACAGAAAAAACGAGAAATACGAAGAGGAGAAAAATATACGCCAGCGGAAATAATGGTCCTGTAACGTAATTATCCTGACTCGCAGTTTACCTTCTCCGTTTCCTCGTATTTATGATGATCTTGGTCATCAATTTGCTCTACTGATAATGAGCCATCATATTATGTGAAGCATACTTCTCAGTTCATGGACCCGTCAAATTTTGATGATTGAGTGAAATTTTTTTTTAATTATCCTCCATTTATGGTACTTGCAGTACATTGATGAGCCAATTTTATCCTATCATATTCATCTCTTTTGTCAGCAGCTTAGAATAAGTTTAGTATTGCGTCGGAATCCTGAATCGTACCCACACTGAATGTCCTTAGGATTAACAAAACTAATTGAGCAATTGTATTTACGTGTTTTAATTTCATATTTGAATAACGGAATGTACGAGTAGTGATACAGTAAATGAAAAAGATTATATCCCGTTACATGCATATGTATAAATTGGTGACACTGCTTTCTATCTAAATAAAGTAAATCAGCATTCTAATATTTTCCGACGTCGATGGTAGTAATACAATTTAACACATTCAGAAACAGACTTTGGATAAAACTAGAGCACAGTTCTAAAGAACAAAACCCTAGACGTTTTGCGACGGAAGATAAATGTGACACTAGTGTTTACCCATAATGTATGCTAGAAGCTTTTACGTTTTTGCACATTAGGCTTGACAAGTAAGTAGGTAATAGATTCCACTTAATATGGGCTACTTAAGTCTTTAGAAATTACATACATAAGACACTAAACAAAGAAAGCTGGTTGCTGAACTAGAACTAGTTTAAGCTGTTCGAAATTAGACCTTTTTGTAGATTTATTCAGCTCATTGTTCAACAAATTTAAAATAACTAAAATGACTATAATGTATTATTATTTGAAGTTAGATTTTATGTTCTCCCTTTGAGTTTAGACGCAATGATTTATTAAAAAGATTTGACCACAATAATTAACCCTATCGATTGGTGAGCGAATTTTTTTTTTTTAATTTAAATTATATGCAGAGTTTTTTACCTTTAAAAATAAAATAAAGTTTTCTTAAGTTGGATTTTGGTGTCTACAATAATGTTATGAAGAGGTGAAGTTTTTATGTTTTGATGTTGGAGGTAATTTTAATTTTCTTAAGTTTGATTGCGATACATACAAACCTGTAGTACACGCGGACGGAGCCGCGGGCGGTTACTAGTGTTTAGTATTTACCGTACCGTGCCATACTCATTGGAAATAAAAACTTAAAATTTTCATACTATAAGCGCTAACGCGGTTTTTGTTTAGACCCGAACACATTGAATTTTGTATCATTTTAAGAACTTAAAAATTAGAAAGCACTTCGTTCCAAGTATATAGATACAGTGCGTAAAGGGCATAGTATATGTATTACATCTCTGTTAAAATATTTTAAAGAAAAAATTAAATCACATTCTTTCTACCAAGGCAAAAACTTCCGTACAGCGTTCTACTTGTTGTTGACAAGACACCACATACGTTGTTATACGTATGTGGTGTCTTCGCTTGGTACCCAAAATACAAGCTAATGCTTAGTTTGGGACCTAGACGTTGTTGTGATTGTATGTGTTATTATTATTATTATTACTTTTGAAATATACTTGGTTTGTTTTAAAAGATATAATTCTAAATATAGAATTGAAGTTAAAGCAGCTAGCTGAGTTCCGACAATGTCCTTTATTCTATTTTTATTCGCAGCTACAAACTGTGTATCTTCGTAACGCTTGTTTGCTTTGTACTCTAACACAAAATGTACCAGCGACGCGACACAAAAACAGCAGTATGCTAGAGTACTATAAATAAGGCACTGGCAATAAAGGCTATACAACGTTTAGATATACATAAAAGTTAAGTATGTAGTTGCTTTACGAGTGTATTAGATTCGTGACTCTTGGGACTGCTGCAATCGTCCGTTGCATTTTATTGCAATACTGCTTTATTGCGTGAATGAAACAACTTATGTGTATAATGGTTGTTTACTCGTGGAAGCAATCTAAAACGTTTTAATAGTTACGTTCAGCATCGATACAAGTATTTTTACATTTGCAGAAATATCACGCAAATCAATATCGTTCCGATGTATTCTCATCTCTGCATGACGCTGAATTCCGTCGTGAGCATTGCTTAATTGTGTGCTTTCAGCTGAAACAATCTTTCGGATCATAGAGCAGGATATACTGCTAAATAAGATGGAAATAGAATATGTCGTGTGATTATATGAAATTAAATCAGTCTCGCCAAAACCAAGGTAATTGCTTTCAGCTTTTCTTGCAATTCAAAATTTAATAAGATTTAAAACGATTAAAAAGATTTGTACAATTTAAAAAGATTTTTTTGAATATACATTTAAATTTCTTTTTCGCAAGCAACATAACCACTACATTTTTTTAAAGTCATATTTATTTACTGTTCTATTTGCTACAGATTACATACAGATCTCCATTAAAAATAATTTATCTAGAAATCACATTTGAATAAAAGAGCACACGACGGAAGTCTTGGTTTAAACGATAATTATTAATTGTATAAAAATTAAGTATTACGTGAAATATGTTTATTTGCAAAAATAGCCAAGTGCCTAGTTTTATGACATACGTACCACGCTATAGTTATCTGATTGTACCTGCTTTAAAAGGTATTAAAGTACCGGTACCTAATCAATTTTTACGACTTTCAATAAGTGTGTGCAAACATCTTATATTGAATAAAAACTTTTTAAATTGAATTGAATTGAAGCAATATATAACTTTTGTTATCAAAAATAATAAGTATCTTACGTCACCAAAACGTTTGTTCGTAACTGATTAAAATAAGATATTTTTAGATTGATATTATAAATATCTATAAAAGATTTACTTAGAGTTAATGTAACATGAATGTTAGGCAGGTTATGTGTACTTGCAGAGTTCATTCACGTAGTTGTAGCTAGTTAGGCGCGATTCTCATACAAGTATTAAAAATGAAAAATCAAGAGAATAATTATTCAAAACACATAACCAAACAGTGTAGTATTGGACCAATCTGTCAACCATATATTGGTGTTCGGCGCGTCAGTACTGATGCAAGTTTTTTAAATAAAACACATAACCTTAAACGATTTCTTAAAAGCTGGTAAAACTGGTATGCGTTTTTTGTTTGAGTACTACTGGAAGCGAACAAAAAATAGGTTTAAGAAAATTGCAACTTTTTTAAATTTTTTTTTCAAAATACAAAACAAAGACGAAACAAATTTCAAATTACGAGTGCATTTAAAAATATTCATCTTCCTGAACAGTCGCCAATAGAATAGGATTTTATGGTAAGCTATAAAAAGAGGCCATGGCCGTTCGTTGAAAGAGTCCGAAGAACGAAAACGTAATGTACCAAGTCAATTACTAAGGGTGGAAACCTTTTTAATAGAGATAATGTGTAAAATCAAAGATACTTGCTGTCTGTACTCTCGAAAGCAACTAACATAATATGAGCAAATTCTTAAAATAAATAAACACAACGTGATGTAATCATGTGAGCTCTTATCCGCACGTGTTTTCGGAACCCGTGTAAATATATTGGCACGTGTTCATCCGTACGCTTACTTACCTTAAATCTGGGTTAAGTTTGCTTTGTTTGCCAAAGAACGTTTATTCAGCCGCTAGTGTTCTTAGTACTGGAAATATTTTCCACATCTACCTAAAACAAACGAGCGGCTCTCTTGAGACACAAAAGGCGGAATAGAACTTTTTCAATAAAGGCCCTCGAAACCGTTGCGACTTTTTGTATTGCTTAAACAATGTACGGATTCGTGGTTTTGTGTAACTTATTGATATATGAGGTGTGACTTTACCTTTCTGCCATATTTTTCTTAGTTACCAATTATCGGACTTTAAAGCAAAATGTTTTTTTGTTTATTTTTCCAATATTAGAATTTTGGTACCTTATATTTATTTTTATAAAATTAACACATTTTTACTATTGTCAGAGATGTTGCTGGAGTGGTTTAAGATAAGTAACCGTGTGCGCGCCTTCGGTATTGCGATGAAATTGAAAATTTGCACATTTAACTAATACAATCAATAAAATCGGTTGAACCTTCAGGTTCAATGAAATTTCAATGAAAGTTCAGGTTCAACCCTGAAACTTCCCGCTATTTTCGAGATCAAATCGATCGAGTTCGAAAACATCCTTATTATAAAGCTATTGCTCAAGCTCAAAATATCGATATTCATGGTTTTTTGAGCTCTCCGAGCCCACAATAATTATTTTTTGAGTTCTCCAAACTCAAAAATAGAATTTCTATAGATTTAGAGTTCTTCGTGCTCTATGAAAATGTTATTTTGGAAATTTTTGAACTGCGACATCTTGTGAACGCTTCGTTTGATTTCAATGCAATTTACTGCATTCTCTACAATTTTGTAAGCATAATTTTTTTGTATAAAGTCAAAAATAGATTTAAATTTAAGTTAAAAAAACACTTTTTTCGGAAATTTTATTGACTCATTTTTATTGACGGCATTCAACGCAGTTTTTTATGCACAAAAAATTTATAGAAAATTTCAAGTACATTCGTTAAAAAATCTCAAAGTTATCTTAAAAAACGTTAAAAAAAAATTATTTTTTGAATATTTTTGAAACAGCTCGACTGATTAACTTCAAAATCTAATCAAATCTAAGTCTCAATAAGCCCTTTCAAACGCCTCATCGTGGGTTTTAATCGATTATACGTTCTCAAGATATTGTACGACAAAAAAAGTCACACACATATACGGACGTCCAGCCGGAAACGTAGAGATCTGTTTTTGAAACTCGATTTTGAAAAATCGGACCCAAACCAATAACTTCCATTGGATAGCGGGAAGTTAAAAATCTTTTTCATTTGAATGAATATGAAACGCAGTCGAACGTGTGTTCTCCCTCTAAACTATTTATCACATCCATTAACTTGCAGAAGGGAAAACCATACCTGTATTTTAAAAATGATATTATATCAGGTGACGGAACATACAAAATTACAGCTTATATTAAGTCTTAACCTATGAAGTTGCCGTTTTGTATGAAATAAGTTAGAGTTTTTTTTTTCAATCATCTTTATTTCTGTTATTCAAAGTAATCACCTGTGCAATCGATGCATCTTTATTGATGCCCTTCTTGTTAAAATCAACTGGACATGAGGCAACAAACTTTTCAAACGCTTTTTGTTCTACTCTAGGTATACAGGCTGAGATTTTAATGACAGCCATATTTTAATATAATAAATAACCTTTGATAAAAATACGTTGGGCGTCTTGTTCCTTTTTAGTATCGTTCAATAGGAAAATATTCAGTTAAGACGTACCTACGTAAACCTTTCCCAAAACTACTAATATTACTAGCTATTGTTCACGAGGGCACCAATGCACGTGCATGCGCCCCGCCCACGTGCTCCATGCATCGTCCTTTCATATGCAAGTAGAAGGTAGCCAAATTTTGTTAAAATAATTTAGGATATAATTATTGATTGTGAATATTTGACCTATATTTTTATTTACGTAATGAGTTCTATTGGTGATACCTAACATCTAGAAAAATTTTGGCTGGTTACTAAAATCTCATCCTGTATAAACAAGTTGCGTCCGCTCGCCGAGATATTTTTTTTTCAAGAATCAGTATTTGAAGCAAACAAAAAGTAACCAACTAAATATTAACCGTATAGAGCGATGAAGCTACAAATATTAACAAAAACTGAGCAAACAATCACATCAAAATGTTTGTATTTTTAACGTATAGTTTTCCGTACGAATATCATTTCATCGCAGTTAACAATTCTGAATCATAAAAAGTTAAAACGGAGAGTTTTGAATAGATCGTCACATTTATAAAACGGAAACGGAAATCGTGTCCCAATATCATTCGTCTCAGATGTAAGAAATTAAAAAAGAAGAGAGATAGTCATAGCGGTCACACGACACACTAATGTGCGCGGGAGTATATGTCATTTTTAGGGCTTGCGAGAAACGGTCATATTAAAATCATGGTGTCGCGTTACGTTATTAAGCTGTGTTTATAGAACGATACAACTCACAAAAAGGGTCTGTAACTGCCCGTAAAGTGTCCTTCGAACAATTTAATAAAACAGTAACGGCCGGTGAAAATGTTTTCCTGAGCATTTAATTAACTCGCGAGATCTTTGCTTTCCGAATTTCATTACTTTCCTTTTTTCTTTTTAAACGTCAATATTTCATTATTGAAGGAGAAGCTCTTAATTAATTTTTGATTAATATTATTCACATGTTTGCATAATAAAAGAATTAAAATACTCTGCAAATGTAAAAATGTAAGATTAAGTAGCAATTTAAAATATTAAAACAAGTTGTCCGTCCCAAATATATACTATCATGTCGTATACTTTGTTGGTGTATGTTTGTAACGATTTGACTCAAAATCTTCGTGATAGATTTTGATGAAACTTTAAAAAAAGTCTCGAACAATCCTAGAAGTGACAATGGTTAAGTTTTACGGTTGTCGGGTAACAGGGGTCACAGCATTAGATATGACTCTCTAAAACGCCTCAATCAACTATAATGTAGTTTTTATAGAACAGGTTTTATGGTTATAGACCACCACGGAACGTTGTAGTAAAAGTGTTTTTTTTAAAACGGCTGAGCCGATTTAAATACTGTTTTCTGCATTAACCACGTCAGAAAAAGAGCTTGGACATTTTTTTCCGTAATGGGTTGCCAGGAGGCGCTGCAGGAAATACGTTTCTTTTTGCTGTGATAATCCTGCTTTTGATGCGGTCTTTTGGATCACATAGGTTAGATTCTTAGACATCCTTTATGGTTATAGGGCACAGCAGTGTTACATAGATATATTTTATTTAAAACATCTAGATAGACTTTCATGGGGTTTTCGCTTTACACAAATTTTACCTAAGAAAGATGTTCTTTGAAAACAGCTAAGCCGATTTTGTTAAGATTTTTTCTGTTATATAATATATATCACCTAAGAGCAGCTCATTCAATACGTTTTGCAGTTATGTTACGGTAATCTGTTTATTTAACTGTTAAGCTGATTTTAATGCGGTTTTTTGTAAGACGTAGGTATCAAGTTAGAGGATGACCATAGAAATTTCTGATGGTTTTCGACGACCTAGACAGGTTTTAGAATCACACAATTGGCTATCACTATTATACCGTAACATCAGGTTCTTAGATTAGTTTGGAGTTCTAGGTCTCTAAATAGCGTTACAGTAATTTTTTTTTTCAAAACGGCTTTCTCATCATCGTCAGCCTACAATCGTTGGATATAGGGCTACTGACCTTCAAAAAGTAATGAATAAAAATGTCAAAAATTTAAAATAATCGCCTCGAAAAACAAAAAAACGTTAATTAAACAAATATTAAGTGGTCCCTAGAATTTCAGCATATTCTGGAAAGTCACAGAATGTTTTAAAACGTCACTTCTCTTTAGCAGTTCCGTTACAAATGTGTAGAACGTGGGCGAAGCCGCGGGCGAATAGCTAGTTAGTATATAAAACTACAATGTTTACCGCAGTCGAAAGCTCTTGTTCAAATGAGCGTCATATTGTCATTTGATATTTTGAGTTAGGATAATTATATCATAATTATCAAAAAAAAAAAATTACTTCACTCAGTATATTCAGTACCTAATAAACATTTTGGTAAAGGTTTTAACGATTTGAAAAAATATGTATCCAATAAGATAGCCATGGTTGATAAAAGTGCAAAAATTACTAATATATAAAGTCTCTATATTTATTCCCGATATTCGTGGACATACATTCGTGGACATTCATGCATCACTAGTATTCAGTGACGATTTAGCCAGGCCCGCGAGACCCATGCCTGAGGTGACAATTTTAAGGATTCAATTGTTTTAAAGGTGATTATAATAAAAGTACAAACAATAATTAAATGAGTAATTTAAATTTACAAATCAAAAAATAAACTAGCATTTCATATTTTTGACGTTTTAACATTCATATGTTATCAATGGTTTGTAATAAAAAAAAATAGCATTCGCGAGAATGGCTCTAGAACAAAAAAAAACCCTATGCTGCTTGTACTCACCATTTAATTTATTGGCAATTTAATCAAAATATACAAAGGCATTACGTTTAAGTATTGAATGTCGGGGTGCCGGCCATATTGGATTTTATCTTCAAGTATGCACCAGTTTAGTTGAGATCCTGATAACAAGATATCGTTTGCTGCCACCTCTATAAAACTTTATAAAACTATTTAAGCCAATATGAAAAACTGGTTAATACGACTCACGCCCTAAAGGTTACGTGCTGTTAAATAACATATTTTAATACTTCTAACGTATTCGCAAATAAAACGCATGTACATTTATTAATAATAAAAAAATCCATTTAAAAATTTGATTTTAATAATTGTCAATTTTTTTCCTTTCCCACGAGAGTTTCCTTTGTGCTGATTTTTTAGGTCAATGGAAAGTATTCTAAATATTTTGATGACATAAGAAAAAATTAGCCCGAATCTTTAATGGCATCGACTTAGAAACTCTAAAAGACCTTCGATTGGTACAGTAAAACTTTTATAAACATTACCCTTCCGGGATCGGGTAAGAAGGACTAATATTAAATTAAAATAAAATCAATAGCTTTTTACAGTGTCGGTATTAATCCTTGACGTAATGTAGGTACGTATATGTTTTGCTTTTCTCTACAAATAACAGACGCTAAAAGTCGGGAAGTACAGCGAACAATCCTTAGAGAAAATACAGTTTGTTTTTGTCTTCGTCTTTCTCCACATCTCTTTAAGAAATCGTTAGCAAAGTTCCATTAAACAGATTCCAACAGAAATATTTTCGTTTTACCCACATATTCAGATTTTCGCTAGTCGAGTAATGAAAATTACATTACAGTCGGTAGTTAAGCGGTTTTATATATTAGATTATTTATATAATGAAATTTTGTCGATTTCCAAACAACTATATATCATGGATTTTGATAACACAAAAATGAATGCGATTTATCATTGTATACATCAACTTTACTATAAATAATTGTATTGATTGAGAAGACATATGTGTAATACAAATAATAATATTCTATAGGTCCGTCACTCGTGAATACCAACCGCGATAATTACCTACAGACAGCGCGCCACAACCCAAAGTTGCAAAATCAGTCGGCTACTCTCGCGCGCTAATATGAGGGGCGATTTAGCATGCACACATTTCTCACAGAAGAGTAGGCGCGTCCGGGAATCAAGTGTGATTTCACGTGCACGCACGTACGATGTATATGATTTTGTAGGCTATTGAAATGGCGGCTTTTAGTAAGATAAAAGAAAGTAAAACGTCTGTACAAAGTACCTATTCTATGGTTGCGGACGCTGGTTCCTTATACTATCCGTGCCTATGCACCATAAAAGTACGAATTGACTAGAAGCCCACTTCTGCGTTTACTGTATACCCACTCATACTCTAGCTGGCTTGCGCAAGATGGCAAGTTTTAATCCGAGTTTTAGTGTGCAAGGTCCTCGCGCGCCGGTTTTCACCCTCAAGAAATCCCCGCGCGCCGGTTTTCAACCTCGTAAAATAGCGTAATGCCACATCGATACTGTGAAGTGACATGACATTTATGACTCTATTAAAACCAAACGCTGCTGTCTAATTCATTTACTCTATGCCATGCACTGATTAGTATAGCGGCAAGCTAGAGCCATTTTTTAGCGGTGGTAGTATTCTAGCGACAATAAGAGACGATCTGTTAAGAGTGATCCGATCTACGTGTGCGTGTGGGCGAGAAAGTGGCGGCAGATAATTTTGAAATAGCACAATTATTCTTCTTCTTTTTTATTGGAATTCGGTGATGGAACTAATAGAATTACTTCTTCTTATCTTCGTCCTTCTTCACCGGAATTCCCTTCACTTTGCTCAACTGCACTCATGTTATTTTCTTTTTCAACTCGTTGATTTCGTTTGTATGTTGGAATTGTAATCGAGGCGGTTGCGTTTAATCTTGAAAAGGATGATTTAATGTATCGTGAAACGGGTCATCACCGACATCGCATCCAGTGTTAGGACCCTTGTGATCCGATCCAACAATTCGTTCGAAAAACGCGTTCTTGGATCGGATCGGCGGCTGTGTGTAAAGGCTCTTAATATTATGTTACTTATATGCTTTTTATAATACCATACTTTATTTATTATTATGTATATTTTATAATAAACATTATAAAAAATGTAATGAATTTAATAGCGGATTATACTCCCAGATATTTTTGTTGGTTTCATAAATAAATTAGAAAATATCTATTCTAAAGAACTTCTTAAAGAAAAAGTGACGCCTGAAATACATATTTGTTAAAATCGTAATATAATAAATATAAAATCGTAAATCATAATCGTACATAAGTATACGTTATTTATGATAATTTTTGTTTCAATTTCGACTCAATTATTAATAGTTCACAAGTTAATTCCTAATTACTGTTTATAGAGCTGATAAATAATTTTAAAAAAATCCTTTTTTTTTTAATCTTACTGCCCCGAAGGATAATTTGAAGAATAATTTGACTGTAGTTTCATTTTCTATCGTTTGTTGACTTTATGAACTGGCAAACTGTTTACAGTAAAAACGGTAAAAAGTATTGTACCTACTTACTGAACTATGAAACAATTTCTCCGATTTCATCAGAATATATTTTCAGATGTAACCTCGTCCTTAGAAAGACTTGTTTGTGCTAACTGTCTAGTTTGTAAAGAAATTGCTTTAGCCGAACAATTCCTGTAAAGAAGATTTATTATTTCAACGTAATTTACTTAAAATGTCTAACGGTGAGCTGCCTATTTATATAAAGCTATGTTGTTGGCTCAGATTCTAGATAGAAATTCTCGATTTTTTTTCGGACAAAAAGATGATTATTTCGATAACGAAAGCCAATATCGAAAAATTTAAAAAATCTTCCGAAGCAAATAGATTGTATACCGTTTGAGAAAAGAAATTCTGAAATCGGCCGAACGGCGGGCTGGGCAGTAGTGTCCGACGGAAACCTAACATTTTCTTTCGGCCGAAACCGAAAGCCGAACTATCGCAGCCGTATGAATATTACATGAAGCACAAGGACCTAGCAAAAATTTTTATACCTCTCATAAGCTGTTTGACTCTACCTATCAACCATACGTCCTATTAACAATCAAAAAGTACGACAAAAAGCGCGGTGTGGCCGGCGTGACAGACCTAGACCTGTTGCGACATGTTAAAATTTATTTCGGTTTGAACTGAAAATTACATTTTCTTTCGGCCAAAACCGAAATTATGCCGAAAGATGAATTTTTCTTTTGGCGGAAACTGAATTTCGGTGCCTTTTCATTGAATGACTATCAGATCAGTTGATCCATAATGTTTTTCGAAAAATTTAAAATTCTAGAAAAAACGATAATTAATTGTCAACGAACTGCGATCGTTGCGAGAAGCGCGAAATTTGCAGATTTTTTTCAATATTTTATAACTGCTATGTTCATATTTTGAATATTATAGGTTTAGGTTCAATAGCCGTTGATCTCTCACTAAAAGTTGATTTGACAATACTATTTAAATTAAATAAATAACCTTACCGTTGGATTGCATAACACAATTGAAACGAATTCCAACTACTGAAAGGGTTCTCTGTCAATAGATTTCATTTACTACAATAGAATTACAGCGATTTTATATCAATGAAGTTAGAAATGTCTAGAACCTAATATAAAACATAAAAAGTTGTCGTCACTTCATTTGGGCTAGGCATTTATACAAAGTTGAACAAACTATACCTAATAGCTGTCCAACGTGACCGGTAAAACTAATACTACGGTACAAGTTGAATTAGTATTTATTGAGTATATCAAACGATCCAAAAGTACGATCCAACTTCATTAGCCGCGAAGGGAAGCCATGATAAATCTCGATCAGCTAGACCAAAGGCAGCTTTATCCACAATAAGTATTTATATACTTTTTTTTCGTCTTTCTAGTTTGTAGTCGATAACATATTAACAAACTTTTTACAATGATTTTGTCTGCTTACAGTGTGTTTGTGTAGTTTTTTGTAAGTCTTCCGATTCGGTTGTATTCAGAAATTATTTTCGTCGAACATATAAGTACTCTGGCATTCGGAAAGTAGAGAACGGACTTATTGTTTAAATACAAGGACAAAATGTTTAACTCTAATTAAACATTTTCTAAATATGTCCACATATTATTCAAAAAAGTATAATCAGAAATAAAATTTTAATATCAGATAGTATAAAATCTTTCTTGTGAATCCCTCATTCTGTTCCCAGGCGAAATATTATTCATAAAGTATCGAATATAATAATAAAATTTTTTAAAGAGGGTTGGCACGTTGGCACCCTAAATTCAGACTACTTTTGATTAAAATTGTCAATTTTTTTAAATAATTTAAGAGCAATCCATATACATTTTTGAACCAAAAGTTATTGGGTTCTCCAAAACGTGTAACATCCAAGGTATATTCAGACAACAATAAAAGTATTAATTATTATTACTGTTCTGATAAAAAACAAAGTTTGACTTTTACCAGTACTTTTAAATTTCTTTTTAAAAAATTTTAGAACCCAATTATATTTTTTACTAATTAATTTAACGATTCCAATTAAAAAAATAGCTTAGACCGAATTTATGGTGCCTCTTTAGTAATGTTTATTAATATAATTTATAGTATAATAGCGACCCGCCCCGGCTTCGAACGGACAACAGAGGATTCCAATATAAGCCGTAGTGTTTTTTTCTGTCATAGTGTCCTAGCAGCTTGTTACGTCGAATATTTGGATTGGATTTAATTATACTTAAATATAATGTAGGTTCATCCTACTTGGAGTATTTTTAAAGTATTTTATTTACAATTTAAAAGTAAAGAAAAAATACATAGAAACAAACTACAATATTTCTTTGTACTGATAACATCTGCCTAATTTTACATCACGCGAGTCGCTTTGGCGTAGGGCCCCCGCCCCCCGGAATTTTAGCGCTAACTATAGCGCGACAAGCGCTGTAGTTTTTATTTCGCGGTGACTCCGAAGATATTAATTTAAATTGTATGCTGTAAAGCTCATAATGTACATGAAATGCTGAAGGTAAATTACGAATTCAATTTGAAAAGGATTAATATATTATCCATATAAATTGCTTTCCAATTACCACATCATACGACATCGTTTTTTTAACATAAAAAAAGGTATAGTAAGCTATTCATTACACGGACATTTTTTTAGTCGTATAAAAAAGAAACATTTCCTTCATATGCTATTTTGTTATATCTCAAAGAGACTAGGCAGCGTTTTCGATTAAAGCTCCCAGTCGGCTAGATTTTTTTCGACGTCTTCGACAATAATCGTCATAATTCAACTCATTTGCACAAAACATTACAAAATTATACACCTTCCTTTTGAATCACTCCGTTCACTGGTGTCAACCATATGCCAGTCCGTTTGGTAGATTTTGAATTTATCGTGGTTTAGACAGAACAATATTTCGCCTTGGAAAAGAATGAAGGGTTCACAAGACAGATTGCGATTGGTATTGGTATTGGTAATAACTTGAGTACTAAATATATATTGTGGTTTAGACTTTTAAACCTTAGTAATATTTTCATGGGAATTCGTATCCGTTT